>OX104068.1:23656448-23729376 GCA_944474145.2 Dicrocoelium dendriticum | reverse complement strand
GTGCAAGCTTGTGGTGTAGCATATAAAGCGATTACTCCACCCCATATGCTTAGAAAGGAGATTGGTAAATGTTTGGAACTGTCTGGCAGAACAGGTCGTGGAGGCCAAATCCGTCGCATTCCGCAAATGAGCTCTTTGTTTTGTGTGCTGTAGACCGCTAATTACATTAATGTCATATTGCGGTTTGAAACATGCAAGAAATCTGAGGAAATCAGACACGCAAACTCAGTAGTGAACACGAGCAACAGACAAGGCCAAAAAACTGCTCTTTGTAGAATGCCACATTCGACATGAATCGGCTAGGACAGCGCGCTCCGAACTCTAATCTGCACTTGACGATTCTGTAGGAAATCCCTGATCCACCCAAGGACAGGATCCCCAACTCCACATCTTTCAAGCCTGTGAAGCAGAACGCGGTGGCCCAGACTGTCGAAAGGCTTGGAGAAATCGAGTTAAATGACGTCGGTCCTCCTACGTTTGTCAGCCATTTCCGTCCAACTACTGCGTGCAATCAGTAGGTTGTTTGAGCATCAACGGTGCAGACAGAAACCGTGTTGCTTAGGTGCCATGATATTGTATCGTTCTAGATGATCGAGTAAACCTTCAGCGATGAGTACTCCCATCGTGTGTCACTATGCCGCGTGGAGGGACCAAATCAGAGCTCGGGAACTTTTGCGAATTATCCCCCACCTTCTTACTGCTCATCATTGATCATACACTCATTCCACTCGGAGTTAACAGCTCCACAAAGCGGATATTAAATTGTCGGATTATTACTAGCGCTACAATATTTACTTTCGGCAATTTGGACGGAGTTGATCTGGCAACTCAAGCGCTAAACTGCATCATTTGCAAGTTCCCGTTGGATTTTTTTAACTATCACTCGAATGAGTTCGTTCCAACTTATACTAACAGCCTTAATTCATGCCCATCTTCCATTGTGTTTACTCACCATATCATAAATTGCAGACATCAGTACACTGCTGGTTATGAAGCATCCAGCTCCTAAAGCACACCGTTTTGCGGTTTGTCGCACGCGCTATTGATCGGAGCCCGACACCACGTGTATTTCCGATTCGTGTGACTAACGCGCGTCATCCCCAGTCGAGTTCAGACGACCAGTCTCCCGAACCTGTGCGCGCATGTGTGTGTACACAACTCCATCACTGAGCCCAGACAGAGCGGTGAACATGACGAGGAACGAAGTCAAACTCATGACGAAACGTAGCAAGACTCAATGGGGAAGCATTTGCAGCTGCTGGAAGATGCTTCGATCCGGTATTGTGTTATGGACGCAACACATATTACCACGCCAAGTGTGCTTCTTTATATGAACAGAAATAGAGAACAATAAAACAAGCTCTTCTGGGTCCTGTACTGGTTGTATGGTCGTCCCACTTTTTAGATGCATAGCTATTTTGGCACAGAAATGCGATAACCCATAGGTGATGGTCGAGGAATCTAAGCTTAATACTGCTGCCCTTCGGATGCAATCGCAGCCTGACTAGGCACCCAAGACTCCACAGCTGAACGTAGTGGTCGAGCCAGAGGAAAGGGTAAAACCATGAAGCTAGATACAAGAACAACTCCAATCCGAAATCATGCAAATAACCTAGTTCCAACTACTGCGGCGACATTCATTCTGATCCGGTTGACAAAGTGTGAGAACAACTCTATGGAGCATAACACACTGGCACACGTGAACACACCAGCTAGCACTGTAGGCGTAATTACATTGGCGTTCGTCGCCGCTGCCAAAGCATCAGGAGCAAATTCTTTGGCTACACCTGACACGATCACGAAGTGCGTTACAAATGCCGCACACTCGCCCATCACTCCACCAAAGATACAAATCCCATCCACTCAGAAACCAGTTGCTTCAAGACGAGCTCACGAGCAGCTGCCAATCGCAGGTTCCAGTGTTCCTGAGTCTAACGTTAACTATCTAAAAGATAACCTGTTGGACTACCGGAAAAATGTGATTCCATATGTCTATTAATAGGCGTCTAAGTTAAACTGACTGATATGGTACGAATTGTACGGCACCAAACCCCGACCAACTAGGAGGTGACGCTACTCTCAGTAAGCGATACTGAAGCGATACTTTTGCCAGCCACCCGTCTTCAGAATGACTCATGTGACGTTCGGATTTTCCCCGATGTCCCTTGGAGCGAGTGCCGACGAAGCAAACAGCATGCTGATGGTTACAACAATCGAAACCACGGAAGGTCTATCTTTATTCATGTCTATTAGGAGGACAGCTATCAGACATTCATTTATTGTGAACGAGGTTGATAGCTATTCTTTACTCTTCCTATTTTCTATTTCTTGGCTGTTGTTTAAACGCTCTACTGGGTTAGCCCGATTGGTACATCCACGTCATTGGTAATGGACGCTCATCGTCACGTCCTTTTCATCAGCGCCATTTGCAAGAACCTGTTCCATTGGTTGTTTCTTCTCATCACGGTTCTACTTGGTTATGTTAAAGGAATATTTAGTTGTCACATGCTTATTGTAGTAGTTTCCAGCTTCTGGATATGCATTCCTTATTCTCGTTTGTTTCGTGACCTTTGTTTAAACGTTTCATTTCGTCATTCTGATTGGCCAGTGCCAGTCACTGTAAATGGACGTTCGCTTTACGCTTGGAGTCCAATGATGCTATTTTTAAGGACATATGCGATTCGCTCTTAAATAAATAAATGAATAAATGAATTTGTATATTTACCGACGGACGGTACACGGCCCCATAAGTGGGAACGATCATTTGTATAGTGGACACGTTTCATAATGTTGAAGAAAAGTTTATAGAAAGCATTTCGGATCATGATTACTTTTCCATGAGTCCTAGTCCCGCGCAACTCATATGTAAAATTTACGGATGTTTGTATCGTCAGGAGTAGATAATAAAGGAAGGGATTATTAGGCTGCAAAGACACAGGATTTGGGTGTGGTATGTAATGACATGTAGTGGGTAAGCTAGGTGTAAGCTATTATCATATGTTTTTATACCAACTTCTGTCAATGTTTCTAGTGTTTGCTGTGAGTCAAATATCTTCAGAGCATTTGGTATAGTGAGGAAGGTCTGAAGGAGATTTCGAAAAGTGACATGGCTTGTACACATGCGTATCTGTGGGGGGTCGTTTGTTCCACAGCTCAGTGTATCTCACTAAGAAGAAATTCGACCGAATTTTATGACTTGAAAGGTTTGTACGTATCAAGTATCCGCTATTACGTGTGGGGTAGACTGCAGTCTTCCGTAGTTCAAGTGCTGTGCTGTCTGCGTAAATTCGTTGGTGTATAATGTTGTAGAAGTGAACAAGGTTGTTTTTTAAGCGTCTCAGCCAAAGTAGATCCAGCTGGAGTTTTCGACAGCGATCATAATAAGTCAGGTTGGAGCAGCGCCCCATGAGCAGCTTGGTAAATGATCGTTGGACATTTTCTAGAGCCGTTCTGTCTTTCTTTCTCAATTGGCTGTGAACGGTTGTACACGGTTGCTTATTCGCCGTTGCATTTGACGTTTTTCCTTCTGTTGGTTGGCTCAAGTGTACTTTAGTAGCTTCCCTTCATTTTGCCCTCAAAACTACATAAACAACTGTGATTTCATGTATTCAAGTCTCCTTCTGGCTCGCCTTGGACTTCTTCTTGCGGTCGTTGGGTGAAGATGTCAGCTGCGACACAACAATGTCGTGCCAGAGCTTCAGTCGTCTGATGCCTGTGAGGCACAAGCTCGTGATTAGGAGGACTGACACCACCTCTGGCAAGCGCTCTCACGCGACAACCTTCTCCCCAAACCTATCAAAAGACTACTATCATCACCAAAGTCGAAATGGTATGGCCCCATGTTGATAAAATTTGTGCTCCAGTCCAAACGGCTGAAAGTGCACTTGAAAGCTGGCATAAGTGGTGTAAGAAGCTTCCCACGGATCCACAGATAAAAGTGTTTAACACTAGACCCAAGATGACCGAGAGAGAGCAAAGTCACCAGAGTCTGACGGCGACTCCCGCAAATCTTGGTTGCGAAACAGACCACTGCAGAACATAATCAACTGTTGAAGCGGCAGCGATTTTCCCAATACTTACTGAAACCGGAACTTCATCTTGTGATCATTCTACTAGCCAATATGAATCGGCTGAAAGTTTAATGTTAGCAGTTTACAAAATAGACGATTACATGCCGACCTCACAATGGTCGGCAAAAGCTCGGACTTGTCATTCGCACCCTCGGATAAGTTTCTAAATTGATGCACTCTCCTTTACGTATACCAATGGTCAGGGCCTCCTCAACAAATTATCCAGTCTTCAATCTTGCGAAGCATATAGGTCTACTGACCGGATAATTATAACTGAGATTTAGCTGAATGATGAAATCACGGAGATCGCTCTACCTGGTATTCCGTCCTACCTAAAGATCTACATAGTAGGGAAGGTGGTCAAATCGCGTATTATCGCAGTGCTCTACGTTTCCGAGTCGTTGACGACCCAGAGCTTCATGTTGTGAACTTACTTTGGTGCGGTCTGCAACAAAGACGTGGTGATACAAATTCGGCTACCTTCGCACGCCGTCGTCCCATGTCGACTCTGGAAATAGATAACCGTCTATCTTCTGAAGTAAAAATCGTTCTTGTTCAGCCTACCTCTTACGTTCTCCTTGTAGGGAAGTTCAAATCGCAGTACCATATGCACTGGCCTCACCTGGCGAGCAGTTCAAAGCCGAAGTACAGGAATGAGTCTCTGGCCTGCCACTCCATAAGCATGTTACTTCCACTACGAGATTAAGAACGGTGAACAAGCAGGCCATTTTGGACCTCGTCTTTACCAATGAGGAACTTATGGTCGACACAATGACAATGAGTAGCCCCTGGGGGGTAGTGATCATGTAACAGTGCTTTTCCGCTACGTCTGCTACGCTGAACAGTCCAACAGAAAAATCAAATAAATCAGCATGATAACACGTCACAACCTTTCATCCGATCTCATTAAGATCACCGGCCGGTCGTTTCTAGTGGAAAACCGCGTGCTGACACTTGGGGAAAGTTCGCCAAATAGTGCAACGCTTTAGTAACAAACGCAACAGAGACTAAGAGCCTTAGCTCAAAAAAGTAATCCTTCCTTAGGAACAGAAACGAATGGTCCTGGTAGTTTCATTTTGTAAAGCATACTAATCCGATCCACACCGGAAAATGGATTGCTTATATAACTGAGCGAAACCACTGTGTTAAACATGCAGGCGAAGATAAATTGCAACACTAACAGGATTTGGCGAAGTAGTTCCGCTGCAATCCTAAGCTGCTTTGCAGGCATGATAACGAACTTTGCAAATTACGGTATGGCATCCCTCTTCTAAACACCGACTGTGGGTACTAGCGAACTGCACAAGAAGCAGGTAATGCTGTTATACATCAGTTCACTTTTACTTTCCGGTGCACCTCACCGTCTCATATAATTCTCACACATATCATACCCCATCAGGACTTAACCACATTTCCTTTGCAGCCGCGGATGTCCTGAAATGACGGTGTCACCGCGCGAATACAGTTCGCCCGGTCCGGATAGCCAGTCATTAATAGCAGTCGCCACCAGTATTGCTGAGCCTTTATCTCAGTTTCTGCAGCGTTCTCTTGATCAGTGCAAGCTCCAACAATGTGGGAGCGTGAACCAGTCACCTCATTTACAAAGGAGGCAAGCTTGCAGTGCTCGCAAACTACCGCCCGATTATTTTGCTTCCTGTGCTTGCTAAAACCACGGATTCTGTCGTTGCAGATGCACTTATGGGGATATAGAAAAGTGCCATACTGTCTTGCAAGAGCAGCATGGACGCCGCCAAAATCGCTCATGTACCACGTACCTTCTATTAGCCCGCGCTGGCTAGCCGGAATTCATCGATGCTTGAGGTGTCGACGCCACTTACCTTGATTTCTCTAAGGCACTTGATCGCCTTGGTAACCGAGTTCTTCTTCATAAGCTTCCGAGCTACGGGATCGGTGACCTTATCCAGGGCTGGATTCATTCATTCATACTCCAACGATGCCTGAATGTGCGGTTTCGAAGCACCCTCTCCGACCCAGCAGAGGTTCACTATGGCGTCCCTCAAGACTCGGTACTAGAAGCATGGTTATTCCCGTGTTTATAGACGACCTCGTATGCTTGTTGACGTCGAATTTTCTACTCCTTGCGGACGAACTCAAGATTTGGGGATAAGCAAACGAGTAGACGACCAAGTAGCGCTTCAAGGCTTACGAGTGATCAACCCAGAACATGCTTGAGGTTAACCCTGCCAAATGCAAAATAATGAGTATACGCCACCAGAGCATCTATCAGTATCGCCTGGGAGAACACGCCCTGCAGTGTGCTTCTCATGAAAGTAGTGTTGGGGTGCTCATGCGGGACGATCACGGATGCTCCAAGTAGATGGCAGTGAAAAAGTCCAGCCAACACTTGGGCCTACTGTGAGGTCGTTTGGTCGCTTTAGTACTAACTTCTGTTCGCAAAAGCTCAACGCTTACATGGGACCACACGCTTTGAATACGCCATTCAGACGTGGCACCCCTGGCAAAAGCAGGGCCACACGGTTCATTAGCAGCCACAACGGAGGGCGACAGAAATGTTCAAGGACTGTTCCACTTTCATTATCAATTAAGTATAAAGACCAGGAATTTTAGCGAACAGTGACATTCTGCTCTCTAAACTAAGCTTTGTTATTGGTGACTGTTGTATCAAGAAAGCCGCAGGACACGTAAAAAATGTATCTCGCAAATTAACCAAGCATAAGTGAGTCAATCCCTTGTTAAACGGAGAGTCAAGCGGCAGACACACGACCAATAGTAAGGTAGGAATGAGTCGGCAAGCCAACCAATGAGATTGAGCCCATCGATGTTGCTCACAAGGTTACCACATTATCGTTTCCCCCTCCGATAAGCCGACTCAACCTGGTTCGTAGCGATCAATAGGTTTCACCGTTCTCGCGGACCGACGCAGTTGACGTCGTGGTAATGTTAACTCAGCCGGGTCTTCATGCACAGATCGGTCGGGCTGATTAGCTGGTCCGTGAGCTGCATGGAGTCGACGTGCGTTGACAATTAGGCCGTTCTCCAATCGATAGGTGCCCGGGCGAAGCGTACGGTCGATGCGCACTGGAGCGGAAAACGAAGATGTGTCTTTTTTGGTCACCCTGCTTTTGACGCGAACGTATGTCCCGAGCTGCGTTGGTGTCGACGCTTCAGCGTAGGAATTTTGGTAAGATGCTATGCGAGTTGAAACTTCGGCATCTCTCGCTGATAAAAGGTTATGTGCAGCATTTAACTTTGTGCGTAAGGGCCTTCCTAGCATCAGCTCCGCTGGCGTTCTTCTGGTGGCTGTGTGGTCACATGTTCTGTAGGAAGATACCGCGGTTAAAACTGCATCCTCCCAGTCCGAACCTTCTATGTTTATGGCTTGTATAGCTTCTTTTAGAGACCGGTTTAAACGCTCGACCATGCCGTTGGCTGCAGGACTGTAGGGCGCAGTTCTGGATTGCTTAATGTTATGGCAATGTAGAAAAGCTGCGAATTCGCGGCTACAAAATTGTGGCCCGTTATCCGTTACTAGTTCATGCGGTAAACCGAAACGGCTGAACAAGTGTTTAAGCCAACGTAACACAACCGAAGTAGTAACTTGGTCGCACATGTGTACTTCAGGCCATCTACTGTAAAAACATGTAGCAACAAGTAGATTTCGCTCATTCGTAGGAGCAGTAGCAAAAGGGCCCATAATATCAATGGTGATTTTTGTCCATGGTTTCATTGGGTAAGCAACTGGCTGTGTAGGGGCTCTAACGGGCAAAGAACTTTTGTCCGCTAATCGGCAAGCGTTGCATTGACCACAAATGTCTCAATGCTAGATGCCATTCGTGGCCACCAGAAATAGAGACTCACTCGATTTTTGGTCCGAACTATCCGTGGATGTCCCTCATGTGCGCAAGCTATTATCTTGGCTATCAACTGGGGTGGAGCTACAAACACCGAACTGCGCATCAGGCAACCATCTACCACTGATATTTCATGACGAATTGCATAATACGGAATAAACTCACCGGGGATTTTGTTATTTTTGGGCCAGCCCTGTTGCACAGATTCAATGATCTCATGCAGTAAAGGAACGTTAGCATTTTCCCTTCGTAGTTCCTCGATCGTCAAGGCAGACAGGTTAGCTCCGAGACTGGAAACTGGTACCGCCTCTCTGAGTCTCTATTTTTCATCTTCCATCCCCACGGGTAAGCGAGATAGGCCGTCAGCAATCTGATTTCGCAAACCTGGCCGGTACACAATTTCAAAATCGTACTTAAGGAGTCTGGCATACCAGCGATTAATTCGCATTGGGCGAGATCCTTTAGATCCATTGCTGAGAAGAGCTGTTAGGGCTGAATGATCAGTACGCAGAGTAAAACGACGACCGAACAGAAATAAATGCCACTTTTCACAGGCCCACACACATGCAAGGGCTTCTTTTTCCACAACTGAATAATGACGTTCGGAATCTGATAGCTTTCGTGATGCGTAGGCAATAACTTTCTTCTCTCCGTTTTGTATTTGTGAGAGGACAGCTCCGAGATCGACATCAGACGCATCAGTGGACACAAAGGTGAGGCAAGATTCGTTAAAAATGACAACTAAGGGAGCAGACACAACTCTTCTTTTCAGTTCGTCAAAGGCATTTTACTGATCGCTGCCCCAAACGAACGACCATCCTTTCCTTGTTAGCTGCCGTAATGGATCTGCCAGAGTCGCAAAATCCGGTAGATGGCGCAGGTTATAAGAGCACATTCCTAAAAAGGACTTTAGTTCTGTCAAGTTTTTGGGTGTTGGCGCTTCAGAGATGGCCCTGATATTTTCATCACTTGGTCGAATGCCACTGCGTGAAAGGACGTGTCCAAAATCTGAATTTCAGGTGCATTGAAGAGACATTTTTCTGCGTTCAGACGCAAATTGAGATCATTGAGGCGCTGGAGGACTTTGTGTAGCCATCCATCATGTTCTTCCTGTGAGCGGCCGAAAACACAAATATCATCCATGCAGGCAACCTGCCCATCGATACCTGTCAGGGTGTGAGTCATGAACTCTTGCCAGGCGGCGGGCGCGGAACTCAAGCCCATGGGTAAGACTTTGTACTGAAATAGGCCATCAGGAGCAAGGAAGGCAGTTAGGTGTTTGGAATCATCGGCCAATGGCATATAGAAAAATGCACTTTTCAAATCTAGCTTAGAAAATACAGTTGCACCAGCTAAACGTACAGTGAGTTCATCATTAGATGGCAAAACAAAGCGCTCTACGACGATCTGTTTGTTCAGTGCCTGCAAATTGTTGAATACTCGGACAGTACCGTCTTTTTCATGACACAAACCATCGGATGCACCCACTCAAAGCAGTCGAGGGGTTCAACCAAATCATTTGCAAGCATCGCTTGCAGAGCTACTGAGACCGCTTCACGTTTCTTTAGCGGAATGGGTCGAGGTTGACCAATGACGACCGGTTTCGGATTCGGTTTCAGCTGAATTCGATGCACAAAACATGGAATACGGCCGATGAACTTCTGGAAGAGCTTCGGATAATGTTCCTGCTAGTGTGCTACGTTGACGGAAGAGATAAGCATGCGGTCGAATGATGGTAGAATGTGCAAATCCACCATAGCATTCCTCACAAGCAAGGGGCGTCTGGTGTCCGCAGAAATATACACTGCGACATCGGCAATCACAGAATGCAACTGCAAACGCACGATAATAAATCCCAATATGGTTAGTGTGTTCCCACTATAACTCCAGAATGAATGTGAGGTGGGATGTAAAGTATGCTGTGGTAGGTAGCGTTCATAAAAGTGGAAAGAAACGATAGTGACTGGAGAAGCAGAATCAAGTTCCATTTCCAAAGGAACAGCACCTTTACAAGTAAGGAACAATACAGTACGAATGTCAGCAGCCGGAAACTTCGGTTCAACAACGGATATCGTTACACAACCTGAAGGTATGGAGTCAGTGGTGATTGAATATATATTGTCTTGAGTTGGGTTGGTAACATGGCATTCCGGTGTATCATCCTCTTTAATGAGCGCGACAGCCTGCGATTGACAACAGCAGTCATAGTGCCCAATTTTACCACAGTTTTTACATGTGAGGCTGCGTGCGGGACAACCGGCAAATTAGCTTTGTGAGACGTGTTTCCACAACGATAGCAAGACAGTTTGTCTATCGGACGTTGCCGGAAAGATTGTACTCTAGCCACTTCAGCTAACCTGGCGGAACAAAATTGCTTCGATTGCGACGAAATTGCCATCTTTATTCGGCCTTAATCGCAAGCTCGATTCCACTTTAGTGTGCAAGCGTCTTCGTGCAATAGCGCCTCACGTATGCCATTGTCAGCGATTCCAGTGATCCGTTGCTGAGTGAGCATACAGCCTTCAATCTTTTTCTGTGGAATAGACGAGTAGGCACACGGTCGTACTGCACGACTCAGCCGAGCAATGAAATCATTCAAGGGTTCGCCTGCTTCTTGGTGTATTTGGGAGAAAATATATCGCGCGGTAAACACGTTCATTTGGTAACTCCATGCACAATCGAGAGCATTGAAGGCGTCTATAACCGATTTGCATCCCTGGAGACCCAAAGCATCGAATTGCCGCTGTCTCTCATCTCCGAGTAAATGTCGAAGCAGTATCAATCTTTTATCCTCACTAAGAGCAGTAGGGCGATCGCTGATTAAATCCAAGTAGTTTAGGAAGGATGTTTTCCAACGGCACCAGGCATCCGGTGTCGGTCTGCTGCCGCAATCAGTCCAAAATGGAGATGGGAGTTGGATGGAAAGGTTCATTTTTGCCTCCGCGACGCCACAATGTTGTATCAAGAAAGTCACAGGAAAGGTAAAAAATGTATCTCGCAAATTTTCCAAGTACAAGTGAGTCAATCGCTTGTTAAACGGAGAGTCAAGCTGCAGGCACACGACCAATAGTAACATAGGAATGAGTCAGCAAGCCAACCAATGAGATTGAGCCAATCAATGTTGTTCACATGGTTACCACAGTGACCCCCTTTTTGGATGGAGCAGAAGCTTTCCTCTACACCGGCGCTTGGAAGTACGAGTCTGGGAATTATTATCAGATCCCATCTGTTGAATGCGGAGTACCAGAGGGATCGGTACTAGGACCACAGTTGGTTTAGACGTATAACAACGATATCGCACGTCTTATTAATTTGAACTGCCTGCATTATGCTGACGACATCAATGTGTGGAGAACGCGTACTGCGCCAGTTGATATCGCAGTACTTCAAGCACGGCTAGATAAGGTTTACACCAGGTCAGTCCAGGATCCTCTTCGATCCGATGCAGACAAATGTAAAGTGCCGCACTTACGGAACCAGTCGGTGTGCTTCTATAAGCTCGGCAACCAGGAGCTTCAAACGTTCGTTGGCGAAAAGGACCTAGGCGTTCTGATCCAAGTCGACACTGGGCCTTCGAATTAGGCTGACAAGTGGGCCTCCTGAAGTGTGCTTTCGGATGGTTCGACATTTCGATTTTTCGACAGATTCTATGCTCATACATACGTCCACATGTGGAATACTTAATACAGGTCTGACAGCCATGACTGAGGAGATATCTCACTGCATTGGATATACCCCAGAGCCAAGCAACCTAGAATATCAAAGGTTGGTATAATTTGCCGTGTGCACAAAGGATTTGAGTGCTCGAAGTATTCATCGGACAATATCGGCGATTGCGCAGGGACCTCATCTTGACTTACCAGATTTTGAAAGAATGCAACCACTTGTGCCACTATTTGCTAAAGCTCAGTCGCGACAGTAAGTTTGGAGACCACCATTTCAAGCTGTCAGCCCTACAGTCGCTTGGGATGCCGTCAGAATTATTCCCCTACGCGCATGTCAAGCGTGGAATGCCCTACGGGAATTTGCCATCTGTATTCCGACGCTGGTAGAGTTCACAACCAGAGTTGGCCGTGCACTCATTTCACTGCAACATATTACAGAACACACTGTGCGCTTGTCTAAACACGAGTGTCTGCTAATGAAATGCATGCTTCATGAAATGTTGATCTTACGTTGATCAGGAAAAGTACATACTAAATCAGATAATGACGATTGGAAGGACAAGGAGGAGATAATAAAATGGTGACTGAATTGAAATGATGTCGGCTGGCACTTTCACCGTTCTCTTACATATCAAACCGCTAAACCACGGGGTAGTATGATTTTTAAGCATGCTCTACGACATATGAAACCTAGACTCTGCTCAAACGCTTGTCTCGTTGCTATGGAACAATCGAACAGTTTAATCACGTTCTGTACAAACAAGTGCTTGTTGATGCTACATCGGAATTTGTGTTCCAGACTGCAGACATGCATTCCGGGTGGTAGTATGTTCCAGACTGAGTGCAATTAGCGACCTCTAATTGGTTTTACTAGCTGTGTTAGTAAAATTGTTTTAGCTTAGATTTCCCCGTGCATGGGAATTATTTTCTGGAAGTACTGTAACACTGGGTAACTTTGATCGAATGCTTTAGATAAAATTATTAAGTGATCTGTACATGGGCTATAGTGTTATAATGCTGTGGAAAATGTTAACTGATGTACTTCTATATGCTTAAAGCAGTTGTTTTGTACTATGAACTATAACCAAAGTTATCGTTTAACGGGGATACTTTGGCCATGTAAACGACATATGCACAGAACCAATGTTGTATAACGCAAGGGGAAGTAAGCATAAAAGTTAAAAATCAAAAGCATACAAAACGCGTTTATAACGTTATTAAATACTCAAGCAAATTTCGCAGTAATGTGTTTTAGAATTCCACAGACCTTCTTTGATGGTGAAACACACTCTATATTAAAATCAGAAAAGATTTTTAGTCTGTTGTCACTAACATCACCGACGGAGGACAAGTAATCGGCTTCTCTTAGATAAACCTTGGCTACCGAGTCACATTCTGGTTCCGTACATGGATCGGCTGCGGTAACAAGCTTTTCGGTTGCACTCAAGACACTTTTCCCAAGCTGGACGTTTAGAGCTTTTTCGTCGTAGTAAATTTTCTTCACTAGTGACAAAGCGCATTTCTTTCAGTTGTTGATTGAATACCTATGAAACGGAGAAGCTGATGGTATCCGCATCCGGCATTTTCCTCTGGAAATCTGCTCAAAACAGACTGGGGATTTATTGTGTCTATGCCAATTTTTCTAAACCCTGACCGCAAGTTTTCTGCAATACCTTTATTCCTGGTACTTAGAAGCTGATTGAGCAGCCCGGAAACCTATCTTTCCGAATGCTTTTGCATTTTTGCCACGAAGATTTTGTATTTGGTCAGGATGGTCCTCCGGTGGGTCTTCATAAACCGAAAGAATGTTATATCTTGGAGCTGGCAGGATTGTATTTAGGTGAGAGGCAACAAAAAGCTCTGTCGTTTTCATTGCAGTGTCTGACAATGGCATGAGAAAATTGTGAAATGAGATTGTGACCCAAAAGGACATAACGCCAATTTTCTGCGACAGAAAGGTAATGCCACTTACTAAAACCAGTCCAAAAACCTGATGTCGTCAATTCAGCCTGACCTTGACCTGTTATATCGTGTACGTTGTGGACCATTCTTCGTCCAAATGTGTCGAATGCCAATTTATTACTATAATTCTGGGCATTTAGACTACACAGTTAATTCTATTGACATTATATTTGAACTAGCAAACATTAAGCCTTGTATTTTAGCATCATTTACTTAATACGGTTACTTTGACCATTGATCAAAGCTACTCCAAGAGTACAAAGCCTACTGGGGTAACATTGACCCCCAAATTAGTAACATAATGCATGATACAACTGTTTTAATAACAGCAAATATGCTTATTACTAATTACTGACAAAGCAACAAAACAAGTGGTTATACTTGTACTCTTAGAAACTGCTTCGCAGTTGAAATTATACTGTATGTTAAGAACGTCATAAAACAGAGCATCTTCACAACGAGTATTCGCAGTACTGAAGGTTCCAGTTCAGAATAAAATGATTTCAAATACTTGTAATATAAAACTTCAGCATATAAAACCGATTTTACCACATGCAAAATAATAAAAATAAGTGGCATCTAAGTTTACACTTTTTTTCAATGTTGATCCAAATTTACCCCATTTTATGGTACAATAGGATTCATTTTCATTTCTGATTATGGATTTTTTGACAATAACTACTTGCGGTACCACTGCTAAATTTCAGAGATCTTACTATCGCTTAGTGCTCAACAGTTGGCCGCCATCTTGGTCTCAGATTTTTCATAGTGCCCACACAATCACCTTGCGGATCTTGTTCGCAGGTTGCCGAAAGTCGAGCAAATGTACTTACATGTGTTGTGTCACTTTAGATTTCACATTTTGTGCATTAGACTATCGATTGAACATTTTCAGGACGTTCGTATAATCCAAGATGATTCCGTTCAAATTTTGTGTGAGAATTGCCGAACCGTGATACAGCTGGAGAAAGTAGTGCAGAATGGAAAATCGCCTTGTGAGGTAAATCATTCCGTTGAGAGCAGCTTTTCGTGTTTGCCCAGCAAGCTAACCGAAGCGCCTCCAGGTTTCAGATATGCTCTTTTCTGTCGTGCAAACTCACCGGCAGGAAGTCCCACAGGTGTTAGCAACCGAAGTGCACCTGACACGGCCTGTCAGACCGCGTGAAACTAGAAAATCCTCGTCCTGCAAGGTCAAAATGGCCGACCAGACGCGTTGTAACCTCGTGATCTTTCACGTGCCTGAGTCCAGTGATCAAACTCGCCAGAGGCGCTAAAATCATAGTCTCGTTCTTGCAGGGCTTAATGGATAGACTGCTCAACATTGGTGAGTACGTGTTAAAGTGAGGCAAAGTGCCCGTTTTGGAAAGAAATGTGATCAGCAAATTTGACCATTGAGAATCGCCTTTCTGGATGAAGCCAGCACAATGCTGATCTTGTCCCGGTTAAATAGATTATAATGACTAAATATATGTGTTCGTCCACTTAGACCCGGTGGATGGAGAACGACTCAAGTCTGCCATCCTTGAGCTGAAGAGACGTATCTGCTACGGAAGCGTAACAGCTGACTACGATGGTGCACACTAGCGGGGCGAGATCGGCCAGATCACGTGAGCGGCTGACAGGCTCGTTGTCATGGTCAAACCGGAGGCTGACGAAATCAGACCGTCGTCGCCGCACGGGTTGCTATGTTGCGGACGTGATCCTACCTACAGTCAGAGAGAGATGGCCGCTACCAGAGTCGATGTTCAGGCAAGTAGTGTGACTCACCTCAATGATAGAGGCGAGATAAGCGCATGTGATCAATAAAAGTAGCCATGTTTTGTGCCTAATATACTTCGGTCTAGCAGGCTCTGCGTTTTGATTTCACCGGTTGGTTGGTAGCGCAGGGAGGCAGAGGTAAAAGTGCAGGTTGACAACAGTATCGTAACTGTTAAGATCGTTTCCAATATTACGTGAATCAGGATAAACCTGTTACTCACAATTCAAGCACGCCCGGTTGTCCCCGCTGCTGCCTGTTTTTAGTCTCTTCCAACATCTCTTGCCTTACTAACACGCGCGATGTGCTCTGTCTTTTCGTTACATCCGAGCGGCGAGACCTAATGCGAACCGCAGAGCAGTGGCTAAACTCTGAGGTGATAGCAGAGGAGAACGTACTCATTGGCTGTTTATGCTTCCGCTGCGATAGACAATCGACTGCCCGCGCCGGTGTCTTGCTGTACATCCGGTCATCACTGTGTGCAAGAGTTGTGAGCGTCTATAGGATTGATGACGGTCTCTGAGAGCAGCGGTAGTGTTCAATAGTTCAATAGTTCAATAGTGTATGGTGGGATAAAAAGCAATAACTTTACAAGACCCACAGGATGGCAAATGGAAGAAAACAAAAGTTTCATGTGTGACACAAAAATATCAGTAAGTTAGACACTGCAGTTTGTCATACCGTTATATAATGTGTATCATGTAAGTGCAAGTCCAATAGTCTTTCGAATGTCTCGATGTTTGGTGCGTTCACCACATGCGATGGCAGTGCGTTCCAGTGCGGACAGACACCAAGAGAGTAAAAAAACTTTCTACAATCTAAACGGGAATATTGAGTCACAAGTTTTAGTGCATGGCCTCGGCATCGTTTGTCGGCAGACAATGTTAACAGCGACTTACATGGATGGTCCTCTTCTCTTAGTATCCGGTAAGTGAGGATCAGATCACCGCGAAGTCGTCGGTATTCTAAGGAGTACAGACCGATCGAACGAAGGCGCAGTTCATAACTAAGGCCCGATAGACCACGTGTTGCCTTAGTGGCTCTTCTTTGTGGTTGATCCAGGAGACGAATGTCCCGTTTTAACCACGGACGCCATGCCTGCACCGCATACTCGAGGTGGGGACGAATGTAGGCGTTAATCAATAATGGCACGAGTTGCCGCTCGAAGGTACCAAGCGCTCGCCTCAAAAGCCTCAAGTTTAAGTTCACTATGTTAGCTGCCTTTGAACATTGGAGCCAATTACCCAGACCTTCTTGCACGATGACCCCTAAGTCTCTTTCGTTGCTCACCCGTTTTATAACGCGCTGCCCCAGGTGATATGTGTTGCTGCAGTTACTGCGCAGCGACAACAGGTGACACTTTTCGGGGTTCAGGGGTAGTTGGTTGATTACTGCCCATTCGTGAATCCGGTTCAGGTCATCCTGCAGATAGACAGGGTCAGATGTTGACTGAATAGCTCGCCACATCTTAGCATCGTCGTCGAATATTTGCATAGGTGACTGAATGTTGGCAGGGAGGTCGTTGATTTAGACTAAAAAGAGTAACGGGCCGAGAACTGGTCCTTGCGGTACGCCGCTGGTGACGCATAGGCTATCGGAGTGGGTGTTGGCGATCCTTACCTCGATTCTTCTGTCGTATAAGTAACTTTCCAACCATGTGAGCAAGGATCCGTGGATACCATAGGCCGCAAGCTTTCGGCGAAGTTCTAGGTGATTGACTCTGTCGAATTCTGTAGAAAAGTCTAAGTAAATCACATCTACGGGAACTCCCTCGTCAGCAGCCCTGGTCCATGAGTCTCGAGCAAGTAGCAGATTGGTGAGGCAAGATCGTCCGCGTCTGAATCCATGTTGGAGGTTGGAGATGATTTGTAGACTTTTAAAATGTCTCACCATTTCATCAGCGATTATAGACTCCATCACTTTTGATAGAATAGGAAGGAGAGTAATAGGTAGGTAGTTGGCAGGGTCTGACCGCTTATCTCCCTTGTATATCGGAGTGATAAGTCCACGTTTCCACTCAGAGGGAAGTGTATGAGAATCAAATAGAAACTGGAAAAAGGTTGCAAGGTGGACTGCCATGGTGGGTGCAAGGGTTTTAAGTACTTTCGGACAGATCTTGTCAATTCCCGGCGCACTATTTTCCCTGAGCGACTGTAATTTCTTTGCCACAGATGTAGGGCTAAAGTTGACCGTGGATAAGCCGACGACATTTGCTGGGATGTAGCAAGGCGATGGTTCCATGGTGTGTCTAGTCACTGAGACAAACTGCATGAGCAATGCGTCCGCGGTCTCCTCTTCAGTAACCGTTAGGCCATTGACCGTCTCTAGTGGTGGTATTCCCGTCTTAACCTTCCTTTTGTCATTCACATACCGGTAGAGCATTTTATGATTGCTAGTAAATTTGCGTACCATAGTTTCCTGCCATTCGTACTTGTCAGCTTTAAGGAGTGAAGTGCAGTAGTTTCTGACTGTTTTGTAATGATTCCACGTGATATCACTTGGACCTAGCAAATGACCCCTCCAAGCCTCGTCTCGCCTATTTAACCACTTACGTGTTCTACTCCGGATCCAGTTGTTGCTCCGTCGCGAAATTCGTAATGGTACGTCTTTTGAAGCTGATTGTAGGACCCAGGTTATCTTGCCTTTCAACACTTGCCAGGCATCATTCGCCGAAGTGTGCATCTGAATGTCCCAGTCAACGGTTGTCGTTATAGTGTGAAGCTTGGAATAGTTGGTGATGCATCGTCGGGTTTCTGGTTCTTTGTCAACCATACTGGCATAACACACATAATCAAACGTTAGAACTGAATGATCGCTACAACCTAGCGGGGGGTTGTATGAAACCGACTCAACCATTAGCTCCTCATTAGTCAGGATTAAATCAAGTATTGAAGGCTTGGTTGAACCGTGGTGTCTGGTTGGTTGATCCACATGGTTATACAAAACTGCCATAGTCAAGAACTCAAGGAGTTTTGATTTGAAGCATAGCCCACTTGGGCACACAGATGCTATTGACGGTACATTGAAGTCACCCATTATTAGATAGTGTGAGTACTTTTTCGACATAGCATATTGGACAGCATTTAACAGAATATCATCGCTGTCGGCGGAGGAGTTCGGCGGCCTGTAGACAACTGCTATGAGGCAAGCATCATGTGTCTTCTTCTGAGGACAACCATCGGGACCGGATAGCTGCAGCCGGCAAAATAAGATGTCGGGGATAATAAGGGAATTCTCAGTGAGAGCTTCACATTTCAGGTTATCTCGGTAGTAGATAGCAACGCCACCACCGCGAGATGGACGATCATTTCGAATGACTGACATTTCACTAAGTTCAATTTCTGAATCCAAAATCTCGTTTGAGAGCCAGGTTTCAGTTAATGCTATGATGTCCCAAGTTGCTGCTTCATGCCGATGGCGCAATTCCGGCAACTTGGAGTAAAGCCCTTTGGCGTTTTTGTAGCAACATTGCATTTGTTGCCGCATTAGGAGGTGGGTTCGCTGTGTTTGACCGGCACAAACAGTGCCGGTCTGCCCACGTTTTTTGACACGAGTGTTTTTTCACGCTTGGCTGGTCTATGGTCGGAAAAGCCAGGTCTGACTCAACTGTACCAGTGATCTGTACTGCTTGCAGGAATGGTCTCAGTCGTACTTCTGGTGGTCCTAGCCTTCTGCTGTGGTACCACACGTTAATTGCCATTGATGCCATCTCCGGCGTAGCCAAGGTAACTTTCAAAATGTTCGGCCCGCTCCCTTGATAGTTTGAGGAGGAAGTTAAGCGGCTGACGTCGAATGCCACAACATTCTGCATGCCATAGCGTTCTGTGATGTAGCGCCACTCATCAATATCGTGTTTTTGTCTTTCACTGGTGTCGCCATGTTTCAGTTCGGGCACACCATGAACCAACACCACTTTCTTCACTACATTTTGACGGGACGCGGTTGGGTCGGATTTTCGCTTTTGTCTTTCCTTCCATGGCATGTCTGGAAAAATGCGGGCACTGAGAGAAGAGTTCGGTAGGCTGTGGCTTGCTAAGAGAACATCCTCCAAGTCCTTTGTGTTGCCAAATGTTACTCGCATTAACCGAGGTTCCCCTACGTGAGGAGACGATGGGTTTCGTGACAGACATGTAAGACTAGTTGGGAGAACGTTTAGTCCTAGTGCGCAGCTTATCTCAGTCCAGCGATTTCGCTCTTCGGCTTGTCGACCTTTTAACGACTCGCTGGGGGGGGGGTTCTGGTACGTTTGAACATATGACTGTCATCGCTTGTTGGTTGCGTAGTAATTTAGTTTGTTGCAGTTCTTTTTGGGTGGAGGTTTGTCGTGTGGGAGTGTTGGTCTTGTCTTGTGGGGAAGACAAGTCAAGGCTGCAGCAAGAATTCTCCTGTGCAACGACGTTATTCACACAGTTTGTAATGTGCTGCCCAGCTAATAGCGATGATCGTGCAATTTGTGCATAACTCTTTACGCCTTGCGGTACAACAGAAGATTTTATAGAATTTTCAACTGGCTTGGCATCACAGTTGTTTATCGCTAATGGTGCTTGTTTTTCGCCGGAACGTGTAACATTTTTAATGGATAACTTTGGTCTTTTGGTAGGTCTGGGGTTAGGGCTACTTAATACACTAAGCTGCAACTCGAGTTCAGCGATTTTCCCTCCCAAAGCCTTGACCAATTCTTTCTGTTCGGATGACGCAACAGCCAACATTTCACACCTCACGTTGAGAGTTCGGATAATCTTAGCTATTGGGCTATCTGAACACGCATCACAGAACCACAAACTATTTGTTATTACGCTGCGGTTTCCGCCAAGTTCTGAGTTCACGTCCACTTCGTCGTAAGAATTTGCACACAAAGAGCACGTGATTTTTGTGATGACAGTTTTCCGCTTACTTGAGCCATGATTGACCTTCGTTGTTTTGTTCACGCGTGAACCCGCTGATAAACTTCGCCTTCCCATGGTTTAGTAACTCGTATGCACTTTAAATCACGCCGGTCGCACCGTTGTGAGCTGCGTGAATTGACTAGTCCGGCTAGCGGTAACCGTCGCTGTCCGGGTTTGGTGGTGATGGGTCCTGGCGCAAGCGTGTATGGAATCACAAACACTTCGTGTGGTAGGGTGCATGAAGGAATATAGATGAAAGGACAAAATAGCCAGTATCTATGGTGTATGGTGGTGCACAGTACTAAGCTATATGTCACCTGTTAGCTTTAGAAAAGCTCTGTAGAATGGTTTCTTAAATTCACTGAGATTACCTTGAAAAAACAAGCTTTCAAGCGTGGTTCTTAATGTAGGAATTGCCGAAGACGCCGGTAGGGATGAAATAGCGAGACAGAGGACTTACTGCGCAAATATAAATCCCGTTCAAAAGAACTCGGCGAGCCGAAACGAATGGGCGTATTTCCGAGAATGTAGCACAAAAAATGAACGGAATAATCCAGGATTACCACAGAGCACAGAATTATGCGACCGTCTGTGACCTTTGCGATTCATCTCAGAGGCGAAGAACTACCCGTGGGTACATTACATCGCAGTCTACTGAACCGCTGTTTGGATTGGCAGCCGCAAATCTTAATCCACATAAGTCCTCCCCACTTTCTACTCAGTGATTTCAATTGTCATCAAATGTGCTGGCCTGTAGTTAAACCCATGCCCCTGCATTACGATGTCGAAACAAAGTTCATGGACTTAGTACCTGAAAGTAGAGCAGCGCAACATATATACCAGCCGACTCGAATAATACCGGAATCAACCCGTCGTGCCTAAACTTGATGTTAACAAGCTCTGAATAACATATGTATGACATCCAGGTACTAGAGCCACCAGCAGGAGGCGATCGCTCACTGCATATAGACGGTATGAATCGGTTTTTACCGTATTCCCGTCCGTTGGAGAGATTACAGCTACTGGAAAACTAACTTTGATGGTTTAACTCTAGCCGCGAGCCACGTGGATTTGTCTCTGCTGCAAACTTCATTTGTGAAAGACTGTTGGACTGTTATTAGCGAAAGGCTGTCATTACTGTGTTCTCAGTTTGTACCACTGAAGTGTCGGAAAAATGAACCAGTCAATCCGCATAGGTTCGACAAAAAATAGTGTAGAATAGCTCGACGCCGGCGCGTTATTGGACAAATTCTCCTCTCCAGCTATTCCATTGACTAGGAGGTGCATAAAAGACAGTGAAATATTTGCATTAGTGCAAAGAGGAAGCGCCGGCATTTCGAGCCGCAGCTTGCAACCGCCGCAAAGACCGCTCCGAAAAGATCATTTGCTTACGTGAAGCGGCACCTTAATCTTGCAGATGATCTGCCAGTGCCACAGTGCTCGGACATACAGCCCCTAAGATGCAGCACTGAGCATGCGTCCGCCTTGTAGACGCACCGCTTTCGTGTTTTCCGGTGACAGGTATCTGGATCCTTTTCGACGTGTACCACGCTTAGTGAACTCGACAAGCTGGTTTGCGGTGTTGAAGAGGTCCATCAACTATACCCCAACCTTAACGGCACCAAACCTTCTGGCCTTTACTGACCCCACGCATTGATTCTCAAGGCCCTATCGGACCTCATGACCCTTTTAGTGACTGACTGGTAGAACAGATCACTATCCGAAGGTTCTTTATACATATAAATAAATAAATTGTATATTCCTCGAGGATACGAGATGATGTTCCCTAGAAGGAACAGAACAAATAATGGTGCAAGCTTTCCATGACATTGCATTAACACTTTTTCAGAAACAAGCATGAGCGCAATATCAAAGTAGATAACACAAAGCGACTGGAAGTGCTCAGTGGTTAAGCCGATTCCAAAAGGCGAAGACTCCAGCAAAGTGGACAAGTACAGACCATTTATTTTGGCCAAGGCCGTCAAGAAGATTGGGAAAAGAGTACTAAAGCCGCTGAAGTCAAAATATCTACTGATACCCCACATCCCTGTTTTATGCTAGGTGGCTCATGCGTTACCAATCTGCTGGTGACGAGGCATAGATGGTTACAGGCAGTGACTCATGGAATGTCTGCCGAAATACCTCTACGTCGATTTCAATAAACTATTCGACAAGGTAAACCATGAGGTCCTCCTCCACAAGCTGGGAGTGTGAGGCGTTGGTGACTCGCTACATCAGTGGTTGCAGGGCTTTCTCTTTGGGCGAAAGTGGAGGATACAGACGGACAGCCATCTTACCGACCGATAACTCTATATTAGTAGAGCACCTTAAGGCACGGTGCTGGGGCCCACTCTGTTTTTAATCCACATCACTGTTCTACCTCAGCGTGTTCGATTGCTGTTTACCCTGTTTGTGGATGAGTTGGAGAGTTAGAGAGCGCTTAGCAACCCAGATGACTTCAGCCTACTTCAAAAAGACCTCAGCCGCCTCTCCATGTGGTCTGCGGAAATCCGCTACCCTGTCAAACCATTAAAGTCAGTATTTATGAGCCTGGGGAAAGGTGGTGACGACGGAAATGACATAAGTGACGGCTAACCGACATCCCAAACGTTCCGTGAAGGACCTAAGTATACTCTCTCGCTGCAATTGGAAATCTATGAACAACACGAACAGGCTGTATCGTAACGGATTGCGCATGCTTTTGGTGATCGAACGCAGCTTCTGTACTGTCTGAAGAGGTAGCCACTCGCCTTGTCTCTTCCATCATAAGACCAGTACCGGAGTACAGCTCACCTGCCTACTGCCCAATCACCAGAGGCGAGGCACAGAAGATCGAACGGGTCAAACACGTCGCTACCAGGCTCATTTCACGTTTAGGGGAATTATCGCACCAAAGACCGGTGCGAGAAAATCGGGCTCTACACCTTGTCCTTTCGTCTGCTGAGAGTCGATCCCATCATGACCTACCGCATATAACATCTCGGTGGTTTTCCCTTATCGAGGCCGTTGCTTCACTTGTGAACACCATGCAACACACGAGAATACAGGTGTTTCTTGATTTGGAGTATACTGCTATTACGCTCCTTTGTGATAGCTCACAATCGTGCGCGAAACTGCGCAGCGCCGTCAGCCGTTTCGGGGCTTTGCTTTGCACTCGCAAAGTGCATAGCTTTCTTCCAAGCTTGGCAGCGACCGCCTCCTACGCTGACCCTTGGTGGGGATCAGCTAGGAGTCATTTCAAAGTTCAAATACTAGGTAGTTGTATCAGCACCACTGGAATTGAAGACGAGGTCACAAGCTATATAGGAAAAGCTCGAGGCGCTTTTGCTAATCTTCGCCACTTATGGCGCCGGCGCGACATCACTCTCCCTAAAGAGTAGAGTGTACAATGCAGCGGTACGTTCGATCCTACTGTACGGTCGTGCAATCTGGCCCATTAAACATGCCTGTAGCCTAGAGGTAACGAACTTGCGGCGACTAGCGGTCGTCGCACGACAGCGAAACGCCGTTACGGCGTGCAGCTGACACATTATTCTTTTATTATTTATAAGTCAGCCGACCTAAAGAGCCTAGTTGCGTTTGACCACCGGTACCTTCGGACTTCGGTTCAAATCTGGTGGGAACATCATGTGAGCAGGAAGAAGAAGCGAACTGCTCAGCGCCGTTATTTCACGCACCAAGCTAGCCCGCGGACTCTCGCAACTTGCGTTGTTTTCGTGCTGGGGGTGTGGATGGAAGAAGAGATGTGGCCAAGGGATGACTTGGTCAAGAGGAACGAAGGCTTCTAATTCGAAATTGACCTCGGTTCGAGAGCCTCTCGGCTCTGGTTGGGGCCCAAAAGATGAACACGTTTGGCTGGATACACTTGGTGACATAGCTAGGAACCAACCTCAGAAGCGTTTGTGTTGAGTTTCTTTCTCTCCCACAGCCTCTCTCTCCAACCACGATCTTATTTCTTAGTATACAGTCTCAGTATACTATAAATTTTGCATATAATTTTTTGCGGCACAATACCTACTGGTAGCTTACCGAAACGATGCCTATCCGTTACTTGTAGTTCAGCTGGCTTGCCTCGGTTGCAGGTTCTATTTTTGGTTTTGTGGCACAATAGTTGAGATGTTTACTACCTCTAGCTAACGCCTATAAGGATGCTGATGCTGATGATGCAGAAACATCGACATGGTCAGCTTTAAATTTTTCAAAGTTTGCCTGAACAGTGTTCGTCTCAGCGATCATGCTAGACGACGAAGAAGCTCTATCTCCTATCGGTTGGAAGTTCAAGGCCAAATTCCATGACACCAATTTATAAAAGCTTTATACGTCCTTATAAGGGTACAATACAAGAGCGAGCACACGTGGCTGCCAGCACTAGGAGGCGGGCCGTATGTGATATCACCTGCAAACTCTAGTGACTTAGTTAAGACATGATCTAAAGTGGACCGTTGCTGGTTGGTCAGGCACTTCGTTCACAAGTCGATCCAACGGGACCTGCGACGCCAAGTCCAGCAGATGCCAGGGTCGAATTAGAAGATAGCTCCATCTAGCAGACCACTGGGAGATTGAAGCTACTCATTGTCAGACACTTGCTCGCTTAGTTAGGGCGTGCCAACTCAATGATCTCGTTGGGGATTCCCCCATCGATTCCGTACACTACTACAACTGTAAACAACTCCGACGGGGTGCAAATCACGACTGATAGCCTAGCAGCTTTGTCTAGAGACTAGAAAAACGCCGGTCATCAACACGTCCAATTTTTAGCTCTTGTAAATAGCTGCACCACCCCCTTGACGGCCAACGAAGCGATAGGCGCGGACAAGTACGTAGCAACGCATACATACTTCACCATCCTTGATTTCCTCAGACAAATAAGTTTCATGGAAGGCAAGTACATCTGGAAACGATTTGTCCGCGAGCAGCGGAACATGTTCCTCAGGTCGCACACTTTACTAGACACTACTTGAATGGCGTCGCCACGATCAGTGTTGGGTAATACGCAACTAGTATTGATTCTGGCAAAGCAGAAGTAGATCAGCGGCTGTTGATTTGAAAATTCAGCACTCGAAAATCCTGCTCTCCATCGGCACGCGGCTTTTAGGGTGTCCGGTGCTTTTTGGACTTTAGGTCTTCGCTTACGGAAGGTCAGGTTGCACAATTAACGTCCTGCTCACATTTAAATTGTAAGTGACTACTCTAAGCAGGCTGAGTCGAATATTCCGCTTATTAACCTGACCGTTCCCAAGCCTCGTGAGTTTCCTGACAGTATCGCCAGGAAGCCCGGGTAGAAAAGCTTGGTCTTTCACAATTTAAACCAACCCATTTCTTCTAGCATGCGCTAGGTGGGAAGAACCGCACGATATGCACTGAACATTCTGATGATTGCACTAATATCAATGTACGGATCCTCGACGAGGTGTATTGACCTCACAACATTTTACCCCCTCTATACTCGTACACTACAGGCCGCATCAGGGTCTACGGTGACCTGTCGGATAGCTTCCCGATCACAAGTGTCGTTCGCCAGGGTTGTCCGATCTCTCAGTTTTTGTTCAATTTTGCCGTGGACTCCATCATGGAGTGTTCCCTCACCGAATCTTAAGACGTAGGCGTTGTGGTCCTGCCTGGTGAAAGATTAGTTGATCTTGACTATGCAGACGATATCGCCTTTCTTTTTGACGATGTTGCGGCGACCCAATCAATCCTATCTAGCCACTCTAGAGTTGTCCCATTATCTGGTATGCGCTTCGCACCTTCAAAGTGCAGTGTTGTTGCAGGACCACCAGCCAATTAATGACCCCTTGACCCTTGCTAGCTAGGAACTCGAAGTGGTTGATCAATCCAGTTACTTTTGCAGCCGCATCGGCAACAATGGGCAGATAGTAACTGAAGTCGGTCCACGCGTTGCAAAAGCCAGAGCTGCCTTCTTGAACCTGCAGCATCTTTGACGACAGAGTGGAGTTTTCCTCCATCTAAAATGTCGTGTTTACAAGACCACATTGAGGGCCTTCCCGCTCTGTGGGAGTGGGACTTGGCCCCTTCGGTCTGAAGGTCTGAGATGCCTTCAAGTCTTCGATCATCGTTGTGTGCGGACCATTGTTAGTATCGGGTGGCACCAGCGTGTCTGCCGCCATGATGTGCGTAGGCGAGTATTGGGCAGTGATAAGCAAGTTAGTTTCTTAGAACTGAATAAGTTGCGTTGGCCTAGGCACGTACTACGTATGCCTGGTCACCGCTTACTTAGGAGGGTCTTGTTTAGTCTGCCAGATAGGTGGCGCAAATCTCGCGGTGGACAAAAGTTGACTTGGCAGCGTGAAATGAAGTCACTGACGACAAACTGGGTGCCGTTGATCCGTCTCGTCTTCCGGACTGAAGTCCACGTGATTTGCCTTGTGCTTGGCTCAAGACTTTACAAGACATAACTCGCAGTTCACAACGGTGGCGCGTCTGTTGCCGTCTCCTAGTCGGACTACCTGTTTGAAGTGTGTTTGATGCTGAGTTATCTGCAGGATTACCCCGCGGGGCAGTGAACACAGCAAGGAAGCTGTCTCGCCAAGGTCGCCTTATTTTTGCACGATAACCAGCTGTTTGTAACGGTATGTTGTTGTAGGTTGGCGCCCTGATCCTGAATGTTGGCTTAGGGCATTAAGTTTTTTTTTATTCCGTAGGTCAGCATGGTTGTTTGTCAGCGAAACATCAGTTCAAATGACTGATGTTCTGCTGTTGTTGATTGACTTGATTGACCTCATGTGTTTCTTCGTCCACTCCACTTGACCTTCTTGTACCCGCTTTGACCGAACGAGAAGATACCTCCCATTTTTCTGATGGAATTTGTACAATTGTATTAGGTGCTTCCTGCTTAAACTGCTGCATCTTACCCAATTGCATACCTCCGAGTATGGGGATGGATGGCTTGCGAGCTTTCCTTGTCCATTTATGCTTACTTTGTTACAGAGGGGCCTGTGATCTACCATGAACTTGAGCAGTCGTAAGTGCTATCCGATCGATCACTCAGTTTCCTCTAAGGTTGTTGGAGGATCCGCTGATATTAGTGAATTCTCCGACGGGTGACATACGCCAGCTTGTGGATCAAAATAGGGGCTGCATTCTGCTGCAGTATCCCCACTTGCAACACTCATGACTTCATAATCAAACCCACTTTGTTCTTGAATAAGACGAGTTCGGCCAACATCTGTTCAACGTTTATAAACGCGAAAGCCAGGCGCTTCGTTCACTGTAACTGAAAAGCGAATTTTCTGGGTACGAGATTAGTTTGTATAGGTGTGCTCTGAGGCTAGTACTACGTTTGTGATACCAACGGTTGCATATGCCACATCACACAATGCATGTATCTGTGACGGGCATGTGGTAGTTCAAGTTTTCACAAGCGGCACTTTACCTAACAGATAAGGGCCCCTTATGTACATCCGCGTCGATGTTTAGCGGGACAGACAGTAAAGTGAAAACCAGTCAACAAAACTATTACACTACTTCCTCAGTAGCGAAGTTAGAAAGAAAATGTGACAGCACACATGCTTACCTCACAGTGATGAAGGTTTTATATGGTTGCGAGAGCTTGTCATATGCCCTCACTCTGCAATGCTCGCAAAGCGCTCAGATAATGTTTGCGTTACTCCTACTACTGCTAATAACTCCGACAAACGTATTTTACTTACACGCCATTTTCATAAGTATGTTGCGACCCACTTTGTGCACCGAACGCGGATGAACTCGAAACCTCGAACCGGACGCTAAATAGCATTAATACGCGCTTGTGACGTGTCCGACTCTTTTCCGATGGAATCGATCCCTACTCGCCCATTCTTGGGACTCATTTTGTAATTGTTGTCGATATTTGTATTCCTACGTTTTAGACACAAAATTTGCTACTTTTGCTAGGGCCGTCACACGCAAGGTATATTTCCTCACAGCGCAACCGTTGTCATCATCATCTCTCCACTCGCACGAATGTGGTCGTTCGATTCAAGAGCCCACACACGAATGGCTTTGCGCGTTGTGTTTATTTCCACCGATTTCCCCGTAATCGTTACTCTTTGAGAGTACCCGTGGCATAGCTGTACGTTATCGGGCGCGTCCCAAAGTTGAGGATCGGGGAATGCCTTCCTTGTGAAGGTAACTGTGAATAAGTCTCCTTTGCTCCGCAAGTGAGATGAAAAAGCAGTCGTGGACAATCAGCAGCAGCGTTTTACAGTGTGGGTAGTCCTGGGCTAGTCACCACAAGAGCTCCTACGGCGCAGTCAAAGCCAATGTGACCGGCTTAATGGTCACTGACCACTCACTTCTGTAACCATAGGTGGACCTAATGCATGGCATATGAACAACCTTGATGGCCAGCAGATTCTGTGTGCACTGCTACCTAACACTGAACTCGTATGAGCCACATGGCTATCAACGCCCTTATACTCCGTGGTAAGTCAAATTCCAAAATTGTTTTCTGATCTTCGTGTCGTTATGTTAGGGGAGTTCAGGTGCCATAGATGGTTCACTACTACTAGAAAGTCGTGTTACTGGCTTCAAACGGTTCGCGATATTTAATCTCTCCGCTGCGTTGTGGGTCTGGTCTTTATGATTCAAGGCTCCGGGTGGGGTCCCCTGAGTCAGCCCTGTTCCTCGGTCTGGATAACCAAGAAGCTGTCTGTCCACAAAACACATGAACAAAAACCTACGTAGTAACACTCTCTGCCTTCGCTTTCCTCGGTCGAAGTGTTTGCAGCTGGATCCGCTATACCATGCTCTACCGCAACACCTACATGCTTTGTTCTACATTTGTAAAATGCACCCACCTCTGGTGTCGGGTCTCCGACAATGTGCCGCCTTGAGGTACAGTTTAACCGTGTCGATGAACAGCTCAAGACCGTCCATGTGCCATGCAATCACTACAAATTCAAGTTGCTCGTTTTCAACGTCCGGATGCAAGTGCAGATAGGGTCGCAGACAGCCCTTGCTTGCACTCGACATGTGTTTCCTAGCTGAGACCCTCTTTCAGAACTCCAGCGCAACTCTACGACTGCCATCACATGCGTGCTTCCACGGTGCGTTCACACTACGATTCTCTGGAGACACAACTCATGAAGCGGCGACTTTGGCCGGTGTGGGAATTTCTTTAGACGCGTGTGCAGAGGCTGCGCTGCTTGTTTGGATCCCGGTAGCTAGCCGACTCTATGCGTTTCGGCTTGAAAACTGTACGGTTGTCCAGTCGCCAAACTACCAAACGCTGTTTGTTTGTCAGCGACGTATCCTCCCAAGGATAGCAGCCCGTACTGAACTAAAGATGAGTTCTTCCATCAACTCTCTAACCTTCATACGAAACGCCGCACGGATCTTGTAGTGTTCTCTGCGGACTTAAACACGCACGTTGGTAGGCTAGACGCGACCTCGGTGGTTTGCATGGTTATGGTACTCGCAGGACGGATAACGGAGAACACACTCTACAGCTCTGTCCTGATCACGGTCTATTCCTTACAAGCACAAACTTCCGGTACTCCTGGCGACCGCCTGGACAGCGGTCGATGCAGATTGACCACATCGCCAACAGTTACCGTTGACGAGGCTGTATGATGGACCACAAATCAATTTGTAGTACTTATCTCACCTCTGATCACGCACTTGTATCTTAGCCGCATGTATACAACTTGACTATGAACTTTTCTTAGGGTTACTACACACCGCCAGTATCGGCCCTTACATTATTCCGGTTTATTATACCCCAACCGACTGCAGTCTGGAGGGTTTGGAAAACGATTTCTATCGTCAGCTCCTATTTGTATGACGATAAATGCTGATATTGTGCCCACTGCTAGTGATATGAATGTCTAGCTGACTCCGATGTACGTCGAATAGATTCCTGTAACTATGTGCTATTCACAACCTCTATATTTACAGCAAGAACCTTCACACCATGCTGCCTAGTGCCCACCGAATTCCCCAAAGACCTGAAACCAAATTGACCATATTGCCATCATGTGCAGATGGTGCACATCGGTCAGTTGGGGGTACGTGCTTGGATTCCAACCCTGTTCTGTTACTCTCGCTGCTGCCACTACTACTACGACCGACGACGACTACGACTACCTCGCTGCCGCGTAGTCACCACCGGTCGCCCGTGAGCTAAGGATACTGCAAGGGTCGCCGTGCCCGTGCGCGGTCTCAAACCGGCGCCGTCAGATTGTGTTTAGGCTGCTGGCTTAGGCACGAGTAAACATTATCACGACGAAATAGCTCACTGGCTGTCATTGATGGGTCCGTTTGGCGAACCGTTTTAAGTCTACTATAATGAATGCTTTTGATGTCTGCTGTGCTTCCAATGTGAGACGTCCTATCTATGAATTTCTGAGATGTTGATCTGTTTCATCGAAGCACACAAACAGCTACGTTAGGTACAAATTTCGGCGTGCGTTGTTGACCGTGGCTACTGAACTGTTCGTCGGAACCTTTTAAATAAATAAATTTTTATTCTCGATTACGCGAAGCACGTTTGCACATGCATAATCATGGTAAGTATTCAAGTGATCAAGCAATGTACAATAGTATAATAGGGTTGTCAGCTATGTTGACACATGTATGTATCTTTGTGTGCTGCACCTTTGCTTGTGTTTGGATGTGTCGCCAGTGCTAAAGTGATGTTTGACGTCCGTGGATTTGGAACGATTCTACGGATAAGCAGACCTGCTGCTACAGTGCTGCTTGCCTTACCACTTGAATCCAATTGGGAAATGGGTGTCGCATCTCTTACCTAGATCTAATTGTCATAGAGTAGGATGACCTTGTGTATACGGCCTTTCAAACCGAGAATAACCCACTTCTTACGTCACAGATGTCACAGTTACAAGAAGAATCTTTCAGTTCTTGCAGTAGGTGAACTGATTTCCTTGGTGGTTATACACCCATGGTTTCTGACGCAGCCGCCAAGGTAGGTGAATTGAGCAGCTGCCTCGTTCCTCGATATCAAAAGTTAATGGGTTATCAAGTGACTGGTAGTCCTGCAACAATACTTTGTACTTTGAATATGCGAGGCCCGTGCCGAATAATAAGATTACTCTCAAAATGTTTTCCAGGGTTACTTGGATCAACCCGGCGTCGTTAGACAGCGAAACACGATCGTCCACATAACCAACTCAAATTAGTTTTCCATCTGGCACCACCTTAACGCCTGCCTCACGCGATTCCGCAGGGGAACACTCCATGATGGATTTCACGATGAAGTAAACAACCTTGGGTCACCTGGACAACCCTGATGAACACGACCTATTGTTGGTAAGACACCCGATAAGTCACCGTCGACCTTGTTGCGGCTTCTGTTGTTCGAAAACAAGGCACGTGGTGTTCACATATTTCATTGCAACACGTTTCTGCACAAGTATTAAGAACGGAATTGGCCGATTCTTGTGGTCCAGAAACACAGATCTTGTCGATCTGCGGCACGTGAGACGTTTTTTTCTGACATCTGTTGCAGCGACAATATATGATCGATACAGCCCCGTCGTAGACTGTAACCAGGTTGCTCTCCCTTGATCCGGAATTCCCATTCCGCGGTGGGGCTACGAACAAGAACTTAGGCCATTCGTTTTGCCACCACAATATGGTCGGTGCGGCTGTCATTCTTGTATGTTGTCGCTATGATCGATTTACTCCAGTTAGTTAGGATGATCTCTTCCTTCCAGACCTGTTCGAACAAGGAGAAATGCGCGCCACTGACGAACCCCACTAGGGCAACGCGGTCATCTGGTGCTTTTCTGAATTGTCGCGCTTTTGTGCAGCTGGGACGAAACAGTTAACTTTCATCTAAAATCCTCATCATCACTACTCGTGAAGGAGTTAAGAGACTTGGTCTGGCTAGCGCTAACCGGTTTCTTTTTTGGGGTCTTCGGGATGGTGTACATCCAGTTGGACTATCGAACATGGCGCAGTCAGTTACGCTCCACAAGCTAACCGGTAATATTCATCCCATCTCAAGCGAATCAGTAGAGCTCTATCCCCATTATTTTTACACACCTCTTTCTCAACTCCGTTTTTTTCGTATTCTGTTTCCCTTCAACTTCATTCTCTTACTAGTTATTGTTATCCTGGCGCCGTGAGTCGTTACAACCGGATCCACCGCGCTTCGGTACTAGGATCACAGTTTTTAACTGAACTAATCCACTTTTCTACCTATGCTTTGCTTTCTGTAGCCCTGTTCATACACCAAATTCCGTGGAGACCTTGTGATCAACCTTTGACCATGCAACAACTAGTACGAAGTGTCTTCTCCCACTTCACTAGATCTTACAATGTGTCACACAAGCGCGGCCATGTGCCCCTTTATTAGCGTTTATAGCTCATGTTCCGTACATACTACATTTACTTCTTCGGATCAACAGTCAATTAACTCGTCCCGTTTTCCCATTCATCATGGCCCTTGGCCACCGAATGCTCAGCAAATGGCCCAATTGCTCCGAAGAACTAATGTGACGATATGCCACAATTAAGCACCTGATTTACTGCACCGATATGTCGTACAGGTCTTTCAATGCGTGCGTGCTACGATTGCTACGACGTCACCCGCGCCTGCATGTGTAGTACAATATAGGTATCTTAGCTGCTATTTTAAATTCCTCCCTCCAAACAGCTCCCCAGCATATAGGCGTACTCGGAAACTGGTATCCATATGAAGACATTTTTAAACACCGACTTACCCCTTTTCGTTTCTGCTATATATTTCTTGTTTTTCTGGTTATAACTGATGTCAACTTTGGCCTTTACTGAATAGGCGCCCGTGAATTCCTCTTCACTGTTTTGCTATTTGTTGTATGATTACCGTGAAATTTCGCATTTCTCCACTTTAGGACACAATGTTGACTTCCACATCTATTAGGACCGTTGGACAGTTCATTCGAATTATAGGCCTTCTCTCCTTTTTACTATTTATTTCGGATTCTGCGGTCGATGTACCCGAGCTTACAGCAGATAATTTCGCAACAAGAATTAAGGAATATGAATTCGTTCTAGTCATGTTCTACGCTCCGTGGTACGCGTTCCTCATGAGTGGCGTTGTGACTTGCTTCATTCAGGTGTGGGCACTGCAAAAAGCTTAAACCCGACTTTGAATCGGCGTACAAAGAAATTACAGAATCAAGACAAAATGTTCTACTTGCTAAAGTCGACTGCACTGTACATAACTCACTTTGTTCGGACCATGGCGTCACAGGTTATCCTACCCTAAAATTTTTCTCCAATGGCGTTCTTTCTGGAAGTTACGAAGGCGAGAGAAACAAAGGTAACTGATGTCCCTTTCCGTGTAGACACAAATTAGCCGCTATCGTGAAATATGTTCTCAAGAGATCCAAAAAATCTGCTTTGTTGAGTTCTTCCGCGGAACTGCAGCAACTTTTACAAAGCTCCGACTCTCTCGAACAACCCACCTTGGTATCATATGTGGCGTCCACAGATGACCCGGCATTCGATGTGCACCGGAAGCTTGTATCTGAGATGGTTGAAGACTGCGTTTTTGCTTACACTCACGATTCCTCCGTTCTGGGTCTACCCGACAAAAAGTGAGTTACATCTTGTGAGTACATTTTCAGAAGTGCCATGCTTTTGTTCAGGCCCGGTAATTTTAAGTATGTTTTGGAAAGTGCCAAAGTACAGTATAGCGGAGAATACTCCTCCTCTAAAATAAAGGATTGGATACTAGAATCTGGGTAAGTCTGTCCGTTTCCACATTTTTCCAGGCAAGGGCTCGTTGGTTATCGTACTGCGCATAATCTGAACTACTTCCCTAAGAATAATCTGCTTGTGTTTTACCACAATGCTTCAGTCGGAAACTATCCCACAGGAGTCAATTACTACCGCAACCGTTTAATTAAGACAATTATCGATCACGGGCTCACCGCTTCCGGTCTAACTTTCGCATATAGTTATAACGGCGACTTTTATCACGAACTCACGGACTTACGTCATGATACCAGTCAAGACTTTCCTTTTATTGCAATCTTCTCTGGTGATCTCAAATATAAGCTGGATGTGTACAGGTATTTGTTGCATATTTCCCATTTCGTGCAGTCGTGATGCCTTCATTGAATTCGTAGAAAAGTTCCAGAATAAATCCCTCACTCCGTTTATTGTATCGGAGGAAGTTCCTACAAAGCAGGAAGGTGCAGTCGCCAAGGTTGTCGCTTTGAACTTCGATACGATCGTAAATGACCCCGAGAAGGACGTTTTCATCATGTTTCATGCTCCTTGGTGTGGCCATTGCAAGCAGCTGATGCCCAAGTTTGTGGCTGCTGCTGAGCGACTATCGAATGAACCAGGCATTTTATTCGCCACCTTTGACGCAACGGCAAATGACGTGCCAAAACCATACGTCATCAATGGTTATCCAACTCTCTATTTCTCACCGAAGAGTGCAAAATCATCACCTTATCTCTATGAGGTTTGTTCATTGCTTCCTACTACAATTTTACCTCTTAGGGCACCCGAGAAACAGATCCTCTGGTCGAATATGTGGCTAAGGTGGCTACAGAAGAACTCCGAGGATATAATCGGGATGGTAAAGCGAAAAAGACGGAATTGTAGTTGCAATCAATGTAGGACTTCATATCCACGTTTCATGTATCATTAACTGGACAAAGTACCTTCCACTGTACTGGTTTACGATGGTTGTTTTGAATATCATTTTCTTGTTTGTGTTGTTGCACAATCTTCGTGACAACTCGCTGTGATCATGTTATCGCATCACCTTCTGTACTGCAATGCCGTGCATCTGCGCAAATTTAACACTTTCCGTTGGTAACTGCATCTCTCTGAACCACGCATACTCCGAGATTCTCAAATGACATACTGCCTATTGTATGTCTCCTCCTAGGATGACCAATGTGACGACGTCCAGCGAGGATTTTCTCGCCGAAATCCACTCCTCACCAAGGCAAGACGAAGTGGACAGTGACTGCGCTAGGCTTAATCGGTGCCCGATTCAAATGATTACTATGTGCCACTCTCCGCATTCTAATTTATTCGTCATCGTATACCCCCTGTATCCTGCGCAATAACATTTCTACACATAGTTGGTGGCATCCGGTTCCGGATTTGTCTGTCACTGTGGCCCCCATAGGACCGCCACAGGGTACCTGTGCCCACAAAGGTACCATGGGTGGCTTGCGCTGCACCACCCGCAGTTCCATCCGCACACCCCATATCCAATGTAAACCCGAAGGAATAAGACCAGGAGGCATGTGGATGGGAGCCACGTTTCATCAACGGAGCAGGCTCACACTACTTCAACATGCACAGCAGCAGCATTCCTGTCTATCTATGTAGGGAATCATGCGTACCAGATGTACACAAGGCAGTGGCTGGGCATTGTTCCGCTTCACACTGGATGGGACCACTCTTTAAGCCTGGCACTGCCACGAGGATCGTGCATCTCGTCCCCCCCAATAACGACCAGCTGTCTCCTGGAACCAGTATGATACTGGTAGGCACCTTGTCAACATTCATATCAAGCACAGCCACACCGGGAATTTTCAACCAACACAGCACTTAAGGGAAAACAAACAGACAAAGTGGACGCAGAATTTGCAGCAGAATAACAGAATTGTGCAAACCAAATAAACTGGAACAACTTTTATCCAAACCAAAAAGATATAGTCTAAGTGTAAGTTGGTTTAATCCAACTGCGGTGAAGAAGCATCACAAATACAACATGAGCCCTCCAGCTACGGTTGGCTTCATCTGGTTTCCGATTTGCCTCACTGTGGCCTCCATGGGACAGCCACAAGACTCCTGCGCACCAAGAGGGACCATGATGATTTGTTTGCGCAGCACCAACCACACATCCCATATCCAGTGTAAACCCATAGGCATAAGACCGGGAGGCAGGTGGATAGGAGCAACGTTTCATCATCAGCAGCAACATTCTTGTCTATCTAGAGAATCATACGTATCGGACGTCCACAAGGCAGTGGCTGGACCATATTCCACTTCACAACAGATGGAACCACTCTTTGAGCCTAGCATGGCTACGATGACCGTGCACCCCGTTCCCTCCAACAATGGCCGGTGGCCGAGTGGTATGCGCGTCTGGTTTGCAACCATAAGTTCACCGGTTCGAATCCGCATAGGGACGGGCGTCCTCGCATTATACTCAGCCCACGCGCGACTGGTGATGGTCGCGTGGCAGCGAAGCGCCTTTACGGCGTACACCTGGCGATGTATTATTATTATTCTGAAGCAAGTAATCGTGGTGGAGAGTGTTAGTCAGGTAGGCACCTTGTCAACATGCACATCAATCGCAGCCACATCAGGGATATTCAACAACCAACACCGAATTTGGGGGGAAGCAAGCACGCAAAACCGACACAGTATATGCAGTAGAATAGCAGAATTGAACAAACCAATAAACTGGATTGACTGTTTTTCAGATTAAAAGGATCGAGTTAGTTGGTTTAGCCTCTCTCTCTGGAGATGGGGTGTGTGGATGGAGCTGTGGGTGGTGCAGCTCAAGCCACCCCTGGTCCCTCTGTAGGCGCAAGCGTCCTATGGCTGGCCACAGCGACAGGCAAATTCGAAACCGCAGTTAGCGTAAGCAACGTGGCCAGTTAATAGAACATTATTCAGGTAGGCAGAACAAACCATATGTTTATGTATATATGTACACTGGATATGGGGTATGTGGTTGGAGCTGCGGGTGGTGCAGCGCAAGCCATCCATGGTCCCTCTGTAGGCGCAGGCGTCCTGTGGCTTGCCACAGTGACAGGCAAATCCGAAACCGGATGCCGCCAACCATATATGTAGTATTGTAGAGCAATTAGAAATGAATCCTGTACAACTTTTTCGAAATATGGTGAAAATCACCATAAAATTGTATGCCGTGAATATCGTTATCGTTGTCACGTAATATTTAAAATATCTGACTCACCGTATTGTAGGACTCGCAAATGTGAGATGTCATCTTAAGTGTGCGATCGTTCTCTACATTGAATAAAGTATAAATCTAACAGCCTTATGAACTCCTGCACTGATGTTACCTTAATTACACGTTCACACAAACTGTTTCAAATATTTACCACTCTCCGTTCGAAGCACAGCCGGTGGGGAGCTCACTTCACATCCGACACGACAACTTTGTATCTGTGTCCGCGTGTGTTGCATGGCCCTCGTAAGCGCAGCATTGACCTCAGCATGGGAAACTCGCTGAGATAAGTCATATCGAGGTCAACTCGCACCCGACGGTAGCACAAAGTGTAGGGTCCTAGTTTCTTGCATTGGTCTTCATATCCTAAGCCACGTAAACTCGGGATGAGCCTGGTAGCAACGTGTTGGATTTGTTCGATCGTTTGTGCCTCACCTCGGGTAATCGAAAAGTAGGCGGGCAAACCGTACTCTAGCATTGGTCTAATGATGGAAGAGATATCAGTTGACATACCAAAGGTCCCTGGTTCGAGTTACAGTACTGCAGTGTTGCGAACGGGCATTTGTTCACACTTGTGTATGGACTACCACAAACTGGATGGGGAAACAATGACCCTCATGAATCATAACACTACGTACGTGCATGAGGTTGGATTGAATGAAAGAGTAACAGCCACATTTTTCTAGCTTTAGAAAATCGCACTTAGAATTGTAAGTGATCAATACGACTGTCCAATGGTTAGTTAGCGTTTGGATGTGAGCCTAAACGGCAGTCTTAAGTTTAGTCAGAAATGTGGGTATCAACAATAGATTGAGACAGATATGGAAATACGGAAGCAAATGCCGTGAGTATGGTTACCAGGTAGAATGATGCACAACTAAATGTGCCGTAAAACACAGATGACTTAAGGTTCCTGTGTACTGTACATGCTGTCTGCTATAAGCGTTGGTAGACCATAATATCATACATTTTCTGATGGCCCTCTTGACGCTATCACATCGCCAACACATGTAGTAAATTCCGCTGCTCCCTGTTCTACCATTGGCTTTCGAAACAGTGTGCAAAATGTTTTAGCAAATTTACATAAATTATCTTGCACAGCATCTAATTATCTATTATCTCAAATGAGTATGTGGTGGGACACCTGGGCACGATGGTATCCTCACAGCAAGGTTTAAAATGGAACTATAGGACTAATTAATACTAGTCCGAGACGGTGCGCGAATTTAAGCGCGGATATCGGAAAGCAATTGGAGTCGGCCACAGAGGACTGTGTTCGAAGGGCTACAAGAAGACGCGGACGGATGAAGCGAGACAAGCGCGAACACGTGAGCGCGGGAACTTACAGGGCGGTCGAGTGTTGAGCCGGTTGTAAGGAAGATTAAAACAAGAAAGAATAATGTACAATCGGTCAACAATTAAATTGTACATGAAGGATGGCAGTTCTTTTTGGGCGCTACAGAGCCCCCACCCCTAGAAGACTGAACATAGAAAGCCTTCGATTTCGAAAAGTACTGTTGTATCGAGGTTCGCAAGGCAAAATCGTGCCGAGTAAAAATGAGCGAGCGTTCGTGTCAAATGGGGGGTTCGCCGGAAGTCCGAGTCCGCTGTGCCGTTTGTCACTTGTTATTTATTGATTGCAGGGCAGAGTGCATTTCGGCGAGCAGTTGAAGTGGGCTTGTTGGACTACACAAAACTGACTAGCCCGGAAAATGGCCGACAGGACCTCAATCTCCGCTGATGCTAAACGGTGCGCTTGGGAGTGGTCTATCTCCCCACCACACCCCACCCCGCGCCAAAATGACCCTCGTCCCACGGAGAAACGACCATCGTCCTACGGGGAAATGACCATCGTCCCACGAAAAAACGACCGTCATCCCACGGAGAAGCGACTCGTCCCGCAGAGAAACGACCAGCGTTCGCGTCAGGGTCCTCGAAAACATTCCTCGTGTGGACCATTCGATCGAAGAGGGGGTTGGGGCATGTAGAGACGAGAAAACAAAAGACGTGCAGAAAACGTCAAGAAGAACGAACGAATGATCTGTGTTTAAATTTTTTTAGTTTTCGTATATTTTTTATAGGTTTCTCGGAGGTTTCTATTATTTTTGTTTGTTTTCAAAACGTTAATCGACCAAAAGCGGGGCAAATATATACAATATCTATAAAACTAAACGCATTTACACTATATAGTCGGGGAAACGAACCAGCTTACGCACCTCCGATCACGGTGGCGTGCTAGATTCGGGAGGCCTCGAGACGGCTGAAGCTTGTAGACCGAGATCGTGGTCTGGTTGAACTGCACTAGGATTCTGTAAGCTGGTGTGGTGAGTTGTGTGGTCACACGAAGCACTATTAGACGAAGTAGGCGAATTAGTTTCTTCCATAAATGCGGGTTTTAGACGGTCGTTGGTGATGACTTCGTGTCGACCACCGCGGTCAATAGTGTACGTCTTATTCGCATTGTGTAACACTTTGAGGAGTCCTATGTACGGCGACTGAAGTGGCTGTCGGACACCGTCTGCACTAAGAAGGACATGTGAGCACGTAGACTGCTTCTCAAGCACGTACACTGGTTTCTTCTGCGATCGAGGAGCGGGTGGACGCAGCTCACGCATCTGGTGAACCAATCGATCGGTGTAACTTCCGTAGTCAAAAAAGGTAGTAGACGGGGCTGGTGCTACCAGCTGTCCGGGCAACCGCAGTGTGCAGCCGTAGACTAGCTGCACTGGTGTTGCATCGAAATCGGTTTTAACAGTGTTTCTTAATCCTAGGAGGACGACGGGGTGTTTCAAACCATGAAGGATCTGCGGGCGCCCGTAGCGCTGCCTTCAACTGGTGGTGAAGTCCCTCCACCATACCGTTATTGGCCGGATGATACCCCTTCGTCTGAACGTGGCGACAGCCTGGATCCTTAAGCAACGTGGCAAATGTCGACGAGAAATGTGACCCTCGGTCGGTGGTCACGATGGCGGGACAGCCGTATTGACCTACCCAGTGCTCCAGAACAGCTTTCATACCATTTCTGAAGAGCAGTTAGATATGGGAATAGCTTTCGGCCACCTAGTGAATCGATCGACACAGGTCAGTAGATACACATAGCCTTTGAAAGGCGGCAGAGGACGTACGAGGTCGACGTGCACTTGATGAAACGTGCGTCTGGTGTCGGAAACGTGCCTAATGGGCTTCTCGTGTACTTGTGCACCTTCGCGCGTTGACACGGAAGGCAAGCAGCTGCCCAAGTACGGACGTCCCGATTAACATTGTGCCAAACGAATCGTGTGGTTACGAGTTTAACCGATGCACGAACGCCTGGGTGAGACACTGTCTGCCGAAACGCGCGTGGGACTACAGGGCGCGTCGTGCCAAGAGGTAAATCGCAAAATATAGTGCCGTCTGATAATGTCAGCGGAACGGGTCGTATGTCCAATGAGGGAGACCTGCGTAGTAGATCAACCTCAGGATCGTTGTGTTGTGCTGTGGCTATGGCTGCCAAGTCGATAGCAGTGCCGGCGTCAGCAGAGATAGCTTGGATGCGGGAAATTGCATCGGCGACCGCGTTGTGCCCACATGAGATATGCCGGATATCGGCCGTAAACTGAGCAATATTGTCAAGGTGTTGCGACTCTCTAGGAGAGTATCGGTCGTTAGTCGAGCCGAGCACGTAAGTCATGGTTTGTGGTCGGTGAAGATAGCAAAGGTGCGGCCTTCTAGGACGTGTCGAAAGTGACATATCGCTAGATATACGGCTAGTATTTCTCTACCGAACGGTATATTGTAGGCGTTTGGAGAAAAGCGCTAAGGGCTGCCACGTGTCGGCTACGCGTTGCTGCAAAACAGCGCCGACTGCCACGTCCGAGGTGTCGGTATTGATGGACAGTGGGGCGGCCGGATCGTGATGCGCTATAGAAGCTATCTTGGCGATAGCCTCTTTCAGCCACTTAAAAGCAGCGCGCGCTGCGACAGGAAATTCGAATTTTTTGAGTCTCCCTCGAAGAAGTTCCGTGAGGGGTTGCATCAGCGAGGTGCAGTTTGGTATAAACCGTCGGTAAAAGTTGACAAGCCCATTAAAACGTTTAAGCTGTCTGAAAGAATGAGGCTCGGGTAGTCGATGATGGCTTGGATCTTATCCTGCAGTGGCACGACGCCTGCAGAGGAAATAGATGGTCGAGGAAGTTGACCGAGTCGAAACCAAACGAACACTTTCCTGTGTTGATCGTCACCCCTTGTTGAACTAAACGATCAAAAAGTGTTCGTACGTGGCGCATGTGCTCTTCTGGTGAAGAGCTCGCGATTAATATGTCGTCGAGATAAGTGTAAGCGAAGTCTAAGATGCGACAAACTTGATCGATGAAGCGCTGAAATGTTTGCGCAGCATTCTTTAGACGAAATTGCATGCGCAGGAATTCGAACAAACCAAATGGTGTCGTCACGGCAGTTTTAGCAATGTCCACTTCGGTTATGGGAATTCGCTTGTATGCGCGTACCAAGTCGATTTTGCTGAAAATATTTTTGTCTGTCAAACTGGCGGTGAGATCCATTATGCGTGGGATCGGGTAGCGATCAGGCGTGGTAACCGTATTCAAGGTTCGATAGTCGTCGCAAGGACGCCAGTCCCCCATGACCTTCTTCGAGACCATGTGCAGAGGCGACGCCCATGGGCTGTTGGACGGTCTGACGATACCGAGCTGAAGCATGTGGTCGAATTCGAACGTGAACGCGAACGGCTCCTAGAGCATTTACAGCGGTTATGTCTGGAGGCCGAAAAGTCTGCGAATTGTCGAGTCAACGTTGCCATCTGGGATTTAAGCGTAGCGATATCGTTGTCCGGTTTCGTGTGGACCTGCGAAACCTGGCCGTACGACTCCTAAATTCGGTCGGCTGTATCGGCCAGTTTGGGTAAAGGTGCATCCTCACTAGCGCAGAGGATGTGTAGCATCTCGCGCGGAAGTCGTTGCAACCACATTTCCCGAAGAAAAGAATCATCTATCGAAGAGGGTTTAGCTAGGCTCTGCATTTTTCGAAGCAGCTGAGAAGGCTTAAGATCGCCAAGATCGGTTTCGTTCAGGAGTTTCGTAACTCGTCGATCGGATAAGCCTGTTCTTCTCAGAACAGCTGTCTTGACTGCATCGTAATTCTTTTGGTCGTCAGGAAGATCTAGAATGTCATCGATGACATTTAGCGGAAGCGCGGAAACAACAAGGTGGAACTTGGTCTTTTCAGACCTAATACCACGCAAAGAAAATTGCGATTCTAGCTGACCAAACCAAGACTTAGGATTAGTCTCGCGAAAAGATGCGATAGGAAGCGTAACTGTGCCGATCTGAACGTCAGAATCTACGCGATCAGTTGCCATAGCGAGCGAAATAGCGAGCCAGCAAGATTAAACCGGAAAATGAAAAGGGAAAATCAGACAGGTTAGCGAAAAAAATTTGGCCAAATCTGACAAAAAGGTTAGCGAAAACTCACCGGATAATGACCAAAATTCGGGGTCACCAATAAAGCGAGAAGCGGGATCGGTACGCTTTAGAACAAATACGCGGATATAAGGCCAACCTCCGGTGAGTGGAGAACACCAAAGATAACGCTAGGAAAAATTTATTAAGTGGGCGAAAGGCTATCTAGTGCTAAAAATAAGGCACCGAAAGATAGCTAGCTAGGGAAAGGTGTGGTCGCGTGCGCGGAGAGCAAAGATGGCAGCGGAGCCGAGGAGCGTCGCGCCGTTCGAAGGCGGATGCTAAGTTGACTCAAACAAACGCGAGCAACGTTCAAGCAGGCGAGCGGCTAATTTGCTATGTACATCGAGAAAATATAATTTTGTGATTTTGTAATATTTTACGCAGCATGCGGCAGCCAAACAGGGGAATCTCCAGGTCACTATATATATATATATAAATATATATGTATATATATACATATATATACATATATATATACATATATATATATGTATATCCGTATGTTGCTGTTTGCTGACGACTGTGTGTTGTTTTCACACAGCGCGGATGAGTTGCAGCACATGACTAGTGCTCTGGCTTCGACAGCGGCCAAATTCGGGCTCACCATCAACACAAGCAGAACTGTCTGTCTTTTTCAGCCTTCACCGGGTGTGCAATCTTCAATATTGCCGCGAATCAGCATTGGTGCTGAAGTATTGGAAACCACCTCCCGCTTCAGCTACCTTGGGAGTGTGATATCGACTGATCAGCAGCTACACAGTGAGCTGCGTATTCGCGTGTCGAAGGCAGCGGCAGCATTCGGGAAGCTAGAGTACCGAATGTGGAACAACCATCAGCTTACCATTGGCGCGAAGCTGATGGTGTACAAATTCATGGTACTGTCCGTTCTTCTATACGGCAGTGAAACGTGGACGATGTACCGTCGGGATATGCGATATCTCGAGCGGTTCCATCAGCAGTTTCTGCGACGAATTTTGCGCATCGGTTGGGGCGACAGAGTTGCAGACACGGAAGTGTTGCGCCGAAGTGGGATGTGTGCAGTGGAGTGCATACTTTTGTTGAGACACTTGAGGTGGCTCGGTCATATGAGCCGTATGGATTCGACGCGGATACCGAAACAACTTTTATACGGTCAGCTGAGTATAGGGAAGCGGCATGCTGGGAAACCAAACTTACGTTACCAGGACATGATTAAAGTGAGCCTCACACGTCTAATCTTGATTGCAGATTATGGGAATCTAAGGCGGTTGATCGGCGTGCATGGCGCGATCTAATCACGAAGGCAGTTGTTGAAGTGCGGGAGAAAGCCCTCATGCATGCAGAGAAGAAGCGGCAAGCACCAATGAATTTTACTCCATCGATATCGAGCGCATGGTGCTGTGGGACATGCGGTCGCGAGTGTCTGAGTCAGGCAGGCCTAGTGAGCCATGAGAGAGGTCACTCGGGACCACTGCCGAAGCGACGACGGGTCCTGCAGAGAAGGTAGGCAGAACCGGCGCAGCGTTTGTAGGCACGCTGAATTCGATTTACTAACCGCGTGCTAGCATGCTAAGTCTCTTTATTTCAGGTGGTGGGTTTTCGGTTCTGTCCTAATGCCTTTCTTTCTCATATAAATGTCTAGTGGGCCATGAGCTAGGCCCTTTGGGGCCACTACAGAAGCGACGACGGGTCCTGCAGAGAATTACGGCGAGCCGGCGCAGCGTTTGTAAGCACGCTGAATTCGATTTACTAACCGCGTGCTTGCATGCTAAGTCTCTTTATTTCAGGTGGTGGGTTTTCAATTTTGCCTTAATGCTTTTCTTTCTCGTATAAATATCTACGTGTACTCTATTACATTAACTTGCACACCTCGCCCAAGCCAATTGTACTCGATTTCCACAACATTTTTGTGTTCGTGGCATTCCCTGAACTATACTTGCTGACCTCGTGCACTTAGCTAGGATTTGTTTGTAAACAACTTGTTTCATATGGTCATTAACTTAAGGCTAATGTCACCGTTTCCTTATGCATTAATCGAGTTTTTCTCTGTTTTCTTTCTCCCTTTCTCTCTCAAGTGTTTGGCTGTTGTTTGATATCCCCGGTGTGGCTGCGCTTGATGTGCATGTTGACAAGGTGCCTACCTGTCTATTACCCACTATCTTGTCCATACTGGCTCCAGGAGACAGTTTGTCGTTGCTGGAGGAGACGGGGTGCACGGTCCTAGTAGTCGTGCTAGGCTCGAAGAGTGGTTCCATGTACTCAGTGTGGAGCGGACTACGATCCAGCCACCGCTTTGTGTGCGCTTGGTTCCCAAATACAGTGTGCTTGTGTTTGCCTGTGAAGGAGTGTGGGCCGGCTCCGTTGATGAAACGTGGCTCCCATCCGCATGCCTCCCGGTCTTATTCCTTCGGGTTTACACTGGATATGGGGTGTGTGGATGGAGCTGTGGGTGGTGCAGCGCAAGCCATCCATGGTCCCTCTGTAGGCGCAGGCGTCCTGTGGCTGACCACAGTGACAGGCAAATCCGAAACCGGATGCCGCCAACCATATATATAGCATACAGCCGATACATTATTATTATCGCTAGACCAGTAGCCAGAGAGGCTTACGGGTCCGACCGCGTTTTGTGGTGACGTCCGCAATTTCCTGTGATGTAAAATGCCGACCACTACTTCGTTGCATGCAGCCGTATCGTGTACCTGAATATATTGCACGGCGCGTCAAACACCCTATTACCATGATTAGAACGTGACTGAGCGATATCAACTGCCGCAGCGAATAGATTGCTGAGGAAATTACTTGTATTCCCCCAGACGCAAAATCTGATTTCATCACTTGGAACTCGGTGTTTCCACTAGACACTTGCGATTATCCTCAAGCAGCCATTGTCGAAGTCATGGATGTTTCAGTTCTTAACTGTGAGATCTCGATGGTTGACTCAGTTCAGTTATCCTGGGATAAATTTAAGACATTCCTTATGGAGGTTTCCACTCCCTATATTCCATGCATTGGGAAAAGAGGGTTAAGGGTACGGCCTCCATTGATAGACACCACAGGAAAGTACCTACTCAAGAAACGGCATAGATTCTGGCGAACCTACCAAGCAGCTCCATCACCCAGTACCTACGACAGTTATTGAGAGATTAGAAATAAATGTAAGCAACAATTGAGAACTGTTCCTCTCCAATACGAGCAGGATTTAGCGGACTCGGCCGCAGCTACTCCCAGGAAGTATTTTGCTTACGTTAAAAGACAGCGGAGCATAGTTGTCCATACCAGCGTTATTTCGAGCAGACAGGACCATTGCGCAAACTACGACAAAGCTTGTAGACGTAGTGATCAATATACTGTGGTCTTTGCTCGGGAGACCTCTTTACCACAGGTTGAATTGTTTTCAAGAATTCCATAAGATTTTTGCTTAGCCGAGTTTAATATAACGGAGACTCAGATCTTTGAGCTACTGCAAGGCATTAATCCCTCTAAGTCTTCCGGTTCTGTTTCAATGCATCCGAAGCCGTTGCAGGAATTGGCCACTGAGCTACGTGGTCCTCTCACATGCATATTTTCGCTATCGCTGGACAGCTGCATCCTACCTTCGGAATGGAAGGAGGCAGCCACCTGTCCGAATTTTAAGGGCGTGACTGCGCTCTGTCCGCGAACTCCCGGCCTGCCAGTTTGACAAGCATAGCAGTGAAGTTGTTTGGAAAGCTGATGAGGAATTCAGTGGGGGATCACCTGAATAGTTTCAAACTTCTCAGTGTTGCGCAGCATGGATTCCGCAAGTGATTTTCATGTCAGCCTAATCCACTTTTAGCTCGTGAAAGCTGGGCCCACACGGTAGGCCGTTGCCACACTGTAGACGTGCTATTTGTGGACTTTTCGAAAGCTTTTGACACTGTTCCACATCTTCGACTCTCACTAAGGCTAAGCTCTTATGGGATATCTGGTCGCGCCCTTAAATGTGTGTCTGTCTTCCTTGAGGGGAGGAACAGTGCGTACGGGTGGGGCGTAGCATTTCGCTCAGGCAAGCTGTCCTTACTGCCGTTCCGCAGGGCTCGGTATTGTGGCCATTGTTGCTTGCGATCAATGTACATAACTTGCCGAAAGCGCTGGTGGTGTCATCCCTTATAGTTGCTGGCAACCTTAAGCTCTGGAATTTTGTGGATGTTCCGGGGGTCCTGTAGCAATTCAGCGTGCCTTGCTTCGGCTCTGGGAATGGTCTACCTCATGGTCGAGGCAATAAATGGGGCCAAGTACTCTTCGAAGTGTTCTCCAAATCGGAGCTGATAATCCTCCTACCCGAATTTTTTTCTTTTCTCATTTTGTTTGCATTCCTATATCCACTGATCACGCAACTCTCTTGGTATGTCACTACTCTAGCGGAATCTAACCAGCCTCCTGCTTTGGGACTTCCTTTCATTCCAAACGTTAACGATCTAGGCTTTGTTGTCTTGGTGCCTTTTCCCTCTTATTTTGAGATTGCTTTTCGGCATGCAACCTCCTTTTCATATAGCCACTTGCTTCCCAAACTGCTTTTCTGCTGACACTCGTTTCTTTATCTTCACCTTGCTTTTAGACCTAGCTTTAGCTTGCTGACTTACCCGGGCTTGATTGTACGCTCTCCTGTTTTCTGACATCACTCGGACTTCTGTGATCTAATGATCTAGTTTCTGCCGACGAACGTCTGTTACCCTCAGCGCAAGACCACAGCTGATCATGATTGGACCTTATTATCATGTCCCCTTTTTTCCTTAACATGACCATTTCGGTTGATGCTCTCTGTCAGCATTTAGACTTTACCAATAAGACTTTCACCCTACGAGCTGACATCCTGGGCTCGTCTCAACGATCTCGTACCTTCCGACATCCTTGACCCTAATGATCAGAAACCGGCAGCTCCTGGAGCACTTGGAGCATATCGTTGACTTTCTTTTTCTTTCTCTTCTTACCCATAGAGCCTTTTTTCACACTCTAGTCTGACTTATCTGGTTCTGGCTGTACGGCCTCCTGCCTTCTGACCTCTCTCGGACTTTTGAGTTCTAAATGACCTAGTCTATGTAGACGCAATGCTCTGTCTTCCCCGCCTCCAGAGCACTGCTGCTCATGATTCATCACTAGTATATCCGCTTTTATCCTTAACACTTCTATCCTGTTGACGCTCTGTTAACTTTCTTACATTTATAATACGGCTTTCTCTCCATGAGCCGATATCCTCCTCTCATCTCCACGGTCTCCTGCTTTCCGAAAACTGAGTTCATACTTTTGAACCATCGACAGGCCCAAAGGTCTGTTCGCAACACCTCGAGATCTTTGTAGGCTCTTCCACTTCCCCTTAAGTGTCTCCTTCACGATTACATTCTTTCATTTTCGCGCTCTGTCTGCCTTCCTTTATCCATTGGACGGATAACACTTCGGGCCTGGCTCCACTCTAGCCTTGTCTGAGCAGTCTCGTACTTTCTGACTGTTTCCAGAAATCAGAGACGCACGTGTTCTAGGCTGTGCAGTCACAGCACACCCTGTCCCTCAGCCTGAGAGCTTCGGTTGATATGCTAACGGGCTTTTTATATAGCCTCTGTAGTCCCGCAAATTTTCTTTTCTCGTGACATTCACTACTGTTATCCCCACTTTAATCTGACTGCCTAGCTTAACCTTGCTGACTTATCCAGTCTCATTTAACGCTCTTTTGCTTTTTGACCCCTCCCAGACGTCTAAGATTTAAATGATCTATGCTCGGCCGACGTACCGCTTTGTGACTCTCTTTTCATGGACGGTACTGGTCGTGATTTATCTTATTTATTCTACTCCCCTTACAAGCTTAACTTATCCATTTCTGCCGACTGTTAACATTCTGGCGATCATAATATCGCTTTCTCTCTATGAGCCGACATTTTAGGCCCGTCTCAATGGTTTCCTCTCTGACTGCATAGGCCTTATCAATGAGTCATCGACAGATCCAATGGTCTGTTCACAACACCTGGAGACTATTGTAGGCTTTTCCACTTCTCCCCAATAGTGACCTCTCCTTTCAGACTTCATTCTTTCGTTTTCGCGCCCTCTTTACACTCCTTTTTCAATTGCACGGCAAATTTTCGGGTTTGGCTCTAATCTATCCCCATCCGCCCAGTCTCCTTTCTGATTGCCTCCAGACATCCAAAACATAAACGATTTAGGCTCTGTAGTCCCAACACTCTTTGCCCCTCATCCTTTGTGCTTCGCTCGCCACACTATCTACATATTCCGGCACAAAGCTCCGCTACATTTACCCTAATTACGTCACTGGGCATTATTCATCCTCCATGTTGCTAACAAAGATGAAGCATCGGCAGATGAACTTCGGCAGCTTTTGCACTTCCCCTCAATAGAACCTCTTTTACCGACTCTCTGCTTACCTTCCTGTGCTTTCTATTGCATTGCTTCTTTATTCCACGCGGAATTACATGTGTTTGTCCTCCCTGACTTCTTGCATTCCTACCAATTTAGGATTAAGGAAACACGCCTCTGTCGCTTCTTTTGAGTGATATTCCTTCCCATTATCTGTACACCTCCTTCTCCTCTCTCTGGTTCCCACCGATTGAGCAGGTGTCTATTTTAGGACTCCCCAAACACTCCTACTTCATCTCCAATATTTGATTCTTAACTGTTCCGTGTTCTGCTCGATTCTCGTCGTATTTCGCCACTTATGATATACGTGTATATGCGATATCTATATAACAATTACATGCATAAGGTACAATAGTTCAGGCATCGCCGCAATTGATTGACTGCATTCCAGATGCATTCCTTTCTTCTGTCTGTGTGGCTGTCTCTGTTCGTTTCCTTTTTCTCCCGAGTCTGTCACAGCTACGGCGACACGCACCAAAGGAATTGTCCTCCGTTTCGACAACATTACAAGGCACACAGCTCCTTCACCTAGGCATGAGCGGAAAATTATCAACTTTTTTACAATTTACTAACCGGACAAATCATTCAATATCTTGCACTGATACTATTCTTCCGCAGCATGAACCACTGTGTTCAAGTTACCTAACATTGCCTCTTCCACATATATCTTGACTGGAGGACTTTCGACTACGGAAAGCACATTCTCTTGCCAATACAAAGCTTGAACAATCGGTCATTCTAAGCTTTTCAATCCGTTTGACCTCTCAAATGGCCGTGGTTTCCCATATTTCTAATCAATTTCACTACATACCCCGGGGAATCTGCGATTCTTTCTTCGGAACCTATCCGCCAAGGCTTCAACATATTTCAACGTATATTCTTGGAGACTTCACGTGGTTCTGCAGATGGTCAACACCTTATATCCAGAAAGAATGCTTAGTTCCTGACCTACCGATCTGGCACAGGAGAGGACCCAGGCACGCAATGGCCACTCGCATAACGCATCAGTCAGCAGAAAAATGGGACGCTAGTTGACTGCGAATAACGGAGAAAAATCGTTCATCAAGAAACATAGCCAGTTACAACTTGCCGTTCAATGGATTGGCGGCAGTTTTTCAGGTCGTGGTGGGTTTTCGCCTGGTAAGCTTTCTCCCTTTAAAAAGCCACAAATGTCCGTTTAACAACACTGCAACGTGGCGAATGTGACTCGCCACCGAATAAACTCACAGCCCATAACTTCACACTGGCAGCTCAATTAGTATCATCATACTGGATAGCTTGCTCTTCAATTATCTTCCAAAGGATCACTCAAGGTTCTCAATCTATTATTAGTCGAGGTACGACTGCGATATATGGCAGAGCGATTATGTCCAAACAAATGGATCCCGATCTCACTACAACCAAACCGTTGTTTCACTTGTTCATTATTGCACAATTACAAGCATTGACATATGAACAATTTTCTATTGTCACTACAGTTCCCATAAAATGTCTGTACAGCTGTACGTACCTGATCATGCCTCAATTGGCGTGCCTCGCATAGTCCAGAATAAAATTTTTATTTGTTTATTTATATGTTATCCGCGGTGGTGAACTCCCTTTTGTCACTCAGCGGGTTGAGTAAGCTTTGTAAACGCATGAGGGCTTCATTCTGGCGACAATTGGAAGAAGGCTGCTTTTCGTCTGATGTGGTTTATCCGCCGCTCTTTCGAAATCCTAACAGCCAGTTTGTTTGTGAAGCTATTCTCGGCATTCGTCCAACCCCACCTGGAATGATTTATCCAGGCTTGTCCACCATATCTTAGCCGAGACAGAATGGACTTGGAGAGGGGGTTACTTTGGGCAATCGGTTAGTGCAGGGTCTACAGGGACAGACGTATCCTGAACGCTTGCTCAGTTTGGGGATGTACTCAATGCAATACCGAAGGAAAAGACGGGACCAGATTCCCACTTATCGTACTTAGACGGATAACCTCCGCCCGTATTTGGCAGGGCTATTTAGTCCCGCCACCCTATGTATTCTCCAAGGTCACCCACTGGAACTGCATAAACCAAGGTCTGACAGGATTAGGACCGAAACTCGCCGGTCGCGTCGAGTTATGGATCGCTGGAATTCGCTTCGAGAACACGTGGTTAGGGAACCTGCGGTTAAAGGTTTGCACGCCAGCTCGAAGCTCATGGGTGGCAACGGCAAACCTTTTCTTTTCGCCTCACTGACTCCTCTTCACATTTCATTTCATTTTTAATGAATCAAAAGCCTTGATTTTCCACTCGCTTATCTCTTTGCACTTTCACTTTTCCTTCTAAGTTTCCTTTTTTCTCTTCCTTACTTCATGTAAAAGGCCCAGCAGGGAGTGCTAGAGCAGAATAGGTGGGCAATAATTGGTTGTAGCAGGTGTGAGTTGGTCAGGATTTATGGTCCATCGTAATTTCAAAGTCTGCCAAATCCTGGTTCAGCGACCAGCTGCAAGAGGGACACTCACTGGATAATGCTGTCGTTCCAGTTGTGGTTGAACTGGACCGGATTTGAAGTCTGCTTTTTGAAACAATTTCCAATCTTTTATCTTACCCGAACTCAAGGAAATTTGTATGAATTGCCCTGTACGTTTGCTCCAATTTCCTATCTAGCTGTACGTCATATGATTATCCACTCCTAGCAAACTTGCCGAAAATCTAAGTAGAACTGTGTTCAATTTGCACCTGCTCTGACTTTGGGTTGCGGCACGCAACCACTATAGATTCTTTGATTCATTTTGAGGTAAAACTTGGTCATTCCGGATAGTGGGACAGCAGCAAAAACGGTCGCGTTGTGACAGTGATGAAAGTTGCTACACCCAAATATTTCTATTGCGGATACGGTCCTTGCGATCGGAATGACTTAAGTTTACCTCAGAGAGAACCGAGACCTCAATAGAGGTTGCCTGTTGCAAACCAACGGCACAGCGAGGTCCCGAAATTCTACTTACAATTGCTTCCCGCGCTTCCAAGATGGACCCGCAGATCTAAGTAGCTCAGTGCTCATTGCGTCATCCGTGAATTACTAGGCTCTGGGTGGCCCCACAGTCCAATCTATCGCCAGCTGATGAGCCGAAACTAGTGTGAAAGCGCCGTCGTGTTGTGATAGTGTTGGGAGGAACAACACCCAACTACTTCCAGTAAGAAGAACCAGTTCAGGTGCTAAAGTCGATGTGAGTATGGCAGGTTTCGTAACTCTGGTATGGATTTAGATCCTCCCCGCTAAGTCTTTTTAATCAAGTTGCATACAACTTTGGAAAAGGGATATACAGCAAGCAGTTCAAGCTCAAGCATCGGACTTTTAGGAGAATTGAACATATGCCTGAACATCTCCATACCCAAGCAGAAGGGTCGTCGCTTAACGGAAAATGTCCCGTTGGCAGAAGCGTCTTTCATCAGGGTATCTTTCGACGATTTTAGGTCTCGAATCACAACGACGCCAAAGTCCTTCTCACGATTGTCGTTCGGCAGCGAAACCCAACGACGATAAATTCCAACTTGCTTGGTGGCACTGAGCAGAATAATGGCGCATTTGTCGTGGTTTACGGGTAATTAGCATCTGATGCATTAATCCTGAGGCGAATCGAGCCATTTTGTTGTACATCAGTTTCTTACAAACAGGCGATTACCATCCATATCTTTAAAGCATCTCCGTAAAGTTGGCTGTCTGTAGTACAGGAACCAGGTCAACAATGAAGAAGTTAAAGCGTTAAGAGCCAAAAGCAGAGCCCTGCAGTACACCGCTGAGCATATTTACAGGAAAAGAAAGCGGTTGACTTACTTTCACACTGAAAGCGTGGCCATGCTGGAAATCAGTGATCCAAGAGAGGATTTTTCCTGAAACACCAATACTGCGAAGTTTGCTAAGCCAAATTTCGTGTGAAAGTTTGTCAACAAATTTGCTGCTATCAACAATTACGACATTCATTGGTTACTAGCATCCATGGATTTAGACCACGTTTCTCGAGCTACCATAAGCTTGGTGATACATGAACGCTAGCGACGAAACCATTGCTGCGCAGCTGGAATGTTCTTGAGTTTCTGGAAATGCAGGTTTGGAGCTCGAATGATAATCCTCTCCACAAGCATGCAGACAACAGATGTTAGACAGATGGGCCGATAATTTGTAGGATCTTGTCGATTTCCTCCTTTGTAGATGGGCTTGACTATGCTTACGTTCCTGGCACGTGGAAGGCTCCCAGCCTCAACTGAGCGCTGAACTACTTGATAGATAGGTTAGCGATATATTTGACCACAATCTTGAGGAAAAGAGAATGCATTCTATCAGTTCCCGGGAAAGAGTTTGGATCCAACCTGCACAAAAGTTTGGATATACTAATAATGTACATATGACAGAGAACGGGGTGCAAAGACGAATAACAAGCAACTAACAACCCTTCTGCTGAATAGACCAATGAACACTGTCAAGCTAAGACACCAGCTTTACTAGCATTCTCGCTGGGCATGTCGTTAAGAGCGTAGGAGTACGAGGGCAGTATTCTACTTCCGGCACTGTGCTCCTTTTCCATTATGAGAAGAGCAGTTTCGGCATGGACTTGGACTGTTTGGCCAGTTGCCTTTCTCATTGCCGCCGTTTCGTTCGTTTTTCAATTTACACACGTTCCAAACACATTAGTGATTTAACAATCATTTTCCAATCTCGAAAGCACATGGCAATTACAAAAACTGTGCCATACATTCGTGAACGAGCGTAATTCTGTGTCAATCAAGTGGTTCTTTAGTAAATGGCTTTCGTTCGGATATGGGAACAAATTCTTCAATAGTGGACAACACTTTAAAGTAAAATAATTTGTCTACCCATGCGATTAAGTACGCATATCCCCATGTATTCAGTGCGGATAATACAACGATTTCGAGAATTTTGCTCGATAAGCTTAGCTGACGCCTGCTTCTACGGGCTATTCTGCTATTCAATGTTTTGCTTAAACAGGTACACGTGGTTACATTCCGACCGCACTGCTATATACAGTCGCGTCCATACTGCGTAACATGCACACGTGTCAAACCAATCGGCATGCATTTTCTCTCATCTCAAACCCGCTATGACGACTGTGCACTCTCACCTCGTGCTACTAACCAAAAGAGCACGGCCGTCCATGTTGTTCTTCATCCCCTATCCACGCCGACAAGCCTTAACCTCATTCCAGTTGAACGAAAGAATACCCTGTATTTTCCTATACACCGTACAGAAGACCACTGCGATAATATTTGGAACAAATTGAAAAGCACCATTGTATTCCTCCCTCGGAACCTGTAACGCGTGGCCTTGCATTACGGTAGCAAGTGCTATGACGCTACTTCAATTTGTCACTGTCCGAAGCCACAGATGTTTCAGAACTGACTGGGCACTTTTGAAGTATGCAACTAGGTTTTTGCGTACTCTTTTGTCTAAATCTACAGTAGGTAATGTTTCAGCTTCCATCTATGGTTTGGACACGGGATCTTTTACTAGTCACAAGATCAAAAAGCGAATCTTTCGCATCCAAATAAAGTTGACAGGGTTACGGTTTTCTGAAAGAAACGGCGGTAGACGTAAAACAAGCCAATTAAATAGTTGAACTGGATCACAAAAAAGAGTGCGGTAAACCTTCGTGTGGCGACGAGTTTCTCTGCGTTTGGCGGAACGTCAAAGCTATCAATAGTGTGACCAAGAAAGTGCAACGAAGCTGTATTTCAAAGAAGTGTTGCTTTTATCACCACTTCGTACTTGATGGGACGTGTAAATAAGGCTTCTAAGGGTTCTAAGTGATCGGTGACTACCCAAACAACCACACGTGGTGCCAGCTTAGTGGTTCAAATTTAGCCCGTTCCAGCAAACAGTTCAACGGCAGTGGTTTAGGATGTGGGAGGTTTTCGCCTGGTAACAGTTCTTCCTATAGAAAGACACAAATATTTGCGTAAAGTACTTTACCGTGGAGGATGTGACTGTGCACTAAATGAAGTTGCAGCCCAAGCTCAGGCTGACAAGTGTAGCAGGTTCACAAACGTTAAACATTTCCGCAGACGCCGGTGACGCCATGGAATTCATACAACAGAACAGTAACACATCTACAAACACAAGCAACACATAAATAAATAAATAAATACATAAATATTTTACTCTAGACAAAGCGAGACACGCCTTTTGGGCATGCTCAGCATATTGCATTATTGTAATGATAGCAGAATAAGCAGCACCAACAGTGGAAGTAGTACAGTTGGAGACAGTAGTGTGAGCACATAGAGCCCAGATGTTGTATGTATTCTATGTACACAGAATGCGAGAGGTAAAGATAGTATTCAGATCGGTTTTATAGCATGTTGATGAAGAACTAGTCCTATGAGGCCCCATAAGCAATGTAGGTCAGTGAGTGAAGTATGAGGAAACGGGTGAAAAATACTTAAGAATAGTGGCATGTCACTAATCAAATATGTAGGCGTGTTCGTGCCAGAGCCGCTATATTCACAGAACTTGTAAATGTGGTGTCGGTCAGCTTGCCAATGTGATAGGGGCGGTGAATTTATTGAGTGGCGAGTCACATCCGCCACGTCGCGGTGTTGTTAAACAGACATTTGTGGCTTTTGTAGGGAAAACGCTTGCCAGACGAAGACCCACCACGTCCTGGAACACTGCCGGCAACCAACCTACATACATTTTTGAATCCACTTACATGAAAATCCTACAATACTACTGCACATTACTTGCTTAATTCCTGCGCTACTACTGTGGTCATGCCTTTATTAGTGTGCCTCGCGTAGCCGAGAAAATTTTTTTCATTTTTTATAAAGGTAAACAAAAACAAAATGTAGGCCTGAAGGTGCCTGCAGTCGCAGCCGAAAGTTTGGCGCATCATTACTTAGACCAATTAACCTGCGTAAACATCGTCGAAACCGAATGGGGTAATGATAGCTCTCTTATGAATATCAGCAGAATGCATAGGAATATGCAGATTAGTATGCACGCATTGAATGTGTGAAAAATAACACATACAAAACATGAAAAGCCTAATGTAGTATGAGCGGAACGAGGTACTTCTCCGGCTTGGTGATGCGCCTAACTGCTTCGTAGTCGCCACAGGATCTCTAAGCGGATGCCGTCTACTTTGCTGTCATACACCACAGTGATACCCACATGTTTTGGGATGGTCGAAAGTTTCTAGCTGGTGGATTTGTTGAATCACCACCTGAAATATTTACAGACGTTCTGGATGTAGTTGTTGTAGACGAGAGAAGACTGCAGTCCGCTAATGTTGGTGTGGTTACATGCAGTATGGCTTGTATTTGGCTGGTGAAAATATGGGTCTAATAGGTCTGGAAAGATACGAGGGAGCCCGTATTATGGAGACGTCTTTTTTGGGATAAAGTTAATGAAGGAAATGTTATCGTACACATTGCGGTAGCAGGAACAGAAAGCTTTGTGTTGACATCAAACAAATACTGGCTTCGTAGATCCAGTAAAAAGTCCACTGGTCAAGTTTCAATGGTCTATTGCGGAAACATGTCGTGGTATTACATGTTACGCCGGATGACCGGTTAGGGGTGAGAAATAGTAAGGTTAAATGGTAAAAGGAAAGAGTGAACAACCGAAATTGCGAGAGTGCTGATTACAGCGTTCCCACTATGTTATGTACTATCCAAGGTTATGGTCTTCGGCTTCGAGGCAAAATTGAGGTGTGTTGTTTTGTCCTTGTTTTGCAACAGTTTGTGTGAGTCATGAGGATCACCTGCTAGCAAGTTTTATGGCCAGTGCATTACCGACCCAGGTTTGCAATCGGCTATCCTCGGGGTTAAAATAACAGATTCAGAGTGGGCATTACACCTGTGGAAAACAAGTAGCGCGGGGTAGTTGCTTCGACACTCCAATCGAGTGTAGTTTACTGCCGATTTGAGCTGATGACCTCTTAGTTAGCTGTTGTAACATATCTTCATTAGGTGGTGGCACAAGTGTTTAGCGTTGCTTAATAATTGGTAAAGCATGATTAGGCCACCACGTAACCGGCGACACCGTCCGCTGTAAATGCCAAACACGCTGAGGCGCTGTTCTTATGTCAAGTGGCTCAGAAGCTTGAAAGCTTTGGTCGTCCGACGTTGTGGAAGCTCTAAGACCGGCGACCCCGCGTTAGTCCTAGGTGTATGCTTGGTGTGCATATTAGCCGCAAAGGCGTACATAAGCGGAAAGTACTTGGCAAAAAGCGATGGTTCCAGTTGCCCGAAAGCTCTCCGTAAAGCCCCACTAATGGATCACTTCTTCGCTTCCTTTTTATACTGCAATGAGCAGCCGAGGTCTCCCTGGACCATCACCGCGAAGTCCTTTCCGAGAGAACACTGTGGCCGCTTCTGGTCCCCCAGCTTAGATATATGAACCAGTTGCTGTCGTAAATGGAGCACTCGACATTTAGCCACTCTAAAAAGGCGATTTAGGACCGATCATCCATAGACCGATTACTTGAGCTCACAGATTTACAGCTATATAGAACTGCCCTTATTGAAAGTAAATATAATGATGTTAGCCAGACAGCTTCTGCAGCCTGACGACACTGTAAGCTATCTTCTCCGCTTTACGTATTTCTAAAGCCTAGACTGCAGCTTCAAACGCTGCTCGATCTCTGGAAGAAGAAGATTTTAGAATTTAAAGTTTCGTGCTATCTTGGCTATTGCAAAGCTTAGTATGGCGTTGCTAACTATCATAACGGAAAGTTGCAGCACTGAAAGAAGTTACACTTTGAAGACCAACTAAAGCGCGATGCAATAGATAATTTTTATTTTCTTAATTATTTTGTTGTATGTACAAGGTTTAAATTTAGCACGGGGTGCTTGCTAGTATCTTGCTAGAAATAGTTCCCGCGATTTTTAGCTCCTCTGTACGGAAGCATGAATAATGGATCAGCTTGGGTATTGCAAACCCTAATGTCTCATTCTTTTCACTCTCCAGCACTGTGCTTAGAAAGCAAATTAATAAACCGTTTTGCCGAAGCGTCTGTTAGCTTGAGGACGTCGGTTTACATTCATGTTACAGTGTATTTAGTTCGCCTTTTTAAACAGGTTACCAAGTCAACATCATCCGGCACACGGAGTGGTTTAACTGTATTCCAACAATCTTTGCAGCGCATCCCGCTTTTAGTAAACAGGTCCTGTTCCTGAAAGTTTGTTTACACGCTTATGTTGAAAAAGATAGCCAACACGGTCGATTCTCTTTACTAACGTTATTTTTAATAGTTTGCTCCCTTTTTCTTTTTTTCAGATTTTTCGTTTATGGCGCATTAATGGAAAAACAAGGTAACGGTTGCCTCAAGCAATAAGGGAAAAGGAGTTAAATGTTTCCGGTTAAAGTAAATAAAAAGATAAATTTGGTATAAGTTAGCGACCTAATATGCGATGTAATTAGCTCATAAGTTGTAAATGATGGAGGATGTATCTTACATTTTCCAAGAGCAGGTGTACCTCAGCACTTAACACTAACATAAACCAACTATCCTAAAAACCTTTTCTACACCGGGTACAAGGAAATCGCTGAAATGCCATTAGGCTGGTTACAACAAGACTTTAGATTTTGTCAACGCAAGTGCAAATGCACAGTCTGCAAGTTCTGGAGTGAATGTAGATACCGCCGTGCTTACCGTTTTAAAGATGATATTTGAGTTCATAGGTGCAAACGCTGGAGGAAGGAAAGGAAACGTTTAACGGCATAGTGTTATGTATCCTTACAAAGGATACCTATTTAATAAGTTACAACCTAGCTTCAACGTAACTGTACTTCTTAGTACGAAGTAGGGTGCCAAGCAACTGAATTTTAAATTGTACGGAATAAGAATTAGGAAAACTTGTGCAAACGCAAAAAGGAAACGCTCAGGTATCACCAAGATATACTATATTTTACGAAAGATAAGGTCTCCGTGCATGTAGTCAATTGTTAAATGACCGCTTTGTGACTTGTCCAGTGATATAGAGTTATAAAACCACCGGTTGTAAAACACAAATGTTTACCTCTTTGGTTGCGAATCTAAATTTGAGACTATGGGATACAGGGACGCATGGATTACTCGGTGCAGCTCAAGAGTCCTTTGGTGCATTTAACCTTATCAGTGCGGCATACTAATGCTTAAATACCAGGATGTCTGTCAGCTTCAGCATATATTACACATGCACAAAGATAGGCGCCTTCTATTGATAAAATGTAGAGGAGAATTATTAATAAAAGCAAGTAAAATTTAAAAATATAACATGCCGTCAATTGTTCAGCTTGCTGTAGCATGCTAAGTTAATTCCTCAAAATCTACAGTTGTAAACTTTTGTTTATTGCATTTCAAGCCTATGTGTTTCATGGGTTGGGACACAATATTGTGCACCTTTTTGACTTTTAGAGGGTTTTAAATATGTATTGTATTATGGGCTAGACCATCGTCTTTGGATCCGGCTTGTTCGTCACATTAGCTCTAACTTCGATAATTATTGTGGGAAGCGCTGCTCCAGGCCACCAAGTGAAACAGTTGAAAAATATCCTAGGTCAAACGTAGTAACCTATGCAGAAGATAGGCTGGTCCTCCATTACCCACTACGCATGGCGCGTGGACGGCCAATTTAAAGATAAACCTCACAAAACAGCTTAGGTAAGGTAAATTGGTGGCCTAGACCTTTTGGACATTTATTTTACCTAGCTAAGAGCAGCCAAACTGGCACGAGGTTAGCTTCGTGCTAGTCTAATGTAATCCGAACTGAAGAATGTTATGATAGCATAAACGGTTGTAAAATAGTGATCTGCTTCTTCATGTTAGCTGGTTAGTTGCGTTTTCAATAGCAATCAGCAAATGTTCCACAGCTAAAACTTATGTAACCTAATGCAAATATAAATAGGTTTAAGTGCAATTACTGCTTCGGAAACCTTTTGCCTAAGCATTGTCAAACTTGCCGGCCCATTGAATTACCTTGTTGTGCAATAATGAATATGTTTAAGAAAATAACAAACATTAGCCGGCGGTATTCATAGGCAAGAAACTAAGGTAAGAAAATGTAAAAGCAATAATCAGCTATGAATACACATGAAATTGCGCTCAGTTCACTGAAATGTTGTTAGTACCGTTGGGTTCGTCTCTGTGCTAACTGTGTTGGGAAGGCCTTTAAATTCCAGGAGCTCTAATTTTTCAATGATGGCTGCTAGCACCAAGCAAAATACTGATGAGCAACCCTAATAAAAGTATAATAACTTTTCTAGGTAGGCAACGATTGCGCCCAGCCAATGGTCGAAATATTTGGGAAGTGGTACTGGAGGTAAAAATAAAGGCAAAAGATAGCTTAACGTAAAGTTTAAGCTAGACTGTATAACTATACGCACCGCAGCCAGATAATATAAAACAAATAGAAGTAAGATTTACCATCCGGATGGCAATCAGTGCAACACATGCATTTTGTATCTTATTGCCGGTAGTACAAAACGCATGGGTACGGGGTGGTTAATTAATCATAAGTGGAAGTTAAATGTTGCAAGTCACATTCTGATATGGATCTTACTGCATAGCATTTGGTTTTGTTAGTTTCATAGTATGCAACTTAGTAAACTAACTGCAAGAGAGAGAATAAACCCAGGTAAGGGACTAGTGCTGCTCATAAACAATCGGTCATTTAAGCAGAATGTCTATTAGAGTTTTACAGTTGGCAGTGCCTCACATGACAATGGATAGGTCTAGTTTTGTAAAAGATTGTTGGAAGTAGGTTTAGAGGTTGGGTAATAAATCAGATAAAACGAATTATTAATTTGGCTTGGTTAAACCTACACTAAAGCAGCCTTCTAGCAAAACATGAATAATAAAGCACGTAGAGTTCCGAAGTGCAATTCACTTCCGCTTACGTGCAATTGATTTTCCAGCCAATATGCAGCTACTGTTAAGCATTCACATAAATAGGAACTACGCCATAAACCAAAGCTCGAGGCTTTGCTTTTGGGCGTTATTTGGAGCGGTCTTGCGGACTGTCGTTAGGTTGCTCCTTTTCTTATTCGGCGTTCCTTCCGCCAGGGTACAAATAATAGTGGGTGTTGCTTCTCAAAGAGGTCGGACCCGTCGTTTAACAAAGGAGAGCCGGGTCAAAGGGTTTTAAGGGAGTTTTAGAAAGGAACACTTATTTTAACAAAACGTAATGAATTTGTTTTCACGACAACACAAGGCACGCATGACGTTATCATCAATTTAACTGATGAAGAGCAACACAACTCAATAACGGTAGCTCAGTCATGGCACTGCGCAAACCGTCCCATAAATGCGAGACGCTGTGTTAAAGCGGAGAATGTGCCAATGGGATTTTTCCAATTGCTCAAAAATTGACCAACCGCTGCTGTTTGACCTTCAAATAACCAATTTGCGCTCGTATCGCACGGAGCAGATTTTTAACTTGCTGGACAATTATCTGCCCGGCGATCAGCTCTGGTTGGCGATGGAGTACCTTGTTGGGGTTCTCAACCAAACAGTTTGACTGAAAATTCAACGTTGAAGTCACAGAAACCCCGCAGTACACAAATTGTTGCCTCAAACCCTAGAAGTCCGTAACATTACCTTAGTAATTCACAGACGTAATGTCGGACTACATCCTATTCTGGTTTGATGAGACAGACTGGCCGACTAACTTTAAGTTGCTTGCCTAGCTGAGCGCAAAACTTGAAGGCAAGAGTCACGCATTAGTCGAAGCACCTTGCTGTATATCTTCCGAAGTTGTGAGCCGGAAACACAAGCCATCGAGGTAGATTTGTAGTTAGTTGGTGTAAAGACCCTGGAGCTGACCGATGGAGGCACTCCGTACTTTAGGCAGCAAATTTGAAGGCCCATATCTCATAAATACTAACGACAACAGAGTATTCTGGTAACAGCTTATTAGTACAGTTGCTGGACCCTCTGGATCAATATCTTGTCGTAAAAGTAGCAAGGCGAGCTACAACTTCTTATCTGCTCCTGCTTCCGCTGGTTACACAGGTGTGCTAACCCGTGCACTCCAATATCCTGTTGCTATTATGGGCTCAGAAGATTCGCGCCGCACTATTTTGACAACGTAGGGTCGTCAAGTGCCAGTCTTACCTTTGCCTCTTCCGAGTTGTAACTGCTTCCTTTATTTGGGGTGCTTTGATTCTAATTTGCGTTAGATTGTATTTATACATTTCAGACCATTTTCTATCAGAAGCTTTCCTCGTCTTAGTTACTCGACGGTGAATTGCTTAACGAGATTATTGTTGGCGTTGCATATTTTACCTTACTTTTTCTGAAATATACCTTCGTCCACAAGCGCAATAATATTAACAACAATATAAAATTTTCCGGTAGCGCACAATCCAGGACTAGCCATACTGCTGCCTTACAGTAAATGCTTATGAACGTACTCAGCTTACGTTACATAACGTGCGAGTTAGGTCTGCTTCTAGGCTGGTTTTATCCGGACACACCTGCACTCACCGAAACGCGGTGGTCTAAGTATATCACGGACTGTCAAATACAGTTACCGGATTAAGCATGATTTAACGCTGACCACTCCGAACGTACACAAAGAGAGCGCATTATTTATGTGAGCTGTAAAATTACTGTTTATAGGCTTTACATGTATCATTTAGTGGACAAAACTGTCAAATGTCTATCGGCTGCTATTAGCACAGGCTTAAGTTGCCGTTGTATATGTCCATAGCAGCCCTGACAAATCATCTAAGGTTGTATTCGAATTTATTCTCCCTCAGACTGTAAAAATTTTGCTGTGGGAATCCAACCCATGGAGGTTTGAGATGTTGGCTTGTTTGCCGCTCAGCATTAGGCACACACAGTGCAGATGTTCTTAAGCTTTATTTACAATTTCTACTGTAGTGATACGTGGAATACACCATAAACTATATGCACGCTAACGTGCCCACTATTTTAAACCCTGATGTTGCCAAATCAAGCGAGTATGTAGGTAACGCTTGCGCTTGTCCTCTAAATGTTAGTGATCGGGTTTATTTACATTGAACTGTGCGCTGCCCGTACTTTACAATGGAGGGGTTTATCGAGGCCTACACATAAGGTGTGCAAACCATCAAACAAAGTTGACTAACGCTTCGGATTGCGCAGCGGAAGCACGACCGCTGCAATAGTTCCTCCCATTACGTGCAAATTTAGCCCTTTTCTCACAGAAGTATCTAGTTTTTACATCAGGCACGCGACGAGAACAGAGACATAGGCGCAGCCAAACTTAACTGATCCCATTGACATGAATCTGCTCAGGATGAAACTTAAGCGCTGGAGAAATATCCTAGGCGCTGTTTCAAATCGCATATATACTAGTTACCATGATGCAAGAAAGGGACATAAGAAACACTTCAGGAAAGCCTAAGTGCTGTTCGAATATGGAATTGCTGGTGTAGGTTAGAAACGTTTGAGGAGGTTCTTTGCATTTTTCAAGGAATCGTTTTGTACAACTTCAGCACTTCCAGTGTTTATGAAGATTAATGCGCCTGACGCTCGTGGGGAACATGAAAGGGATTTTGCTCCAAGTAAGCAGCATGCACGGGTTTTTAACTTAAGGAAGCAATGAGTAGGGGTAGTATTCTTATTTTATTGAGGCAATACCGCCAAAATAACGGATACCTAAAATAGGAGAAAAAGGAGTTGTAAGCAATACCATTTAGTGTGAAATTCAAAAGTGGCAGAAGTAAAAGAGGTAGGAATTGGTTAAGTGCAGTAATCCCATGGACAGCAATCGCATATCAAGTTGCGCAGTCGGTTGCATGTAGGCACAGAAGCCGCACTTACCCCGAGCGCAATCACACAATCTGTCCTTACTAGGCTGGACAAGTAATATGGCAATGCTTAGCAGGGTAAGCTGGATGTTAAACAAGTAGGACAGTGTGAAACCAGCCAGCCATGAGTGAGCTCTGTGATCAGCGTAACAGCGAAAAGTAATTACAAGTGTGCACACGTGCCAGAGCTAACAAAGTGGATCAAACGTACACGATGTTTTAAGTTGATCATTTGTCAAATGTCATTCAAATATTTGTAATAGTTTATACGACTTTTCGGTTCTTCTAAGACTTTGGTATTAGCTTTATAGTTTTGTCCGAATGTTAATTTACGCAATCCTGTCTGCACCTGCGCAAGTTTCCGCCTTGCTATAAACCATCAATTGTCTGTTATCATCAAAATTAGCTCTCCGATTTTACGCTAGAGGATTCCGTAGGTTGGCACTAAAGCTTCCCAAACAAGGTACACAATTTCAGCCAAATCAAGGCACCGATGAAGAGGCAAACAAGTTAAATAGCTAGACTGCAGTTTGTTCTGTTTAAATGACATGCATTGTGATAAAAAATATGTAGTTAGCCTCAAAGTTGCAAAAGTTGCCAATCCTGCAGCAGATAAATTTTTATCGCGCCTTTTCGGCTACGCTACTTAACCAAGGGTGACAAAGGACTGTTCTCTGGTTTAATCCTTAATGTTCAAGACTATATGGCAACAACTTTTGTACCTTTCCCAAAATTTATTTGTAACCTTAACGTGGTTAAGCTTACACAGTTGTGTCTGGCTTTTATCCGGAATAAAGTATGTATTTATTTAGTCATTTATTTACAGTAATCATCCACTGTTTGGCTTGCGCGTCACAGGTTGGCAACGACCATTTGTCACGAAAATGCGCTATTCCCTCCGAGCTAAATCACGTTCATAGTCTTTTAAGGTAAGTAAGGCGGTCATGGTTTTGCTCCATACTACTCTAGGTTGCGGCGGATAGGACTGAGTCAGGCACTATACATAGTAGTGTGTCAAGCTCGGTCTATAAAAGTCAGTGTAAAACTTTGCAGAGTTCGACAAGACTCGGAGCGTGTCGTTCCAACCCTTCGTTCCTAGCGGAAGTTGCGGGTGCATTCAACACAACCACGGCTTTCAAGGTGTGTAAGAATTAGTTCAGAACACCAACACGTTTGCGAGGCAAGGGGCTTTACTTTGTGAACAACCAAGGTTACTGTACCGTAAATACTTAATGAATTCACTTCTTAAGCTTGGCGGAAGCATGGTTGGGTCATAATTACACAAGACCACAAAAGTTTGAAACAGAAGTACTGCACCACGTTGACTTAGCTTTGGAAACCTTCAGTTAGTTTTAGCTGACAACCCGACCTACATTTCTTAAAATAAATCACAAAGCGCTTATAAGCACTGGTTTGAGCAGACGCCCTCTAGGTAGTGTAGGAAACGGTTAGGTAGATAGACACGTATCTTTTGCCTTAGGAACTTGGCGATTGGATAATAACTCGGCGTGTGAACCAATTTTCAAGCGTCAATAGTTAACGTCATACTGGTACCGCGCCAACACCTGCGCCTGTTATAATTAAATAGTTTCAAACCCTCTGGATATCGGCCTGCTGCTCTTGTATATGTATCATGACTACGATAAAATACAAAACAAAATGGCATTATGTAGTCGTTGAACAACTCACTAAACCGTTAGGTGTAAACGCTTTGCCATTATCCTTGTAGGTCCTCTTCGTAGTCTAGGAATTTTTCGATGGCTCTCTTCCCGTAACCCCTGGCCTTGGAAGACAACTGGCCTATGGGTCGTAAGGTCACAGCTCGGTTGATGTAGAGCACGGGTGCGGCGCATTGTCACTGACCATGGGGGCAGCTCCTGGTGCTTAGCGGTTTGCTACTGTTCGCCGCAATCCCGGCAGCCTTTGGTCAAATTGGTGCGAACCCGCCCACTCCTCCTGCGCCTGACCGTGGTGGCAGGTGCGTATCCTACTACAGTCGCGAAATATGGCTGAATGCCTTCAGTACCTCATAAGCAGCGTATGACGGACTACAGGCGGGTACCAGTTTGTACCTACAATCACGTTATGAAGATTGATTTGCTCCATACTGTCTTGTAGGTAAGCTTATTGAGCCCTTGGCTCTGGGAGGAGCCCAGCAAGGAAACCTCCAAACCACACACTGCCTGGTGGGTCAGGTTATTAGACCAAAAGCTCCGGGCGAAGTACTTTAAGCAGACAACCGAAGCACGACCGCTACCACGCATGCAATTACCAATCAACGCTATCGTATGACTGCGTCCAAAGCACTCAGCATCGGTTGTTGGAATTTGCGCACACTACAAGGTCGGAACTCGAGTGTGAGCCCCGAGCGACGCACTGCAGTGAGCGCGATGACAATGGTGCGTTGCAACCTTGATTTTGCTTCTCGCAGTAAAACCCGGCTGGCTGAGCAGATAAGTTGCATAAAGCACTTACTGACTACACGTTGCACCGGGTGTGAGTAGCCAATTTAGCAACGCATGAAGCTGGGATGAAAATTGTAATATCGAGCTCCTAAATAAACACCTGGTGAAGAAACCAACAGATAGTAGTGCGCTACTAATAACGGACCGCCTACGACTAAGAAGAGTTAAGTTTTCTACGTTGCTAGGAACTATGGTCTGACCATATGTTATTTTGATGACAGGCGTGATCAGTTTTGCACTCAAATATCCCCTTTGATACGGGCAGCTTGGAGGAGCGAACTATTATTTCTGCTGGATAATCTCAAGGCACGCTTTGGGCGTGATGCATTGGTAAGGACAGAGGTTACCGGTAATCATGGCAAAGGTACAGCGAACGCGAAAGCTAACAGGCTACACCCACTGTGTGCTACTCACGTCCTGCTGGTCACGAGCACTCGGGTTGCACTGTGCGAGTGCTATAGCAATTTGGACACACCCACGGTGTGATTACGCTTACCTACTCCACCATGTCATCTTTCTTCAGCGTGGTACGGGTAAAGTGCGTACGACACATTTACTGAGGGGAGCTGAGTTCAGCACAAGGCCAGGCAGAATAAACTGTGCATATATTTTGATAAATCTGCCTTTCACTCCCGCCGTAAATTGGCATAAATTCAGCACTCCTTCCCACGGAACCGTGGTGCAACGTATTGAGTTAGAGTGGGCGTGGTCCATACGACAGAGTGAAGTTTAATACATAGTCACAGTAAAGGAGCTGTGGCACCACATTTGCGTACGTGTGCTTGCTGCAACCGTGGATACCATCAAGCGCGCAAACATTTAGAGGCCAGCATGGTTTGATGAGAACAGGGTGACGGTTGGCGCATTGGTGCCGGAGAAGAAGGCAGTATTTGCCGCACGTATGGCAGACCCCAGTAACTTCGGGAAGAAAGGGTAGTGTAACTGAATTCGATGAAGACTGACCCTTGCACACCGTCGCATTCAAAACGTATGTTGGACAAAGTGGGTAAAGCAAATGGGATGCCACATCGTACGCCGCTATCACAAGAAAGCCTCTGACTCCATGAAGGCGGTTTATTCCCTGAGGTTGGAGCCGTTGAGGAAGCTGATATATAGTAGCTCAGGCAAGAACTGTTTACAGACTTTAGACCTAATGCAGGCCAGGCAAACTATCTTGCCAGTCTGTTGTACAACCTTGCAGAACTCGACTGGCCTGCTTTGAACGGACTAAAAAGGCAGTAAATAAAGCCGAGCCTGATGGACACGCCGGAACTGGATGGGAAGCAGCAAACACCGGCGCAGCTGCAAAATGGCATGGGTGCCGACTAAAGCTTACTAAAATAATTAATGCACGGCAGACCCGCATTAGCGATTGCGCCGCACGACTTGCTACAAAGCGTGTAGATTGAGGGGTGCCCCCTGAGCTGAAGAATGCCCTTGCGCCCCCAGTGTAAATGGGCAAAATGCGCAAGAAACCTTGCACGAATTATCGTGGCATCAACTTGCGGAATTGTGTGGGCTACGTGGTTGTTAAAATCACGATCAACCACCTCGTCAGTCAGGTTGAGGAATCTAACGTAGCGGTAGGGCAGGTTGGATCCCATTTGAGTGGCAGCACTAGTTCCATGGTGTTGGCGGCTCGACAGGTACATGGGGAGTGTAGAGAACAATACCAGCCACAGTAACTGCTTTTACTTGAAGTAACCAAGGCATATAACACTGCGAACCGCTGGGCATTGTGGCTGGCGTTGTGCAAGTTTTGTTGTCCGTGTAAATTTGCAGGTTTATTTGCATGCCTGCACAGTGGTATGCAGGCAAGGGTGCTACTAAGTGGGAAACCTCGGACGACTTCCCAGATATTGCAAGTAGCTAAAGGGCTTTTGAGTTGATTGTTTGGAACTGTGAGGGCTTTGAACCCACCTTTTCAAACCAGTAGAAGCTATGGTTAGGAATGTTCACTGCATTCTCTTGGATACAGGTATGGCCGAACCCAATGGTTCACACCATAATAGCCAAACATCCAATGAGCACAAAATTGATAACACACCACGCCAGCGAGGTGGGTAATGTATCTATAGAATAAGAACGCTAAACTGATGGGGGTGATATTAACTGGAGAAATCCACTGGCGCGTTGTAAGGAGCATAACGCTATGGAATCGCGAGTGGGTGGTACAGTTGCAGGAGGATAATGCATTGTTTAGGTGTTCTGGTAGTGATAAGGACTTAAACCCAATTATTCAATACGCTGGAAACTGGATACAATGCCCAAGATGGTGAACCGGGCTGTCTACCTATGCCTTGCAACCTACAAGAAGTACCTACAAGTTCTTTGCTGGTATACCTAGTGCAAGAGGTTTATTGAATCCTTCTAAGTTGGTCTCGCGTTAAGGCAGTGAGAAAACGGTCAGACAGAGGAGCAATTCCGAACGGAAAGGAGAAAGAGAGCAGAGCTGGCGACTTGGTGTCTTATCATGCATCTTAGCTCGTTCTGTGTTTATGTACGTGCTACGGCGTCATGTGTAGATGTGTGCCTTCTTATGTTTGTGTTGCGAAAGGAATATTCGTTCACAGAAACATGGTGTCAGGTTACCTTTATTGTTAGCAAAGGTAAGACGCGGTACCTAACGGTGGGGAAAAGAATAGTGCAACGGTTTTAGAAGTGGGTCGTTAATTGATAGGAACATTGTCTCGGCGGTAGCACAGATAGCGTTGCATAATAATCTGTGCTGGGAACCATCAGTTGTGGAATGAAGTGGCCCAACAGCGCTTTAATAGCTTAACAAATGCACTTTAAGGTAGAGTCCTACGATATCACGTGCGGGTCAAGTAGTCGCAGAGAGCAGTGAGTGAAAGAGCCGGTATGGGACTGTAGCATAGAATACTGGCGATCGTCAGTCTAATAGATAAAGACGGTTGAACATTCAGTTAAGAAACGGAGCAGTATTAATATTAGAGCATGCCGTAGTTGCACCGAAGGTAGAGTTGCGGATCAAGCCATGCTATGAATCTACATTTGTGGATAAAACGGCGCTATAAGTAAACCATTGGACGCAAGCAGCAAGCGTCACAAGCAAGCCTACTTGGAGCAGAGCGCTGTGAGGGCTAAAGGCGCTTTAGCTGTGTAACAGCTGCCGCTCGTGCTAAACAGATTAAGGGAACGCGTGGGGAAGACAATGTTCATCATTTTTGTTATTAGAAGAACAAGTAATATAAAGGCACAGCGATATTAGCATGGGAAGAAGGATATATGCGCCCGGTATTGCGAAGTACATAATTCAGATCTGCGGAGCTACGGGGTCATAGGTTGGTGGGTAGAGCAGCGTAGGTAGCTTGCGTCAGTAAAGATTGACGGCATAACTAAAGGGTTTTGTGAAAGAGTAGGACAAGACAAAGGATAAGAAGAACGTTGAGAGTGAATATGCATTTTTGTTATAGTAAAATAATCTACGCATAATTAACTAAGACGATGCTAGGTTTGGTGAAGTTTACACGCCGGCAATGTAGCCAAATCCTTGAGACCCTACGCTAAAATGTGCGGCGCTACACTGTCAAAGAGGGGTCGGTGGGGCTTTGGTGGTAAGTGTTGAATATGCGGAATGGAAATTCAGCGGCAAAGAGATAGTTGCAGAAGCAGGACCAGACAAGTGACAAACTGCCAGGTGGAGGGGGACTCCTTAGTGTCGTTTTGGTTAAATATAAGAACAATTAGTAATTATAGCAAAGGCCAGCTTGCGAAGCGAGATGTGCGTGCGCAGCATAACAACTTGCTTGACGTGCATTGCAACAATGTCCAAAGCCAATCGGGTGCGGTATCCGTGATAGTTGATGAATAAGCGAAGAAGAAATCCAGCCAAAGGATAATTGAACGAGTAAGACTAGGCGATGGATATAAGTGAGATGAATGGAGCATTATCAATGATCTTCTGTTTAGGTAGAATAAAACTTCATAGAGAAAACCATGTCTGACTGAAGAAAGAATATACGCGAGGAACAAAGCCAAACACTTGAAGTCCTGCGCACAAACATGCAGAGCTACAGCGCGAAAACTGAGCCAAAGAAGCGTCGAAAGTAAGTGGTCCAAAGTGGAGGGGAAGCCAGAGCCAAAGAGATTAGTGAAGGGGCAGGACTAGGCGGGATATAAGCCCTGTGATAAGGAAATATGCAATAAGCGAATAGCCAAATAGCGTAACACGTAAAAGAGAAAACGATGTCAGCTTGTGGCTATATATAAGCAGGCAACATAGCTACATGCCTGAGATCCTACGCACTAAAAATCTTAGCTACCGTGTGGAAGGTAAGTCGTTGTAGTACCATAGGCAGGTAACACATAGAAGGAGTGAAAAGCCAGAACCTAACAGGTAAGAGGGGTAAATGGATTAGGCGATGTATAGAAGCGAGCTAAAGAAAGAATATTTAGTGCTCTTATGGTTCCTAAGGTAACATTTACACGAAAAATGAGGTCAGCTTTGCTATTAGGATATACGTGGGGAACACATATGTGCGCATAAAAGTGCGGAGCTTTAGTAGAGCAACGGTGGTAATTGGTGTTTAAGAAGAAATAATAGCAAAATCCGAAGAGTCTAGTGAAAACGAACAACTAGGCAAAGATCCTTGACAAGGTAAAGAGGGTTATTGCAGGGATTTTAGAGATAAATAGTAAAAACCTAATTAGCCAGTACGATAGAGCTTAAAGCCCTAGCCAAATGAATAAATAAGGACAAAGTCAAGGCAGGCAGTAATACAGTCGTAGCGGGCATATTACGATGTTTAAAAGTAAAAGTGGTACAATTAATTATTGATAATGATGCCAGCTCAAGGGAAGAAGTCAGGTAGGCAGTGTAGACCAACGCTTGAGGTCTGTCGAAAAAAAGCGCAGAGCTACAGTGATAAAGGTTGGTCGACGTTACAGCCACGGTTGGTAGTCTGTGTGTGAAAATGAGAGCCACTGCAATGAAAAAGAGATGAGACGTTTTAAGGGATATGAAGCGAAGTGAAGAGGGTCAAACAGCGGAAATATTATTCGAGTTGGCCGTATTAGTTTGAGGAATGTTTTAGCTTGGCAGCATAGCCAAAAGCAATAGGGCGGGGCTACGGAGCTATAGTTAAGGCAGTATATCAGCAGAGGTAGGTGTTGCGCAAGATGTACCAAAAGCCAGAGCCATAGAGATAAGCGAAGGAGTCGGACTGAGCAAGGAATACAAAGCGAGGTAAGGAATTAGACTAGCCAAGTGGTCCGAAGTCAGATGAAAAGGAACTGCGCTGTCCCACTGTGTTTAAAGTAAACAACTACTAAACTGGCCTAAAGCTGCCTGCTTGGGGATGGATATATCTGGGCTACGTTGCAAAGTCTAGTAAGTCAATCGTTAAGGATAGCGGTGCCACTGTGTACAAGATTTTAATTATAACAACGCAGGCATGTGTTGTGCAAAGGGCACTGAAAAGCAGAGCCGAAATGGCAAGAGAATGTGTAGAAGAAGGTAAGTGAAATGAAGCGTCGTTAAGAGAATATATGCAACGTCTAGTGGGTAAATATAGAAGCTATTATTGGAGATAAAAATGTAAAGTAGGCTGATAGATATAGGTGGGCAGCATAGGCATATTCTTGAAGACCTACGAATATGGGCGGGGCTTAGTTGTTGACGGGAATTCGGCGAAGCAGCGGGGGTTGACGGTGCGTAAGAGAGAATAAATGGGAGAGCCGAAGAGATGATAAACTGAGAAGAACTAGGCAAAGAATATGTAGCGAGGTGAAGATTGAAAATTTAGGTTTGCTAACGTTAAACAGTGGAACTTTTATTTGCGATTTCGATGTTAATTTCGTAGAAGGACATAGATAAGCAACGTAACCAAAAATATTAGGCCATTCGCACTGTGGGGAGCAACGATGTTGAATGTAAGCTGGTGGGGAAGCAGAGGTGCGTGCTACTTGCGGATCCAACAGAAAAATTAAGCCAATACCACACAAAAACTGGAGGTAATGAGGGAAAAGTATTAGTAAGAACGATTACAGCTTAGGGGCATGCGTGCTAATAGACTTCTATCGAGTAACACGTAGCGTTAGCCCGGGGAGAGGTTTCCGAAAGGGCCAACAGGATTGCACAAGCACCTTTATTTTACAGCGAAAGTTTTCCTCTTAATTAGCTATAAAATTGCACCACCAGGCTCTGGTGCCGCGAGCAATATATGCACAACACACAGGGCACTGGCGCGTTGCAAAATAATGAGTGCTAAGCAAATCTGGCGATGCGCAAGTCAAGCATGCGGATCCAACAATCATTTTAACAAACCACACAGGTCACCTTCATGTACAATGAAATTATTTGAGTTAATGTTATACAAAGGTGATGCAGGGAATCTTCGGAATGTTACAGACAACGTAGCTAAATACTGGTGGGCCTACGCGCAAAATGCGAAGCTACAGTTTAGGAAGTTTGTACGCAAGCTCTGCGCTTTTTTTGCACAGGCTGTTGCTGTGGCATATGATTGGATAGGCGAACAGCATAGTCCCCATAGTCGAAGGTTGTTGGTGTTTTTGGCAGGTTGAGTTCACCAGGTAAGCTTGGTGTGCATCCAAATACTGTCGAAGAAGGAGTGCCGTGCAAATCCGCTTTAATCGTGTGGCTTATGCCTAAGAGAACGATTGGTAGTGCTTCGTGCCAGGATGTGCTAGACTGGACAAAAAGGAATGCAGTCAGATGCCGATAGAACCTTTCTACCATCTCGTTAACTGCGACGTGGCAAGCGTTAGTTTGGTTTTGCTGGCGACCAGGCACGTTGAGAAGTTTTGTTGATGGATCCGTCATAGTTTGTATCCGTCG
>OX104068.1:23543841-23655993 GCA_944474145.2 Dicrocoelium dendriticum | reverse complement strand
GTTTCCATGCATTCCACTGGACAAACGTCAATATCTGCTGGAGTACTAGGCTTGCCAGTGTCCAGCAATTCATTGACGTCAAGTCCGTTGGCTTTCGGAACGGCGGCACCATGTGTATAACGTGACCTCAACTGATTTACATGGCGTCCCCATAACTGTGTGCTAACTTGAACACCATACATCCCCTTGCCTCGGCGCCACACGACTCGTCCTTGTATCCATGCGATCCGTCGTCCTTGATTAGCAGCCGCAAACACAAGATCGCGCACTTTGAAAATACTTTTTCTTGCATCCTACCGCCTGTCGTATTGACGCTCCATCACTGAATTCCTTAGTTGTAGAGACAGACGCCTGGAAGTCAGCAAATCGAGTGTGGTTCTCAACCTTCGACCCATAAGTGCTTCAGCTGGTGCTTTTCCACCTGGTGCATCGGATTCGGGGTAACTCCACAGTTCAACAGGAAACGTTCCAATCATTCGTTCAGCGATCCCTCCTCTTTTGACTTCCACAGTGCTCGTTTCAGTGTATCAACAAAACTTTCCGATTCGCCATTTGACTGCGGATGATACTGGGCCGTGCTCACATGCTCGATCCCATTCTGTGCACAAAATGAAGCAAATTAACAGGACGTAAACTGTGACCCGTTATCCGACACAACTGTTACTGGCAATCCGTGCAGACTGAAGACATGTCTCGTCGCAAGAATGGCGCTGTTTGCCGATGTGTTTTGCATTGAGAATACCTCCGGCCACTTATTGTAAGCGTCAACAATAAGGAGGCAATACACTCCTTCAACTCGTCCTGCGAACACCATGTGTATCCGCGGCCAAGGCGATTCTGGGTTTCGCCAAGGTTGTAATGTGGCAGTACCGGTAAATTAGAGGCACTGATGCATCTAGAACACGATCGGCCAATGTCTTCAATTTGGCTATCCATCATGGGCCAAATACTTTGCTGCGCGCATGCACCTTCATGCGAGCGATTCCTGGATGGCTCTTGTGCAGTTGCCGTAACAAGCGGGACCTGAGTATTTCTGGAATGAAAATGAGACCTGCAAAAAAGGCAGGAATCAACTTCAGACCAAGGGTTGCGTCGTGTGAAAACCTGTGTCAATGCTTCTTTCGGGCACTTCTTTGGCTAGCCCCGTCTTGGGTAGGTTAATGCTTCTTGCAGCAATGCATCCTGTTCGGTGGCTTGCTTCACCATTGTGCCATTGACCGATAAATTTCTCACGGCGTCATGTATCATGTAGCTGACTGCCGTTTCGGCTGCGATGGAGGCAATGACTGCGTCTTCTGACTCACGCTTACCGGTATCGAGTAATCTGGAAAGGGCATCCGCTTGCCCTATAGAATCCGTAGACAAGTATCGCATACTGAAATCATAACCCAAAGCAGAGTTGCCCATCGGTGAAGTCGACTGGCCGTATATCCTGGAATCCCCTTTTTGGATCCAAACATTGCCAGAAGTGGTTTGTAATCAGTCACCAACGTGAACCGTCGACCATATACCATCTCATGAAACTTCTGCACGGCAAAGAGGATAGCCAACGCTTCTTTCTCAATCTGACTATAATTATTCTCGGATGCCGTCAGCGCTCGTGCAACATGTGCAATAGCTTTTTCGGATCCATTTGGAAAACGATGTGAAATGACAACACCAATTCCATAGCTTGAAGCATCCGTGGCCACGATAATCTCCAGCTTCGGGTTATAATGCGTAAGCAATAAGTCCGATTTCAGCAGAGATTTCAGTTTTTCAAACAACTATTGACACTGTGCAGACCATTTCCATTTGACGTCTTTCATCAGCAGATGGTTTAGAGGATGACGCAGGCGATGCATGCATGGTTGAAACTCCCTATAGTGATTCACCATCCCAGTGAATGACCGTAATGTTGTAACATCCGATGGCGCTGGTAACCGATCTATCACCTCGATATTTTCGGGATCGGGTCATCGGCCATTCTCGTTAATCAGGAAACCCAAGAACTTAATTGTCTTCAGGAAAAATCTGCACTTGTCCGCTCGTAACCGGAAACAGTAATCTTTGATTCTTTGTAGCACCTCATTAAATTGTTGAAATAATTTTTGTTGGCTCGAGCCCATTATGATGATGTCATCCAGGTGGGCTGCCGCACCAGTTACACAACCGTCAGCATGGCATCCATGACCTGCTGAAAGATTGCGGGTGCCGTTTTGACTTCAAATAGCAAACGGTTATACTGGTAGAGACCGCGATGTGTGCTTATTGTTAGAAGATTTCTGCTTTCGGGTTCAACTTCTAACTGCAAATAGGCGTCTGCAAGCTCAAGAGTAACAAAATACTTGCACCAGTTCAGTTTTGCAAACAACTCCGCAGGGACTGGAAGCGGACACTGATGGGGTTCCAGTGCAGCTTTCAGGCGCGTTGCAAAATCTTCACACAAACGAATAGAACCGTTCGTTTTTCTGATCACAGCAATAGGCGCAGCCCATGGTGAAAAATTGACTCGCTCGATCACTCCGGCCTGCTGCAGTCGGTCAAATTCTTGATCAACAAGTGCTTGGGAAGCATAAGGGAAAGGACGCCTGGGTCGAAACACTGGTGGCATCGGGAAGCAGAGTAAGGTTTGCCTGCATTTTCTTACAGTGTCCACGTTCCGACTGGAATACACAGGCATATTTCGTTTGACCCGGGGGATTCGGTATGGCTGTATGGTGCACTATGCCACTCCTTTCAGCACAGACACGATTCAGTGGTACATTGAACAAGTTCAGCTTTCCAAGTAAATCGATTCCAAGAAGATGGACGTCGGTACATGATACTAGGTAGATCGTGCCGCCGAGTTGTATTTTCTTGAACCTAACCGCACATTCAATCTCTCCATCCAATCTCAGCGGTTCCCCGGATGCATTCTGAGCCGTCATAGTTGTGCGCTTGAATGATGGTCTTCCAAGCTTCCTCCAAGTGGATCGTAAATTGATTGTGATGTCGGACGCCGTATCTATTTGCAAGGTGACTGGAATATCATTGACTTTTACTGTTAAATACTTTCTCTTGCCTGCGACTTCCGTGCGAAATGCAACAAGAACTACCTTTGTGGTCAATCCATGAAATTTCGCCATTCTGAGGTGGATGTTTGTGCGCAAACTCGAGAGAAATGAACGTCTGAAGTTGTACACAACTCGGCAGTGGGTTCCCCATGACCGAACCGCTTGCACTTGTGACATTGATGTCCTTTGTAGATACAGTCTCTTAAAAGCTTCCAAGCGACACAATTCCAGCATGCGGTCTGGGGCTTCTGAGTTGACCGATTCTGGTTCATCACTTTACCACGGATAGCTGTGCGACAAATCTGGGGTCCCGTTCTGTGGTCAGCAGTTGCTTTCATTTTTGTGTCGTGCTTCTAATTAAGCAGTCGCTGGCATTGGGCTGTAAGCTCTTGCAGCGTCAACTGTTGTTCTTATTCGAGCATTTGGCGAATATGTGTTCGAATATCGGCATCAGCGTGGGACTGGAGACTGCACACGAAATAAGGCTCTTGAATTGATCAGGTGTAATCAGACCCAGTTTGAATCGTCCACATTTGCGATTTACGATCTTGGCATGTGTGACAACCTCAACGGCATGGCGTTTGACTAACTTCAAACAATTTTAGCCAACATTAAAGAGAGAGGCTTACTCACGGAATACCTGCGTCAGCGTTTTCACCGTCTCATCGAAGCTGAAGTCTCTTGCATTCTTAGGTAGCACGAAAGTTGGGTAACCTTCATGCTCGACTGCGCCAAGTTTCCTCAACAACAAACGAACTTTCCGGGCATCGTGTTGGTCTTCAATTTCCACTCGAAAAATATCTTCATACTTTAAGAACCAGGATTCAAATGTCAATCCGTTCAATCCATCGATAACAAATTCTGTACTTGAAGCCGCAAGGGCGTCCACCGATGGCCGTGCGGTAGTCGTCGGGGATTCGCTTTAGATGTTCAGCTTCTGAGATAGCAAATCGATCTGCTGTCGTTGAGATTTTTAAACCTGGAGTTGTTGCTTTTGAACAAGTGTCTGCATCTGCTCGAACGAAATCGACATGATTACCGGAACCTCCATGGCCAGAAAATCTGTTGTGACACCGCTGACGCCTTCACCACACGACCGCAAGAAGAAGTCCAAGACGAGCCAGAAGGAGACTTGTATACATGAAATCACAATCGCTTATATTGTTTGAAGCCAAAATAATGGGAAGCTACTAAAGTACACTTGAGCCAACCAACTGAAGGAAAAACGTCGAAAGCAACGGCGAATAAGCAACCGTGCACGCAAGAGCGAATCGCGTTTGTCCTTAAAAATAGCATCATGGGACTCCAAGCGTAAAGCGAATGTCCATTTACAGTGACGGGCACTGGCCAAACAGAATGACGAAATGAAACCTTTAAACAAAGTCACGAAACAAACGAGAATAAGGAATGCGGATCTAACAGTTGAAAACTAGTACAATAATTGTTTGACAATTAAATATTACTTTAACATAACCAAGTAGAACAGTGATGAGAAGAAAAACCAATAGAATATGTTCTTGCAAATAACGCCGCTGAGAAGGACATGTCGATGAGCGTCCCTTAACAATGAAGTGGATGTACCAATCGGGTTAACCCAGTAGAGCGTTTAGACAACAGTCAGGAAATAGAAAATAGGAAGAGTAAAGAATATCTAGCAAGCATGTTCGCAATAAATGAATGTCTAATAGCTGTCCTATTACCTCCCTCTGTAAAATCGGGTAACCTTTGGTTCACATAGCTTTTTCGACGCGGATCCATCTGGAGAATCTGCACAAATCTTGTTGTTCTCTTTGGCCTGTGGCGGGCACAAGTTTCCATGCATTCCACTGGACAAACGTCAATATCTGCTGGAGTACTAGGCTTGCCAGTGTCCAGCAATTCATTGACGTCAAGTCCGTTGGCTTTCGGAACGGCGGCACCATGTGTATAACGTGACCTCAACTGATTTACATGGCGTCCCCATAACTGTGTGCTAACTTGAACACCATACATCCCCTTGCCTCGGCGCCACACGACTCGTCCTTGTATCCATGCGATCCGTCGTCCTTGATTAGCAGCCGCAAACACAAGATCGCGCACTTTGAAAATACTTTTTCTTGCATCCTACCGCCTGTCGTATTGACGCTCCATCACTGAATTCCTTAGTTGTAGAGACAGACGCCTGGAAGTCAGCAAATCGAGTGTGGTTCTCAACCTTCGACCCATAAGTGCTTCAGCTGGTGCTTTTCCACCTGGTGCATCGGATTCGGGGTAACTCCACAGTTCAACAGGAAACGTTCCAATCATTCGTTCAGCGATCCCTCCTCTTTTGACTTCCACAGTGCTCGTTTCAGTGTATCAACAAAACTTTCCGATTCGCCATTTGACTGCGGATGATACTGGGCCGTGCTCACATGCTCGATCCCATTCTGTGCACAAAATGAAGCAAATTAACAGGACGTAAACTGTGACCCGTTATCCGACACAACTGTTACTGGCAATCCGTGCAGACTGAAGACATGTCTCGTCGCAAAAATGGTGCTGTGTGCCGACGTGTTTTGCATTGCGATTACCTCCGGCCATTTACTGAAGGCGTCAATAATAACGAGGAAATGCACTCCGTCGACTGGTCCTGCGAAATCCATGTGTATGCGCGACCAAGGCGATTCTGGGTTTGGCCAAGCTTGTAATGTAGCACGTATCGGTAACTTGGAGGCACTGATGCCTCTAGAACACGATCGGCCAATGTCTTCAATTTGGCTATCCATCATGGGCCAAATACTTTGCTGCGCGCATGCACCTTCATGCGAGCGATTCCTGGATGGCTCTTGTGCAGTTGCCGTAACAAGCGGGACCTGAGTATTTCTGGAATGAAAATGAGACCTGCAAAAAAGGCAGGAATCAACTTCAGACCAAGGGTTGCGTCGTGTGAAAACCTGTGTCAATGCTTCTTTCGGGCACTTCTTTGGCTAGCCCCGTCTTGGGTAGGTTAATGCTTCTTGCAGCAATGCATCCTGTTCGGTGGCTTGCTTCACCATTGTGCCATTGACCGATAAATTTCTCACGGCGTCATGTATCATGTAGCTGACTGCCGTTTCGGCTGCGATGGAGGCAATGACTGCGTCTTCTGACTCACGCTTACCGGTATCGAGTAATCTGGAAAGGGCATCCGCTTGCCCTATAGAATCCGTAGACAAGTATCGCATACTGAAATCATAACCCAAAGCAGAGTTGCCCATCGGTGAAGTCGACTGGCCGTATATCCTGGAATCCCCTTTTTGGATCCAAACATTGCCAGAAGTGGTTTGTAATCAGTCACCAACGTGAACCGTCGACCATATACCATCTCATGAAACTTCTGCACGGCAAAGAGGATAGCCAACGCTTCTTTCTCAATCTGACTATAATTATTCTCGGATGCCGTCAGCGCTCGTGCAACATGTGCAATAGCTTTTTCGGATCCATTTGGAAAACGATGTGAAATGACAACACCAATTCCATAGCTTGAAGCATCCGTGGCCACGATAATCTCCAGCTTCGGGTTATAATGCATAAGCAATAAGTCCGATTTCAGCAGAGATTTCAGTTTTTCAAACAACTATTGACACTGTGCAGACCATTTCCATTTGACGTCTTTCATCAGCAGATGGTTTAGAGGATGACGCAGGCGATGCATGCATGGTTGAAACTCCCTATAGTGATTCACCATCCCAGTGAATGACCGTAATGTTGTAACATCCGATGGCGCTGGTAACCGATCTATCACCTCGATATTTTCGGGATCGGGTCATCGGCCATTCTCGTTAATCAGGAAACCCAAGAACTTAATTGTCTTCAGGAAAAATCTGCACTTGTCCGCTCGTAACCGGAAACAGTAATCTTTGATTCTTTGTAGCACCTCATTAAATTGTTGAAATAATTTTTGTTGGCTCGAGCCCATTATTATGATATCATCCATGTAGGCTGCCGCTCCAGTTACACCCGTCAGCATGGCATTCATAAATTGCTGAAAGATTGCCGGTGCCGTTTTGACTCCAAATGGCAAACGGTTATACTGGTAGAGACCGCGATGAGTGTTGATTGTTAGAAGATTTCTGCTTTCGGGTTCAACTTCTAACTGCAAATAGGCGTCTGCAAGCTCAAGAGTAACAAAATACTTGCACCAGTTCAGTTTTGCAAACAACTCCGCAGGGACTGGAAGCGGACACTGATGGGGTTCCAGTGCAGCTTTCAGGCCCGTTGCAAAATCTTCACACAAACGAATAGAACCGTTCGTTTTTCTGATCACAGCAATAGGCGCAGCCCATGGTGAAAAATTGACTCGCTCGATCACTCCGGCCTGCTGCAGTCGGTCAAATTCTTGATCAACAAGTGCTTGGGAAGCATAAGGGAAAGGACGCCTGGGTCGAAACACTGGTGGCATCGGGAAGCAGAGTAAGGTTTGCCTGCATTTTCTTACAGTGTCCACGTTCCGACTGGAATACACAGGCATATTTCGTTTGACCCGGGGGATTCGGTATGGCTGTATGGTGCACTATGCCACTCCTTTCAGCACAGACACGATTCAGTGGTACATTGAACAAGTTCAGCTTTCCAAGTAAATCGATTCCAAGAAGATGGACGTCGGTACATGATACTAGGTAGATCGTGCCGCCGAGTTGTATTTTCTTGAACCTAACCGCACATTCAATCTCTCCATCCAATCTCAGCGGTTCCCCGGATGCATTCTGAGCCGTCATAGTTGTGCGCTTGAATGATGGTCTTCCAAGCTTCCTCCAAGTGGATCGTAAATTGATTGTGATGTCGGACGCCGTATCTATTTGCAAGGTGACTGGAATATCATTGACTTTTACTGTTAAATACTTTCTCTTGCCTGCGACTTCCGTGCGAAATGCAACAAGAACTACCTTTGTGGTCAATCCATGAAATTTCGCCACTCTGAGGTGGATGTTTGTGCGCAAACTCGAGAGAAATGAACGTCTGAAGTTGTACACAACTCGGCAGTGGGTTCCCCATGACCGAACCGCTTGCACTTGTGACATTGATGTCCTTTGTAGATACAGTCTCTTAAAAGCTTCCAAGCGACACAATTCCAGCATGCGGTCTGGGGCTTCTGAGTTGACAGATTCTGGTTCATCACTTTACCACGGATAGCTGTGCGACAAATCTGGGGTCCCGTTCTGTGGTCAGCAGTTGCCTTCATTTTTGTGTCGTGCTTCTAATTAAGCAGTCGCTGGCATTGGGCTGTAAGCTCTTGCAGCGTCAACTGTTGTTCTTATTCGAGCATTTGGCGAATATGTGTTCGAATATCGGCATCAGCGTGGGACTGGAGACTGCACACGAAATAAGGCTCTTGAATTGATCAGGTGTAATCAGACCCAGTTTGAATCGTCCACATTTGCGATTTACGATCTTGGCATGTGTGACAACCTCAACGGCATGGCGTTTGACTAACTTCAAACAATTTTAGCCAACATTAAAGAGAGAGGCTTACTCACGGAATACCTGCGTCAGCGTTTTCACCGTCTCATCGAAGCTGAAGTCTCTTGCATTCTTAGGTAGCACGAAAGTTGGGTAACCTTCATGCTCGACTGCGCCAAGTTTCCTCAACAACAAACGAACTTTCCGGGCATCGTGTTGGTCTTCAATTTCCACTCGAAAAATATCTTCATACTTTAAGAACCAGGATTCAAATGTCCATCCGTTTAATCCATCGAAAACAAATTCTGTGATTGAAGCCGCAAGGGCGTCCACCGATGGCCGTGCGGCAGTCGTCGGGGATTCGCTTTAGATGTTCAGCTTCTGAGATAGCAACTCGAGCTGCTGTCGTTGAGATTTTTCAACCTAAAGTTGTTGCTGTTGAACAAGTGTCTGCATCTGCTCGAACGAAATCGACATGATTACCGGAACCTCCATGGCCAGAAATTCTGTTGTGTCGCCGCTGACGCCTTCACCCCACGACCGCAAGAAGAAGTCCAAGACGAGCCAGAAGGAGACTTGTACACATGAAATCACAATCGCTTATATTGTTTGAAGCCAAAATAATGGGAAGCTACTAAAGTACACTTGAGCCAACCAACTGAAGGAAAAACGTCAAATGCAACGGCGAATAAGCAACCGTGCACGCAAGAGCGAATCGCGTTTGTCCATAAAAATAGCATCATGGGACTCCAAGCGTAAAGCGAATGCCCATTTACAGTGACGGGCACTGGCCAATCAGAATGACGAAATGAAACGTTTAAACAAAAGTCACGAAACAAACGAGAATAAGGAATGCGGATCTAAAAGTTGAAAACTAGTACAATAATTGTTTGACAATTAAATATTCCTTTAACATAACCAAGTAGAACAGTGATGAGAAGAAAAACCAATAGAATATGTTCTTGCAAATGACGCCGCTGAGAAGGACACGACGATGAGCGTCCCTTAACAGTGCAGTGGATGTACCAATCGGGTTAACGCAGTAGAGCGTTTAAAGCACAGTCAGGAAATAGAAAATAGGAAGAGTAAAGAATATCTAGCAAGCATGTTCGCAATAAATGAATGTCTAATAGCTGTCCTATTATCTCCCTCTGTAAAATCGGGTAACCTTTGGTTCACATAGCTTGTTCGACGCGGATCCATCTGGATAGTCTGCACAAATCCTGTTGTTCTCTTTGGCCTGTGGCGGGCACAAGTTTCCATGCATTTCACTGGACAAACGTCAATATCTGCTGTAGTACTAGGCTTGCCAGTGTCCAGCAATTCATTGACGTCAAGTCCGTTGGCTTTCGGAACGGCGGCACCATGTGTATAACGTGACCTCAACTGATTTACATGGCGTCCCCATAACTGTGTACTAACTTGAACGTCATACATCCCCTTGCCTCGGCGCCACACGACTCGTCCTGGTATCCATGCGATCCGTCGTCCTTGATTAGCAGCCGCAAACACAAGATCGCGCACTTTGAAAATACCTTTTTCTTGCATCCTACCGCCTGTCGTATTGACGCTCCATCATTGAATTCCTTAGTTGTAGAGACAGACGCCTGGAAGTCAGCAAATCGAGTGTGGTTCTCAACCTTCGACCCATAAGTGCTTCAGCTGGTGATTTTCCACCTGGTGCATCGGATTCGGGGTAACTCCACAGATCAACAGGAAACGTTCCAATCTTTCGTTCAGCGATCCCTCCTCTTTTGACTTCCACAGTGCTCGTTTCAGTGTATCAACAAAACTTTTCGATGCGCCATTTGACTGCGGATGATACTGGGCCGTGCTCAAATGCTCGATCCCATTCTGTGCACAAAATGAAGCAAATTAACAGGACGTAAACTGTGACCCGTTATCCGACACAACTGTTACTGGCAATCCGTGCAGACTGAAGACATGTCTCGTCGTAAAAATGGTGCTGTGTGCCGACGTGTTTTGCATTGCGATTACCTCCGGCCATTTACTGAAGGCGTCAATAATAACGAGGAAATGCACTCCGTCGACTGGTCCTTCGAAATCCACTTGTATGCGCGACCAAGGCGATTCTGGGTTTGGCCAAGCTTGTAATGTAGCACGTATCGGTAACTTGGAGGCACTGATGCCTCTAGAGCACGATCGGCCAATGTCTTCAATTTGGCTATCCATCATGGGCCAAATACTTTGCTGCGCGCATGCACCTTCATGCGAGCGATTCCTGGATGGCTCTTGTGCAGTTGCCGTAACAAGCGGGACCTGAGTATTTCTGGAATGAAAATGAGACCTGCAAAAACGGCAGGAATCAACTTCAGACCAAGGGTTGCGTCGTGTGAAAACCTGTGTCAATGCTTCTTTCGGGCTCTTCTTTGGCTAGCCCCGTCTTGGGTAGGTTAATGCTTCTTGCAGCAATGCATCCTGTTCGGTGGCTTGCTTCACCATTGTGCCATTGACCGATAAATTTCTCACGGCGTCATGTACCATGTAGCTGACTTCCGTTTCGGCTGCGATGGAGGCAATGACTGCGTCATCTGACTCACGCTTACCGGTATCGGGTAATCTGGAAAGGGCATCCGCTTGCCCTATAGAATCCGTAGACAAGTATCGCATACTGAAATCATAACCCAAAGCAGAGTTGCCCATCGGTGAAGTCGACTGGCCGTATATCCTGGAATCCCCTTTTTGGATCCAAACATTGCCAGAAGTGGTTTCTAATCAGTCACCAACGTGAACCGTCGACCATATACCATCTCATGAAACTTCTGCACGGCAAAGAGGATAGCCAACGCTTCTTTCTCAATCTGACTATAATTATTCTCGGATGCCGTCAGCGCTCGTGCAACATGTGCAATAGCTTTTTCGGATCCATTTGGAAAACGATGTGAAATGACAGCACCAATTCCATAGCTTGAAGCATCCGTGGCCACGATAATCTCCAGCTTCGAGTTATAATGCGTAAGCAATAAGTCCTATTTCAGCAGAGATTTCAGTTTTTCAAACAACTATTGACACTGTGTAGACCATTTCCATTTGACGTCTTTCATCAGCAGATGGTTTAGAGGATGACGCAGGCGATGCATGCATGGTTGAAACTCACTATAGTGATTCACCATCCCAGTGAATGACCGTAATGTTGTAACATCCGATGGCGCTGGTAACCGATCTATCACCTCGATATTTTCGGGATCGGGTCATCGGCCATTCTCGTTAATCAGGAAACCCAAGCACTTAATTGTCTTCAGGAAAAACCTGCACTTGTCCGCTCGTAATCGGAAACCGTAATCTTTGATTCTTTGTAGCACCTCATTAAATCGTTGAAATAATTTTTGTTGGCTCGAGCCCATTATGATGATATCATCCATGTAGGCTGCCGCTCCAGTTACACCCGTCAGCATGGCATTCATAAATTGCTGAAAGATTGCCGGTGCCGTTTTGACTCCAAATGGCAAACGGTTATACTGGTAGAGACCGCGATGAGTGTTGATTGTTAGAAGCTTTCTGCTTTCGGGTTCTACTTCTAACTGCAAATAGGCGTCTGCAAGCTCAAGAGTAACAAAATACTTGCACCAGTTCAGTTTTGCAAACAACTCCGCAGGGACTGGAAGCGGACACTGATGGTGTTCCAGTGCAGCTTTCAGGCCGGTTGCAAAATCTACACACAAACGAATAGAACCGTTCGTTTTTCTGATCACAGCAGTAGGCGCAGCCCATGGTGAAAAATTGACTCGCTCGATCACTCCGGCCTGCTGCAGTCGGTCAAATGCTTGATCAACAAGTGCTTGGGAAGCATAAGGGAAAGGACGCCTGGGTCGAAACGCTGGTGGCATCGGGAAGCAGAGTAAGATTTACCTGCATTTTCTTACAGTGTCCACGTTCCGACTGGAATACACAGGCATATTTCGTTTGACCCGGGGGATTCGGTATGGCTGTATGGTGCACTATGCCACTCCTTTCAGCACAGACACGATTCAGTGGTACATTGAACAAGTTCAGCTTTCCAAGTAAATCGATTCCAAGAAGATTGACGTCGGTACATGAGACTAGGTAGATCGCGCCGCGGAGTTGTATTTTCTTGAACCTAACCGCACATTCAATCTCTCCATCCAATCTCAGCGGTTCCCCGGATGCATTCTGAGCCGTCATAGTTGTGCGCTTGAATGATGGTCTTCCAAGCTTCCACCAAGTGGATCGTAAATTGATAGGGATGTCGGACGCCGTATCTATTTGCAAGGTGACTGGAATATCATTGACTTTTACTGTTAAATACTTTTTCTTGCCTGCGACCTCCGTGCGAAATGCAGCGAGAACTACCTTTGTGGCCAACCCATGAAATTTCGCCATTCTGAGGTGGATGTTTGTGCGCAAACTCGAGAGAAATGAACGTCTGAAGTTGTACACAACTCGACAGTGGGTTCCCCATGACCGAACCGCTTGCACTTGTGACATTGATGTCCTTTGTAGATACAGTCTCTCAAAAGATTCCAAGCGACACAATTCCAGCATGTGGTCTGGGGCTTCTGAGTTGACCGATTCTGGTTCATCACTTTACCACGGATAGCTGTGCGACAAATCTGGGGTCCCGTTCTGTGGTCAGCAGTTTCTTTCATTTTTGTGTCGTGCTTCTAATTAAGCAGTCGCTGGCATTGGGCTGTAATCTCTTGCAGCGTCAACTGTTGTTCTTATTCGAGCATTTGGCGAATATGTGTTCGAATATCGGCATCAGCATGGAACTGGAGACTGCACACGAAATAAGGCTCTTGAATTGATCAGGTGTAATCAGACCCAGTTTGAATCGTCCACATTTGCGATTTACGATCTTGGCATGTGTGACAACATCAACGGCATCGCGTTTAACTAACTGCAAACAATTTTAGCCAACATTAAAGAGAGAGGCTTACTCACGGAATACCTGCGTCAGCGTTTTCACCGTCTCATCGAAGCTGAAGTCTCTTGCATTCTTAGGTAACACGAAAGTTGGGTAACGTTCATGCTCGACTGCGCCAAGTTTCCTCAACAAGAAACGAACTTTCCGGGCATCGTGTTGGTCTTCAATTTCCACTCGAAAAATATCTTCATACTTTAAGAACCAGGATTCAAATGTCCATCCGTTTAATCCATCGAAAACAAATTCTGTGATTGAAGCCGCAAGGGCGTCCACCGATGGCCGTGCGGCAGTCGTCGGGGATTCGCTTTAGATGTTCAGCTTCTGAGATAGCAACTCGAGCTGCTGTCGTTGAGATTTTTCAACCTAAAGTTGTTGCTGTTGAACAAGTGTCTGCATCTGCTCGAACGAAATCGACATGATTACCGGAACCTCCATGGCCAGAAAATCTGTTGTGTCACCGCTGACGCCTTCACCCCACGACCGCAAGAAGAAGTCCAAGACGAGCCAGAAGGAGACTTGTACACATGAAATCACAATCGCTTATATTGTTTGAAGCCAAAATAATGGGAAGCTACTAATGTACACTTGAGCCAACCAACTGAAGGAAAAACGTCGAAATGCAACGGCGAATAAGCAACCATGCACGCAAGAGCGAATCGCGTTTGTCCATAAAAATAGCATCATGGGACTCCAAGCGTAAAGCGAATGTCCATTTACAGTGACGGGCACTGGCCAATCAGAATGACGAAATGAAACGTTTAAACAAAGTCACGAAACAAACGAGAATAAGGAATGCGGATCTAAAAGTTGAAAACTAGTACAATAATTGTTTGACAATTAAATATTCCTTTAACATAACCAAGTAGAACAGTGATGAGAAGAAAAACCAATAGAATATGTTCTTGCAAATGACGCCGCTGAGAAGGACACGACGATGAGCGTCCCTTAACAGTGCAGTGGATGTACCAATCGGGTTAACGCAGTAGAGCGTTTAAAGCACAGTCAGGAAATAGAAAATAGGAAGAGTAAAGAATATCTAGCAAGCATGTTCGCAATAAATGAATGTCTAATAGCTGTCCTCCTAATACATTGCGACGATGCTAGCAAGCCAGACGCGGTGCCGGCTTAATTAAGGCAAGCTTGCCTAGGGACGAAACGGTTCACAGTTTTAACCTCGTCAACAGGAGCAACGGCTTCTCGAACACACTTTCATCAAGAAGAGCTTTGATGTGGCTTAAGAATCAAGGCAGACCTAGCCTACCCTGAATCACTCCACGAAGTATTGTGACGGCTTCAGACCTACAGGTATCAGTTCTGACTACTCGCTTTCTGCCCTCGAGTTCGAAATACAACCACTTTAGAAGCGTATTTGTTATATCTAAAAACACAAGCTTCGGTTACAATAAGTTGTTTGGGACCTGGTCGATGGCCCTATGTAATACAAGACATCTTACAAACATGGCACGTTCGGCGTTTTGCTCTACCTAAATAATCAAGTCTACCTTACTGACAGGTTGCGCATGAATGACATTTTAACAGATTGTGCTGCCTTTTACTGATAAATCCCATCGAACTCAAGTATTCTATTAGCCATACTTAAACCTCACATTAATTCTGGAGATAATGGAGGTGTGGTGGATTGAGCGGTACTTTTTTACATCTTGCATGGCATTGCTTTTAAGTCGCTCTCTTATATTTGATTGCTTCCAATTGCTAATAATGCTCACCGTTAAGTGTAGCAAATGTAAATAAATTAAGCAAAAACAATGCGATGTCCAGCATTTCCTACTTGTCTAGAATTGACGGAGTGTTTTCAGGGTCTGGTAAGCGTAAGGGATGCATCAAGCTGATTTGGTGCCATATACCACTAAGTATAAACGCAACAGTTTGGAGTGTAAGCAACTTGAAAATTCCCGTTTGGAGTCATAAAAGAACAGGAGCTCATAGGTGAACAATTGTTTTCGATGATTCTCTTTAGACCATTACAATCACATTTAAGGGTAAAATAAGGAACTGAAATGGACTCTGTGGCTCAAATTACAAAGTTAATTAGCGGTTCAATGAGGGAGGCTGAAAGTTGACATTTGACTTGACAGGTCAATTTTGCGGTACTGGGCTTGCTCTGTGGCAATCGACCTCAGCACCGTTCGTTCTAGCTGGCCATGAAAGCTATTTGTATATGGCTACCCTTGTTTATCAGCTTGCGTTGAGGTTCCTTTCTTGCTTTAATATCATACGCAGTTATTAAGTAGTCTAAAGCAGTTAGTTCTTGTCTGCAATTTGTAAAGCACGGAAAGAAGACGAAGGTTGATAGACGCATGCACTTCGCATTGTCTCCTAAGTACCATTAACAATATCCGACCTGCATAGATATAGCTAACAGTGGGTGCAACCAGACAAGCTTAGGGTGCAGTACGAATGACGGAAGTTCACAACTACGTTCAAAATAGCTTTGGGCTGATAAATATTTGTTTCTGAACACGCAAGGCTGGCTTACTCCGGCTTATAGCGACAGCTTCAGCAAAACGAAAGAAGCGGGGATTAGTGTGGCGTAACACAACTTGATACGCTGAGCCCAGCTCTATCTGGTGACCCGAATCTGATAGTTGTTTGCCTATCGAGGAAGCCGGAGGTCTGCGCGAACATGGAGTCTGACGGGGGTAGGCAATCTGAGCAACTTCACTTTGAACCCATCTTGGTACTTGTTCCTTTATTTGGAAAGTCAGCGTTCTAGTAGTTCCGCCTAGTTAACTTGATCCGCAGTTACGTGCAAATTGGTATACATAGTGAGTTGGCCCCAGTAGGTTGAGCATCCTTCATTGGAGGTGTGGGCAAATTTCGGGTTCGGTTATTGACGACAACTTTTGCAGCATAGTAACTTCCTTGAGTAGCCGAAATCATACGCCTAATTGTCTTCAGATTCGCTTAGTCCCTTTTGTAAGGTAACGCGATATGCACTTTCTTCTTGGCTGCTGTGAGCACCAAGTCGTATGGCCCTCGCGGTTGGCTGTGTTTTTCGCTACAGCTTCGAGGGTAGCCGTTCGCCATTAGTGTTGCTGTAATTAACACTAGCTCATCATCTAGACAGTCAGCCGAACAACTTCGTCTTGCACGACCAAGTAGAGTCTACACAAGTGTCCGTTTGTACCCCACTAGTGTGAAGCTGGTGAAGTGCAGGTACTGACCGGACCAAGTTGTTTTTCGTCAAATGGACATCTTAATCGATCCATCATCCCTGCGACTTATGAGTATGCACAGGTACGGCAGACAATTGTTCTGTTTTATTTCGCATATCAACCGTAAGTTGTAATTGGAATCTCGAACATATGAGTGAGTGAGCGGTTAGGGCAATTCCATCAGTGCTTCCAGTCGGGTTAATATAACTTACTTTCTTATTGTACTTACGGTTCAAAGCTTTGACATGCAGACTGTCACCTCACCTCCCTACAGTAACATGGCTACCTCGGAGCATAGCGTTTTATGATGCTCATGTTATAGCGCCGTTAGTATTGTGGTGTGGAGCGTTAGCAGAGTAAATCGTTTGTTCTCCTCAAAAATTTCTATTTTATTTAGTTTAGTGGCTATCATTTTCAAGGTGCCTGAATTTCAGCAGTACTTTTAACATCTTAGTACTTTTCTGGAACGACAACTTCCATACAAAGCCGAAAACGGAGGTAGAACTCAGCACAAGTAATTTGTACATACTGTTCTAAGAAAAATGTATCCCAACTTGCAGACGTTAGGAGATTCGATAAAATAGACCAATTCACAGAGAAGCATGGGCGGTATTTACCAACGATGCTATGGTCTTAGAAAAATGGAAAGAACGACCCACTAGGTGATGATCAACTTTTTGTAAGCTGCCACTGATGAATGTGTGCACCTTTAAAAATCCCATATTTAATACTAGATGAAGTGTTTTAGGAAACCGGCTAGGCTGTTTAATGTGCTGGATCCATCCCCGTCGACTAAGCACTGAACTAAAAGTATTGTGCTTTCGTGGTTCATTGTTACAGAACTGAGATTTCGGGTATACTAAAATCCACAGCGATAATTTTATTAGTGTTTGAGTGGGCGGCAATAAAATAAAAGTGTCTATCAAGTCATCGGCTAAGGTGACTGCTCTCAGTTAGTCGCCTGTACCGGGAGCCCAGAGAGCGAATCGAGAAGACAGATCGAGTTGCAGCGAAACTTTTATTGGTACAGTAAAAGATTCCCTGTTATATATATATATAAAGGAACGATACCGTGGACGTTCTAGCTAGGGGAGTGGAGCATGCACAGCGCACAGGGTAGTTGCGAGTTGCCACCGAAACAAGCGCCAAATGAAAATGGCGATGAGCGAGTCAAGCATTCGAACTAAGCAATCAGTTCAACAGCCCACATTGGTTGCCCAAGTGTAAAATAAAATAATTTTAGTCAGAATTTTACACAGGCAAACCGCGGAATCTTCAGACTACTACAAAGCTCTTTTCCAGAAGAGACTGTGTAAGCAGTCCTTCGTTCTAGGTGAGGACTGTCCGTCGTGGGTCAGCCTTCTGCGAGAACAGGTTATGAAACCTGGTGCAGCTGCTGGAGGAGAACCATGCAATCGGACCCTAGCGGGCTCCCACCCGTGTCCTCACTACGGTGTCGAAACGGTAAAAACGTTTTGTGTGGGACGGTTATTAAAGTTCACGTAGGCAGTTGAGCAGGAATTTTGTTCTACTTCCAGTTGACGTGCGAGAATCCAGCGAAAAGTGAAACCGAGGTGCAACCAACCGACTGTGTATATGGGAAGCAAAATGAGAAAGCAGCATAAACGCGTAGCCATACATAAAAGAATGTAAAGCGAAAACCTGCAAAGCTGTTTTTGTGTTTTCAAAAAGGTTTGCTTTGTTTTGGTAATTTCAAAACATTTTAATCTTTTTTGGATTTTTAAAAACTTTTGATAACAGCAGAACATTTCGAAGGCACATTCTGTGTAAAGTAGTAAGTGCGAACGAAGTTTGAAGAACGAACTGTAGGTTTGAGCTTCCTACCGCGTTGATTGATAGTATGGCGAGTAGGGGTGCTGTCGGTTGAGGTTGTCGGTTCTGCAGGACCGGACTGACTTGTCTGAGGTTGCGGTGCCTGCTGTGATGGCACAAGCTGTGAAGGAGCTCGCTGCACCGAGGCGTCAGATTTGTCGAGGAATGCTGGCTTGAGTCGATCAAAGCTGATCGTCTCAGTCTAACCATTGTAGTCAATGGCAAAGGTCTTGTTGCTTCTGCGTACGACACGGTACGGGCCAGAATGAGGAGGCTGAAGTGGCCGGCGTACGCTGGCAGTGCGAACAAACCCCTGCGTGCAAGCAGTTAAGCGTTCGTCCATGTTGATACACAAGCTCTGTGCTCTGGGTTGCACAGGCTGAAGCTGGCGCATGTGATGAGATAGGCGAGCTGCGTAGTCGCCATACTCGAAGGTTGTTGGCGCTGTTGGTGAGACGAGTTCACTAGGTAAGCGTTGTGTGCATCCAAAGACTAGCGACGATGTAGTGGCGTGCAAATCCGCTATAATCGTGTTTCTTATGCCTAAGAGAACGAGCGGAAGTTCTTCGTGCCAGGATGTGCTAGATTGGGCACAGAGTGATGCTTTGAGTTGTTGGTGAAACCTTTCTACCATCCCATTAGCTGCGGGTTGGTATGCGGTGGTTCGGTTATGTTGGCAACCAAGAACGTTGAGCATTTTGCTGAAGGATCCGTCAAAGTGTGGTCCTTTGTCAGTGATGACTACGCTTGGGCAACAGGATTGAGCTACCCAGCGATCTAGGAAAGCTTGCGCAACTGTCTTCGATAAGCAGTTGACCATGGGAATCGCCTCTGGCAACGGGTGAATCGATCGACACAAGTGAGGAGGCACACGTAGCCTTTGCATGTAGGCATAGGTCCGACCAGGTGGAGATGGAACTGCGCAAAACGAGTCAGGAGCGGCAAAGACGCCACGTGGGCTTTTGGTGTATCTGTATACCTTGGTGCGCTGACACTCTAAGCATGCGCGTGCCCAAAAGCGGACATCGCAATTGACGTTGGGCCATACGAAGCGTTCAGTTACGAGCTTCTGCGAAGCAAGTATGCAAGGCTGAGACAGATTGTGTAAAGCGTTGAAAACTAGTCGACGCATCGAAGTAGGAACTACGGGTCGGGGAGAAGTTTTTGAACCGTCACAAAGAATGGTCCCCTCAGATGAAGTTAGTGGAACTTCGCGTAGTTCCAACGAGGCGCTGCGTCGTGGCTTGTCTATGTCGGGATCAGCTTGTTGGGCAGGAGCCATAGCGGCTAGCTCAACGTTGGTGCCAGGCTATAAGCTGCTCTGCTATGTGCGTGAAAGAGCATCCGCGACGGGATTGAGAACACCTGAGACATGTCGTACATCTGTCGTAAATTGAGAAACGTGGTCTAGGTGTCTAGTTTCCCGCGGATAATACTTTTCCGTTGCGCCATTGATTGCATAGATCAATAGCTTGTGGTAAGTGAAGGCCGTAAAATGTGGACCTTTGAGATAGTGACGGAAATGTCTGTTACCTAGGTAGATAGCTAACAGTTCCCTACTGAAGGTGCTGTAACATGATTCGGCAGGTTGTAAACATTTCGAGAAGAAACCTAGTGGTATCCATCGACGGTCGTTGAGTTGTTAAATAACTGCACCGACAGCAGAGTCAGAGGCGTCTGTTGTCAGGGAGAGTGGTGCCGATATGTCTGGATGAGCGAGAAGCACTATGTTGGAGATAGCGTCTCTGAGCTTCTTAAAAGACAATTTAGCGTCGCCTGCGAAATGAAAAGACCGTTGTTTATTGCCGAGAAATTCAGTAGTTGGTTGAACAATGCCCGCGCAGTTAGGAATAAAGCGTCTATAATAGTTGACCAGGCCAAGGAATCAGCGTAACTGTTTGAAGAAACTGGAAACAGGATAGTCCTTCAGTGCCTGCATTTTTCTGGCAGAGCTTCAATACCAGAGGCGGATATGCGGTGGCCAAGAAAGTCGATGGGGCTTTGGCCAAGCTAGCATTTATCGGGGTTGAAGGTAAGCCCATGCTGTGTTAAGCGTTGGAAGGGTGCGTCAAGGTGACGAAGATGCTCCTCGTCAAAACAGCTGGCGATGAGTATGTCATCTAAATAATAATAAACGCCTTAGAGTCCTCGCGTTACCTCATGAATGAAACGCTGAAAAGTTTGGGCAGCGTTGCTGAGGCCGAAAGGTCCCCTGAGGTATTCGAATAGGCCTAATGGCGTGATGACTGTTGATTTAGCAATGTCGTCTGGCGCTACAGGTATCTGTCGGGGTTCCCACTTGTTGGATTTTGGTAACGCCTTTTGGTTACGGAGTTCCTAGTTTAATAACCCGTCATTCTCGGATGCCAAAAGGGATTGAATACGTCTATTCCCATAAATGTATATTTGGAGCTCCCATATGTCATACACGAGGCAGTCTAGAGTAGGCCGGCTATTCAAAAGGAAAATTGATCGAGGTATGAAGCGTTTGAAAGAATAGTCGATACAGCTGGCAATATTATCAGCTGACCGGAAGGTTATGTAAGAAAAGCTGAAAGAAACACTACATACCTCCCCACCAGTGCGCCAGTCGCACGATATTAAAGCGACCAGGAGTAAAAAACCCGGTGGGAATAGCCGGTAAAAACTGACCTCTACCTGGTACAGTGTCGCATGAAATACCCGAGGCTGAGGTATGGAAGGCATGCAAGCTAATATTCTGTGTGTAAGGTACAATGCAAGATTTGGGAGCAGTGCAGGATGTTAAATGCGGGAATGTTAGATTTGTCTAGACTGGAAAATCCGGTTCTTCCTCGTGCGAGATGTTCAGTTATATTCTGGCGGAATCTGGAGAAAAACAAACAGGAAAAGACTGGCAGCAAGCTATACTAGCAAGTGCTCAACAGAACATGATGAAATTGTCAAGATGTGTGCTACACTAAGTGGTCTGGAAAATGGACTCGCCTTCCTGACCGTATTAATGTCTCCTTGTGGCTTAGCTTTAGATGTTACAAGCTGCGGGTCAGCTTCAGCGAGCTGTAGTGTCTGCTGCGGACACGATATCGAGTAAGCATCAGTAGATTGTTGCCTACAATGTTTTTCGATGTATGTTGGTTTAAGACGATCTACGGAAACCGCATCAACTTTACCATTCTTGTTGCTCGTATGATGTTTTTCGGTTCTAGCGATCACTTCGAACGGTCCTTCGTACGGTGGTTGTGATGGCTTGCGGACTGCATGATTTCGTACCCACACGTGGGAACAAGTTTCGAGATCTTTCGGTATGTAACACTTATTGGCGTGTGCGCGTGTGGGGATAAAGTGCAGTTCACGCATAGATGAACGTAGCCGACGGACAAAGTTTGAAGGATCTACAGCGTCGATGTCGGTCGGTTGAACGAGATCAGCCGGGAGCTTTAACGTGGTACCATACGCCAGCTCCGCGGCGGAGCAACCTAAATCAGCTTTAGGTATCGTTCGAAGACCTAATAAAACCAGCGGTAAGGTTTCTGTCCAACGGGTAGTGTCGGAACATGCCAGCTAAGCTGCTTTGAGATGAGGGTGGAAACGTTCGACTAACCCGTTCGATGATGGGTGGTACGCAGTTGTTTGTATACGCTTGGTTCCGAGAGTATTGGTTAATCCTCGAAAAAGCGTCGACTCGAATTGCGCACCGCGATCAGTTGTTATGGTGGATGGTACACCATAATGCGCCATCCAATGAGCCACAAAGTTATGTGCTACCGTCTCTGCAGAAATGTCTGTGATGGGTACTGCTACGGGCCAACGAGTGAAGTGATCGATGCAAGTCAATAGGTACTTGTATCCACTCGACGGCGGCAGTGGACCAACGGTGTCTATGTGCACATGAATGAAACGAGCATCGGGAACGGTAAAGTTGCCAGGTGGTGCCTGAGTATGCCGTTGCACTTCTGAACGTTGGCATGGGAGGCAGTTTCTCACCATGATCTGCAAGTCTTTGTTTAGTGCTGGCCACACAAAGCGATCGGAAATAAGCTTGCGAGTTGCGCGGATGCCTGGATGTGCTAGACCGTGGATTGAATGGAAGATGATTCGCCGATAGTTTGGTGGTATGACAGGTCGTGGTTTTCCTGTCGAAAGATCATACATCAGAACATCCGGACTACCAGGCAGCAGAATGGCTTTCACTTATAGGTTGGTTTCTTGCAGTTGTTGAAGAAACTGATTATCCTGATGCTGCGCTGTGGCTAGTTCCTGGAAGTCAATGGAGGAATGTTCGAATAGAGCGTTGATTTCCGCCCTTGATAAGGCATCTGCTACGGTGTTATTCGCGCCGGACAAATGCCGTATGTCAGAAGTAAATTGGGAAAAGTAATCTAATTTTCTATTTTCTCGTGGGGAAAGACGATCAGAAGCAGAACGCAGTACATACGTTAACGGCTTATGATCGGTAAATATCGTGAACCTACGTCCTTCCATATAATGTCGGAAATGACGCACATTGAGGTAAATAGCTAAGAGTTCTCTGCTGAACGTGCTATAACGTCTTTCGGCAGGCTGCAGTTTTTAGAGAAAAAGGCAATTGGATACAATTCACCTCTCTGTCTTTGTTGAAGCACACCACCTACAACTGCATCTGACGTAACCACCGTTAACTCTAACGGGGCCTTAGGATCCAGATGCACAAGAAGAGTGGCAGTTGCTAGCTGTTGTTTTAGCTCGCTGAATGCGTGTTTAGCTGATTCCGTAAAGCTGAATGTTTTAGCCTCTTATTTGTGTAGTTCGGTAAGTGGCTGGGCTAACTCTGAACAGTGCGGGATGAATCTTTGGTAGAAGTTAACCATGCCAACGAACCGGCGTAACTTTTTGATGGAATCAGGTATGGGATACTCAGTGATGGCTGTCACTCTGTCTGATAGGGGTGCAATTCCAGCGGAGGAAACACGGTGACCAAGGAAGTCTACCGTATCAACTCCTAACTGACTCTTGTCGGCGTTGATAACTACTCCATAATGCGCAAATCTTTCGAAATGCTGTCGCGGATGATGCAAATGTTCATCATGATTTCGACTTGCAACCAAGACATCGTCGATGTAGACGAAAACGAAGTCTAGCTCGCGAATGACCTGATCCATAAAGCGTTGAAACGTCTAAGCTACATTACGAGGACCAAATGGCATTCGCAAGAACTCAAATAAGCCAAAGGGAGGAGTGACGGCAGTTTTAGGTACATCTTGAGGATGAACGGGAATTTGGTGGTATGCCCGTTCTAAATCGTTCTTGCTGAACACTATCTTAACGTACAGCGAGGATGAGAAATCCTGGAGACGCGGAATGGGGTATCTGTCTGGGACGGTGGCGTTCAGTCCCCTATAATCCCCACATGGTCTCCAGTCTCCAGGTTTATTCTTCGGGACCATATGTAGGGGCGATGCCCACATACTGCTGGATGGACGTATTATGCCCAGTTGTAACATATGATCGAACTCGGCCTTCGCTACGGAAAGTTTATCTGGTGCTAGTCGCCGAGGACGATGTAATACTGGACTGCCTGCTGTCGTTATGCTATGAACGATCTCATGTTTAATATCACCGGGATGATATCCGGGCTTTGTTATGCTGATAAATTCGCTCAACAGGTGCAAATACAGCGAAGAAGCTTGAGGCGGGACAAGCTGCGGGCTCATAGACATTACGGAGCTCTTAAAACCTGCCTGTGATAGTTGCGTTTGGCCATCTATGATCTGACAGCGCTTAGGATCTACGATAATACCATAGTGCTGAAAGAAGTCAAGGCCTAATATTGCAGTACGCACTTTAGCTATGATGAAAATCCAAGGAAAGGATCTACGGAGACCGAGATTTAGAGTGATAGAACGTTCTCCATAGGATCGGATTTTTGTGCCGTTAACTGCTTGGAAACTCTATATCGAGCAGTGGTTCAGGTCTTCTGGACGCGGGGGAACTACACTGGCTTGGGTACCCGTGTCTACGAGAAATCGCACGCCGGATGTTACGTCCCGCAAAAAGAATGGGCGACCTGGCTCGCATATGCCAGCTTGCGTCGTCGCCATTATGTGCTGGCTGGTCGTTTCCCGAATCGGAAAACCGAGACGGTTTCACGCACTTTTTCGCTTTGTTGCGGAACCTACGGTGGTACCAGCATATGCCACGGTGACTACTAACACTCCGAATACGCCATTGATTAGATCGGAAGTCGCTCCTTCGTCTGGTGATGGTAATGGAAGCCAGTTGTTGTTGCAAGGAGCGCACGGCTTTATCGAGTTCGTCGTCAGGTGTAGGAGGTGATAAGTTTGAGATCGTTGGAGTTTGTATCTCCATTATCTTATCCGCCATAGGGACTCAATATTTTAGTTCGGTATCCTCGTGGGCTTTAGCCAGAATCTGTTGTACAATTACAGGGAGCCGTTGCATAACTAGTTGTTAAAAGTGGGATTCTCTGGAGGGTTTTCACTTACCAAAGCTTGCATGGCTCGTAATAGTTGCGTAGGAGTGCGATCGCCTAACTGCTCTTCATTAAGTAGACGCTGCACTCTTATACGCTCACTAAGGCTAAGCTCACGGATTAACAAGTCTCTTAACTGTTGGTATGTACTGCTCGTTTTTATGATATCCCAGGTGGGAGTCGGGAAATAACGTGATGAACCTTTAAGGCATCCTTATGTATGCGATTGATTTCAAAAATGACTAGGCTTGCATAAACCATAACTGGGGATGCTGTATCCAAAATGTTGGTTAACAACTAGTAGATACGGTGTTAATTTCCCCTGGTTGCTGGTCAGACATATTAGCATAAATGAAATGGTGGAATTATGACGAAATTGGATACGACTCACCGGATGATATTTGCTGAGTCGAAATATCCGAACTCACGTCGGGTCAACCACTTGTGGAAGTCACCACTTGTCGGGGTTCCCACTTGTTGGATTTTGGTAACGCCTTTTGGTTGCGGAGTTCCTGGTTTAATAACCCGTCATTCTCGGATGCCAAAAGGGATTAATTACGTCTATTCACATAAATGTATATTTTGAGCTCCCAGATGTTATACACGAGGTAGTCTAGAGTCAGCCGGCTATTCAAAAGGAAGATTGATCGAGGTATGAAGCGTTTGAAAGAATAGTCGATACAGCTGGCAATATTATCAGCTGACCGGAAGGTTATTTAAGGAAAGCTGAAAGAAACACTACATATCTGATGGTAGGCGCGAACCAGGTCAACCTTGCTAAAGATTGACTTACAAGCTAAAGCTGAGGTCAAGTTGTGCATGTGCAGAATGGGGTATTTATATGGGACGGTAACTTTGTTAAGTGCCCTGTACTCACCACAGGGGCGCCAGTCAGCAGATTTCTTCGGTACCATGTGTAATGGTGAAGCCCATGGACTTTTGGACTGGCGGATGATTCCCAGTTCGAACATTTGCTGGAATTCCGCCTTATCAGCTTTGAGCTTGTCCGGGGCTAGTCTGCGAGGGCGGACCGAAACAGGTGGGCCCTTAGTGCAAATGTGATGTATGACGTTTGACGTCACAAGTGGCAAGTCGTTCAGGGCGCGGACAAGTTTAGGATGCTTGTTGAAAAGTTCTAGAAAAGGCTGTGAAGCTTGAGGCAGGACACGGATGGGAGTGAAAGCAGCCACGTTGGCGCTAGTCCCGATAACACTGAGTTGTGTCCTACAGTCGATAAGCTTCTTCCGTTTAGCGTCGACGATGAGGTCGAAGCGTTGAACAGTGTCTATGACAATGATGGCGAAAGGCACGGCAACGATTATGAAAGGCCAGCGATAGGTTCACCGGAGGCCTAAATTGAGCGTTAGCAGCTTCTCGCCGAAAGTTGCCATTGGTGTGTCATTGGCGGCACGCAGCTTGGTCGGCGACGGTGAGAGGACCTCATCTGGGCTACGGGGTATAATGCTAACTTCGGCTCCAGTGTAGACTAAAAACCAGGTGCCAGAAGTTAACTCCCTAACGCGGATGAGGTGACTTTGGTGTTGGCCGGTCGAATCCGTCGCCGTTACGGACCGGCCAAGAAGATTCCCTGCTTCTCGGCGAAGTTACAAGGCTTGACACATTTATGAGCTGCGGTACCAAAACGCTGATGGTACCACTTGTTTTGCATCACTAGCCTGCGTCTTGTAGCCCATTAAATACGGTCAAGTGTGTCCTAATCCAATGGACTTAGGATACCCGCGCATAATTAAGCGCAATGCCTCAGACTATTATTCATAAGTCCTACAATTTGTAGTGAAAACCAGTCTAAAAAATGACCAAGTAAGCGGATCGGTGGCACAAATATTGTTCACACTGTGAGCTCCAACGGTCAATTTAACCGACATATTGAGAACTCATGAGAACAGAATAAGCATACGTTGGTCAATTTTGCTATGTAGGTTTGCAAATACGCAAGTCTAAAATAGGTTGTTAACCGCAACCAGGGACGCGTAGTCAGTTGGATAGGAACAGAAGTTGGAAACAAAAATGAAAGGCTTGAAACTGCAAGTGGAACTTTGAACTTCAATGTCGGTGTTTAACCCAGGTCTTTGGGTTGCGCATAAAAATGAGTGACAATTCTGTGACAAATGGTGGTAAGCACTAAACCGAGAAGCTCGCGGAGTATACAATTTCAGGTTGGCGCAAAAAGCTTACCACTCGGAATGGTCAAGCTAATGCATACGTAAGGAACAGTTCGCCCCAAGTCACCAACCTCTCGGTAAAACATTTTGCGACCTGAGCTGGTTCTTGAAATACAACAGGTGCCTTAACACGTTCATCCTATTTACTAATTATCAGGAGCTGCTCAACTACGGTTTGGCTGAAGACAAGGCTTGGGGACACGCCAGCACGCCGTATGGTCTAATGCAGGTTGGAACAATCTCACAAGCATTTCTTTTGTTGTTTTCGTACAATCTGCGCATCATCCACGATACACCAAAACCCTAGTTATTAGCAGTCGTTCAGTTCTCACATGATTTAAAGTCGATTACGACAAACTGATTAACACAACTTGCCTGTTAAACGCGTAGTAAAAGATTCCCGGAAATATTACGTTGGCCTATAAGTTCGTGATATAATTCGTTTTGTATTATTTTAAGTTGCTGAAGAATATATATATAGTCAATCCAAGTGCGGTGATTTCCTCCATAGAGAGTTGTATGCAAAGTACAGCCACATGTTTCCCGAATTGCTTATTGATATAATGTTTAAGTATTTTACATAAAAATACCAGGCGTTAGTTTTTCGCGTTGTAGCCAAATTATCCTCCCTATCAGTCGTCGACCTCATGATTCTCTGTCTGCACGAGTGGCCCTAATGTGTCCGCTGGAGTGACTTATGGATATCCCTGAGTGCCCAAGTTTGGCCCCTTCCGTCTGCTTGCACACTCGTTGGACAACTTTTGGACCTACATAATGTTTTTTAATATACCTGTAAGACGTACCTTGTATGCACTTTGCATAGTTATAAATACCGAGAAATGGAAGACGAAACCGATTCCCAACTTGCAAGGACGCAATATTATAGCCGGAAAGCTAAATCAAAATACGTTTACAGTAAACAAAATCCGTCCTGCTTGGGACGGCGTTTTGCAACTCAGATTTTGTTTCCAAAGCTTCTTGCTATAAACTACAAACGCATTATTTAATTTCAAATGCCTTCAAGATTGAGCAGATTCCGTTTCTGAAATGTGAATGTATTATACACTAGCAGTTAAGCGTAAACCGAAAATGATTTTATTGTGTATACACTCATATCCATTTTGCAATTAATTTTACACCCACTGTGGGCCATTTTCAGGAGTTATACTGTCTAAATCCGATGCGGTGTAGAAGGCATCCATACCGTTATTTCCTCGCACTTCCTCTCTCTGTTGTTTGCAATGCAGATTTATGCTGTTCACACGAGTTCGCTGCCGCTTCCGAAGTTTGCCCTTCCCGCTTTCATCAATTCCGTGTTTGGGTCGGCGGAGCGCAGTACATCGAATACCTTTCACTGTATCCTAACTGATACGCGCTATCAAGCTACATCACCTTTTTTGAGGTATTAATGCTTCTGAGTGAATAATATCCAACAGAGCTGCCGAGATGGACGACCTAGCAAGTCCGTGCATAAGCTTGTAGCGATTTATGGGGTGAAATGATTGTTAAACCTTGGTTAAACGGACATTAAAATTTCCGCTTCCCGTACCATCCCGGTTTGTTTACACCGGTCTCGTGTTCCTGTTTACGCCATCCACTTGGCTCAGGTCAGTTACCCTGGACAGCTGTGACAACCGTAACCAGGTTGCCACTATGCGTTATTTCTCCGCAAGTTCATTTAGTGTGTCCTGTTACCAGGTAATTATGACGTGGTAGTTGCGGCTTAATTTTGTTTAGGCAAGCAGAAATTATAAAGGTGGAATTGCAGTACTAAGGATGAAGTTCCGTCTACGGCGAGGCGAGTAAAGTTAGGCTGGTACGTGAACCCCCAATAATTCTGTTACTGGATGTAAAGCTTTCTGGAAAAATTAGTGAAACGCAATTTGTTAGATCCATGTGCTATACAGTTCATGGACTAATTCGCATTATTGATAACAAATTCATTCATGTTGTTGACTTACACATGCTCACACACATACTACCCATACAAACACAAATGACGCTAGTGTGTACGGGTTAGTTGGTAGCAGTTCGGGAGACCTAGCACGCTAGTAAAGATGTGCCTTGCACCATCGTGAATAAATCCTGCAGTATTTACTTACCATTCTACTATAAATAAAGTGAACCAGCTAGTCAGCAAGACGGTGACGTTCAATGTTTGGCTGCTGAGGTTTGTCGTTAAACTCGTTTGCTCCATTTACTTTGCTCACTAAAAATGGGACTAGGACTAAAATGCCGACTAAAAATATCTCCATCGTACAGAGGAAAGGTCGAAATAAGCTATTATAGTGCTGGCCGTTTTGAACGGCAGCACGTTTTCGCCGTGCGCATAAGTAAGACAGAAAAAGTATGGAGACCTTCCGATAAAGTGCAATGCATTGGCGGCTAGATCGTAAAGAGGCAACATTAAAAGGCATGTTTTGCAGGTAAGAAGCATGAAGTGTTCGCAGTGTAACACAGGCTGGGTTGAAGCTATGTATAAGAAGAGAAAATAGGTGGCTCAATATGCGTCGGCTGTTTCGCAGCCATAGCTATTAGGTTTAGCCGAGAGCTAAGGAAAGGAACCAGATAACGAAGCCTAACATGAATAACCTGTTCATATGCAAGGTAAGAGCTATTTTTAAAGGACAAGTCAAGACATCTGTGATGAATGGACAAACTACACTGGCAATGAAATCTAAGAACTTCAACTTGCAGAATGGTGTAGGTGTTATGCGTCGCATCTAATGACAGGAAAATATAGGCTGCTTGCAGCTGCACTATAGATGAGGTCATCATCATCATCATCAACAGCAGTACATCAGCCATTTGAACTGATGCTTCGCTGCCATACAACCATGAGGACCTATGAAATCAAGAATAAGAAGAGGGAGAGAAGGGGGACTTACCTGAAAACCTTAATGCCCTAAGCAAACATTCAGGGACAAGACGCCTACGCCTTGTTTAGACAACGTACCGTCACAAACAGCTGCCTATCGTGCAAAGATAAAGCGGCATCGGCGAGACAGCTTTCTTGCGGCTTTCAATGCCACGCGTCATAGTCAGCCATTACCCCGCAGATAACTCAGCACCAAACACACTTTAAACAGACAACCCGATTAGGAGACGGCAGCAGACGCGCCACTGGTGTCGGTTGCGAGCCATGTCCTGCAAAGTCTCGAGCCAAGCACAAGGTGAGTCACGTGGACTCCAACCCGGAAGGCGAGACGGATCAACGGCACCCAGGTGAGTTGTCAGTGACTTCATTTCTCACTGCCAAGTCAACTTCTGTCCACCTCGAGCCTTGCGCCATCCGACACCTGGTAGACTGAACAAGGCCCTCCTAGGTAAGCGGTGACCAGGCATGCGTAGCACGTGCCCGAGCCAACGTAACTTATTCAGTGCTATCTGTTGTTCTAGGGAGCTAGCATGATCATCACCACCTAGTACTCGCCTACGCACATCATCGTTGCGGACACGCTGGTGCCATCCGACACCAGCAATGCTTCGCAAACAACGATGATCAAAGACTCGAAGGCGCCTGATTTACAGACCGAAGGGGCCAAGTTTCACTACCATAGAGCAGAACGGCCCTCACTGTGGCCTTGTATACACGGCATTTCAGACGGAGGGAAACTCCTTTCTGTCGCCAAAGATGACGCAGGTTCAAGAAGGCAGCTCTGGCCTTTGCAATGCGTGAGCTCACCTAAGTTTCTATGCGCCCATCATTGCTGATGCAGCTGCCAAGATAAGTGAAATGATCAACCACCTTGAGTTCCTCGTTAGCAAGCGTCAAGGGGTCATCGAGTGGCTGGTGGTCCTGCAGCAACACTTTGCACTTTGAAGGTGCGAAGTGTATACCAAATAATGGGACCACTCTGGATAGGCTATTCAGGGTTGATTGTGCCGCCTCAACATTGTCGAAAAGCAAGACGAGATCGTCCGCATAATCTGGATCAACTAACTGTTCACCAGGCAGCACTTCAACACCTACATCGTGAGATTCCGCAAGGGCACACTCCATGATAGAATCCACGACGAAATTGAACAAAAATGGGGAAATCGGGCAACCCTGTCGAACGCCACTTGTAGTCGAAAAGCTATCCGATAGGGCACCATAGACCCTGACGCGGCCTCTAGTGTTCGGGTATAGAGCACGAAGGATGTTCACATATTTCGTGGGAACACCTTTCCGCGCAAGTATTTCGAACAGAATCGATCGATCGACTGAATCGAAAGCACTCTTGAAATCGAGGAACATAGCTATTGTCAGTCTGCGGTATGCGTGGCGCTGCTTTAGCACCTGCCGCAAAGTTAATATATGGTCTATACAGCCACGTCCTGGACGAAAACCAGCCTGCTCTTCCCTAATCCGAGATTCCCGTTCTGCAGTGAGGCGACGAACGATAATCGAGGCCAGTAATTTTGTCACAACTGGCGTTAGGCTAATACCCCTGTGGTTCGCACAGTCTGTGCGACTGCCCTTCTTGTATATTGCCACTATAATCGATTCGATCCAATTAGCCGGCACACTCTGTTCGTTCCAGATACGTTCGAATAGGGAGGTCAGTGCTTTGCAGAGGTCCTCACCTCCATCCGTAAATAGTGCAGGTGGTAGGGAATCCAGCCCAGCGGCACGAAAGCGATTGAGGGCTGTGGTCGCGTTTCGGACTTCCGCCTCCGACGGAGGCTCTAAACTAACCGTCCATGGCTCGTCCTGCATCACCTGAGTAGCAAGAGGTCCGGGAGCAGGGGGCCAGCTGAACTGATCTTCAAAGTGTTCAGCCCAACGAGCCATACGGCGCTCCTTATTGTGTATCAGCGCACCCGCGATGTCTCTGATTGTCTCACTGACGCCTGGTTTTCTCGGACCAGTGGTGCGTATTAGCTGGAAGAGCTTCCGGTAATTGCCTACTGCTCCTGCCTCCTCCATTTCTTGAGCCCGACTGGTCCACCAGGCTTCCTTGTCAGCACGTAGGCTCCGCTTTAGTTCACGCCTAATAGCCCGTCTGGTCACATTGTTTTCAGAACCAGCCGGGAGGTGCCTTCTAGCTTCCAAAAGGTTCACGGACCTCTCGGATATCCATTGACTGGTGCGATGACGACTGATAGTGCCACAAGCAGATGCTGCTGCGTCGTGCATAGTGGCCGAGATCCTATTCCACTGAAGTTCAGTTTCATTAGGACAAGACAGCGAGAGTTCGCTATGCAGTGCTTCTTGATAGGCTTGCCTGACAGAGGGCTGGGACAATTTCTCCGTTGCCAATCGGGGAGACGCTTTGTGCGCCTTCCGGTAAAGTTCATGGAGTTCATGGGGTAAGTGATACTAAACGCGCTAGCTATGCAACCGGCGTAGCGCTGCAGAGCCAACCGGGGGATTGGATCTAAGTTACAGAATATAGGCGGAAACGCGTACCGCAATTGTGTCAACTACATAAAGGTAGAGAATTACTGTATCTGGTAATAGAAAAGGCAGGCAGCAGGATAGTTAAGTGTTACTAGCAAGGAAAGCCAATAAGATCGGAAACCTGACTAGGTATAAAACGTTGCTGGTAAAGAAAGCATAAGCGAAAATGAGTTGCATAGTAGCCCAAAGTTCAGAAGATTTGCAAAATAAAATAGACGAAATGTATAACTGTGCCACGTACCCGAGAGGCAGATGCGTCGTCCGTTTGGAAATTGCCAGTTGGCTAGCAACAGAACGGAATAGACAAGATACCTTACTTGAAAGTGCTAAATGCTGTTCGAGTAAATGACATAGGTAGTGTAAGAGTAACAGAAATAAAGCGTCAGACCTAGTGGGTGAGTTAAATAAAACTGTTTTCCGTTAAAAATGAAAGATTACCCATTGAGTACTTGCACTACGATGCTGATGTGTTAGTCTTTTGGGACCTACCAGATGAATACAGCATGATCGAACATAGCTAGTTTTCTAATAGTAGCAGAGTAAATGCTCTTCAACTAAAGAACCAGTTAATTGTGATGATAAAAAGGACGAAGTACCGTTGCTGGTGTCATGGAGCAAAATACGTACATTGTAAATAGGGATGAAAAACAAATAATTGAGTAAAATACCCTACGGAGCAGTTACCTAGGTAATTTAGTTCCTGTGAGGTGGTCAGCACTAGATGGGATATAATAAGGATTTATCATATGGTACATGAATATTTGGTAACTATGGAGCTTCATAGTTGCCTTGAAGAATTTGTCCTATCATAAAGTATGACAATTCTGTCCAATGTGGAAAGCAAAAGGAATCATTGAAAATGATACCCTCTGACGCACATGCTTCAAATATCTGGGACTTGCCACTTGGCAAGCAACTGAGCAGGAATGACGGGTTTTTATTCGTACAACATAAGGTATGTCCAATTACACAAGCTAAAAACTATAATTAAAATATAAATGAAGCATCACTTTTGGAGAATGGAAAGAAAAAGCGTGCCACTCGATCAGGGTTAAAGCATTCTATCCCCTCGTACACTGCTTTTCGCTTTACATACTTCAAAGCTATGGAATATGTGATTTTGTGCTTGAGTAACCACGCAACTTCCTTATTCAACGTTCGTTGATTGTTTCAGTTTGTTGCTTCAACTTCGACTCAATTTATGCTCAGTGTGTTTTGCCCTAAGTGTCGGCATGTAAACCACGTCCATTATTAGCGTTTATCAACAACCTTGTTAGGGAGCTACAGTCAGACTCGCTAATATACGAACGCCATGTCAAGAGTTTAAAGACCCATGCGGCACTGGAAAGAGAACTTGAGAAGGTTATGCGTAACAATCCGAAAACGCTTCTGGCTTAACTTGCTAAACTGCAAGACTTCGAGCAACCGATATTCACGCACCTATAAGTAAATGAAGTTTGACCAGTGTAGCATCGGGTAAACCATGCTTTGCGCAACGGCAACTTGGGAGCAATAATGGTAAGCAAAGTTTACTGTTTTAGCAGCCTAAGAAGTCTCAAATATGAGCCACACGGTAGCTTGGTCTCTTACGTAGGGCGTTCAGGAATTTTGGGATATCAATCTATCCACAAATGCTGAATACCTATGTGGGCCCAAGTAGAGCACGCTATGCTATCCCGGCTACTTTGGCGCAACCACGATGCTACTGTTTGTAATACGCTGCAAAGCAGAACGGCGAAAATCAATGAAATAAGTTACCTTCCTTACCAACGCAGGCTGCAAGTCACATGCTTGTAGGACGGTAAATGTACAACCTGTGTGGAGGACCCACGGTGTAACAAATCCTGGCTAAACCCAATAATCACCGTTGCAATACGTAGAAGGTCAGTTGGTACCAATCTGAGAGGCAACTGGCTTAACTTGGTAAAAATCAGATTTGCTTTGATTGTCGACAAACCTTTTACTCCCTAAATGTATCTAGAATCTAGCAAGACTTTTCTTGCAAGTTTCATTCTCCGCGACAATAAAGATTTTAAAAGGCAATCGAACTACCCTCTGCCTTACTTACATTAATTGTCTCAGTCCGTCCCTATCCTAAGCGGTATGCACGCAAGCGATGTGCTCGCCAGCCCTTTCCGATATGTAGCAGTGAGTATTTAGGCGTGTGTCCACGAGAATAACTCGTTTAGTAAAATTAAACTGGAATATTTTCTTCTGTCACATTGAGCTATTGGTTTGCGATTCCTGCTCAAGCATCCTAGGGTGCATACCAAACAATTGCTTTTCGCCAGTCGTACATCATTTTTCATGGATTACTAGGAACAGTTTCTCAATATTAACTTAGTTTCTCCGTAGCTCGCACATAATGAAGACCAGAAACTAGTCAAAGCGTGCTACAGAGTTGAAAGACTGTACCTAATAAGGCAATCTTCTAGAGTAAAGATTGGAAACAAGCGTGACTGTGTGTGAGTAAAATGGCAAAACGTTCCTAAATGAGCAAATAGTGTAGAAGTAGTCACTGCTAATTTTACCACATAGAGAATTTATGTAAGTAGGTAGACTTGGTAAAGCTGAGAAGATGAAGTGCAAAACCAGTGACGCGGGACAAATTATAAGGCTGCAAATAAGGAAACATTTGTTGCACATTACGCTGTATGCATCCCGGAGTAAAATGATACCGCTCCAAGCCATTTCGTGCTTTTCCTGTGTTCAAGGAAATCTTTCCCATTTGTCACACATGCATACGTCCTCAACTATTGTGCAAAAATGATACAGCATCATTTTTATATACTTGGTTTTGTATATGGCACGCTACAATGTTTTGTAGCGCTAGTTTATAAATAAAAGGTTTTGTATTGCATAACATCATCTAACGGATGCTTCCCTCGTTTGGCACAGTGCAATGTAACGTAATGTATCACACCGATTAAAACAATCAGACAGCTTTGTGAAGGCGTTTAAATGCCATATTTTTAAATTAAAGGAAGAAGCGTGCAGAAATTGCTCGTTAAGTCTATTAATATATCAAGCTAAATGAGATCCATGAGCGATAGGCGGTGTGTACTCTACGGATCTACCGACCTACAGGATATGTTGCACACTACCTGATGCTTTTACAAGCACCATCGTCTTAAAAAGAAGAAACCGAATACTGGAGAAGTACTTCAGACTGTAGCCCGGGGAAGTGCAACGCATTTCTAACGTCGGTCAACTAGGACTAACACGCAGCTACAGAAAAAGCCACGCAGCATGGACCCAAGGTAAGAAATGGTTAAAACGTTGGGATGTCATTTATCCAGCTGCACTGTGGTTCCAGCAGTGGCTAAAATTCCGCTTGGACTGTTCTAAATTTTGAGAACCCCAAAGTACGAAAGTTTGACGCTGAACAGGTCGTGCTAAGCCAAATGATTCAGCTGACAGGCAAAACTCAGACCCACGAGCGTTTCCTTCCAGTACTTAAGCCTTGAAACGGAAAACGTCGCATTCGTGATTGCAAGCTAACGCACAGCTACTATCTTACATTGCGGTCTCAGTCTTAATGGTTGGAACGTACCAAATGATGTGAAACACAGGAAAACCAATATAAGAAAAGAATGGATTAGGCTAGTGCTGTGCAGTTAAAGCGTTGGTCTTACTAAGAAAAATTACGTTCTTTTCATAGTACATGTAATAATCTCTACATCAGGTGACAGAAATGAAATAAACGTTCGGTTGGCGGATGTAGCAGTTTTGCAGTGCGCAAGTTGCTTAATTTACTCGTATTGATCCATTAATACACAATTATTGTAGCCAGTATACGTGGCCTCTGGTGCACCATACTTTATAAATAAACACTGACTACATTTTGTTTGCGATTGTAACTTTTATGAACCGGGGTTAATTTAAAGAAAATCGCGCAGAACAAGGGAGTATAGTAGGAACAGTGTACAACTATTTTTCTTTAAGCACGTCACGTCTTGATTAATGATCATTGAATGACGCTGGTTTTAAAAGTGCCGTTTCTGCTGTCACGCTTATGTGCGTGCAACTGCGGGGCTTATATTTTAACCTACTATGCGGTATTTGTTAATATACTAAATTTTACACGTTTGCCTTGGGCTGACCTTCGGAGCTGGGGACGGGAAAAGGTGTAATCGCTAAACACTCCACAGACAATCTGGTCCTGTTCTACCAACAAACCTTTGGAAAAATAGAATTGATGTCTTAATTCGTGTTGTATTATCTGGAGGTGCCTCCCAGCTTCAATTCAGCGGTCCATTTCGGAGAAGCACAAGTTAAAACTTGTGCGACTCTACTATGGGGAGGAGTGTCAGCGATATTCGGACACCCTTTGTATGGCCAAACTCCACTCTAGGATAACGAGTGCACTGGAGGAGTTCGGCGCTCTATGGGTGTTTAACCAGTGGGTTAACTGCTAACTAATTCTTCTCCAAACTCTCACAGATGCAACAGGAAATTTTAAACTAAGTTATTCCTTGTACCCTGCAGGTAAAAGCAAACTGCAAATACAATAACCTGGTTATAGGTATGTTTGAGGTCTTTATGTTGCGCCAGTGTTCAAACCCTAGACTTCCGTACCAGCATATCCGGGAGTAAATCATTGCAGTATGATCTCCTGCTGAGCTTTGGGACATCCAACCTGCTTGCGGGGCAGAGATAAAACCTTACCCAGAAACTATCCATGTTCACTCTGATAGACCCGTCCGATGATCTGCGGCTGGTTCATAGCACACCAAAATCTAGGGTGGCAAATAACGTCCATTTATATGTTCCCTATTGCTGTATTGATCGACATACTTGGCCATCTCTTGTTTGATAACAATGGCCCTATGAAGAATTTGCAAGACTTTTAGTTATTTGGCTGAACAGTGCTGATCCGTCAAACATAATTGAGACTAGTCCTATAGAGGAACGAAGCCTATTAAAATAATGGACGTGTTAGAGTGAAGTCAGTCTGAATTGATTTTAGTATAGCCGAACAGTTTTCCCAAAATGCAATCCGCACCGTTAACCCTAGAGATGTATATAAAGGTAATAAAAGTGTAAATGTTTATCGCTGAGGAAGCATTAGTGAGGATAATTAGGAAAAAAGCTTTAGAAAATCCGACGCCTTTCTTAGTTTGCAATGCTCTACTCCGCGCGTCCAGCCGTGAACCGATAGGTGTCCAGGGTAAGTGCTCCGTAAAGGCACAATACGGCTAAAGGGCATAGACACTTTCTGTGTGTGTGTCCCCGGAGATCGCCCAAAGCTGATTCAATGGGACCGAATACACACATTGCCGAATAAAATGAAGGTGGTAAAAACAGTCGCTGACGTTCCGGGGCTGAAAGCATTACTAAAGCAGTTTTATCCGCTTTTGCCAAAGGTCTAGGAAAATTGAAAGATCTGTGGGATTTGATAAATTAAAGCGATGCACGGCTTAATCTCATCTTGGGAACACTGCCGTAAGCCAAGAATCCAAAAGGGAAATACGTATAATAAGGCAGAAAATTATTAAGTATTATTAAATTTTACAATTTGCTAATAGAGGTAAACCAATAGAACAGGTTATCAAGCTGAGCGGCTCCATAAGTTTTGCTGGCGGCTGCAAAACGACCGTTAACCAGGCTTCTCTCTTAGTCACGTATCCGTTGCCGCATGTTTAAGGTTGGTACGCGAATCTGGCGGCCAATGAAAAGTACACCAAGTTTGGCCCTAGCTATTAATATTTGCATATTTAGCTTATTGTGCGACCAAGGAAGAGTACACTACTACTACCAGACATGTAAGAATTCTACAATATCCCCGTTTGACTTTTAGAAGTAATTCCACTTCCGGCATCTTCCAGAGTATTAGCGACAACATGGTGAACTATATACCTTTTGCTAGTACTGATCTGGGCGATATCTTTATTTTGGGACACTCATTACCGTGCTCATACAATTGCAAAAAATTATATCTAACTTAAAAATTAAATGTGAATAACTTTCTTTTTCCGTTTGTTATCTTGACTACTAGCTAGCTAAAAGTCGGTTGCATGAAATAAAGGACAACATTACGCCTATAGAGAATGATTTGAGCCCAGGAACAGTGCTGAACTTTGTTTGTTCTTAGGAAGGTTATTTCACTGACGCCAACTTTCATCAAAGGCGTATTTAGTAATAGCTCCATTAACTGAAAAGCTATACAAAAATGTGATAGGGTGCTGGTGTTCTCGTCACATGCATGCCTTCATTAAAACTAAACAAGCCGTTGCTTTCCATCAATATTAGGTTAATATCATACATTTATTAGTCTAATCGATTGGATTATGCATGGCACAGTCAAGAAATAAAGCATATATTTAGGCATTTATTCCACTTTCTTCCTTGTGATGCATCCCCTTAGGAGGCGGAGCACTTTTGTGACACCATGTAAATGTTGCACCCATCCGTCCAATAGCGTCAAATAAAAACAGCCAAGAAAGATTGAAAAAAGGACAGAAAAGTGCGGGGGATAAGCTTTGTTGAATACTTATAACAGTGCACCTGTGAACATGTTTTCCAGCTACACCCCAAGCATCCACTCATATTATTTTTATTAAAAGTAATTATGGGCATTCAATAAATGATGTCATCAAGGGTGCAGAGATGGGCTTTAGCCTTTAGTGCTGTTACACGATGTTTCACATTACCGGCATTAACATCTAAACAGTTGATGCTATAAGTCGTTTACTGGTAACTGAAGCTTTGCAGGAACACGTACCTTTATTTGGACAGGTTAAAAGCACTAAAACCGGGCGCAAACATCCTTTATTAAACAGATTGGGACCCTATGTTGTCAGCAGTAAAATGCTTTTGAATGCGGGCTGGCCATCTTAAATAACAACAGCATTGCAACCATTCATAATTCACAAATCCAGGTGTGTCTATTCGACGACTGCTTTCCCTTGACCGCTCGGCTGGTCTTTCCCAAAAGGAAACCGTCACGGATATTTAAGGAGCTCCAAGTGGCACGTGCATGAAAAGCCAGGATAAAAACATTAGCATAGGATGTTGCTGGCGGCTTAAGTTGAATTAAAGCATGTAGAAGTTATTGAAGAACTTCGATTTGTCAAGCGCACCAATGTAATAAAAAGCCCAGGCTAATACGTATCAGCGGCAGCTCGACAAGCCATGGCAACGGATCCACGCCGAATTCTCGGGATCGATAAGCAAAGCGAAGTTTTCTTGCTCATAGATGATTATTAAAATAGTTTGATGTGCTTCTAGTCACACAAGCGACGCAGGAAGCCACCATTATTAAAGTGCGCTCTTCCTTTTCTACGGTTGACATCCCGGAAGCCATGAGCACAAAAATGTTTCACATTTTGCGAGGAGTGACGTAGGTAATTAAATAAATAAATAAGTGAATAGTATATTCCTGAATTTGTGGGTGCACATAAAACCAGACATGATCAACACGTACATGCACTTAGGTTTCGTAACAAACACGTTGCTATGTATGTAATCGGCAGTAAGCCGAAAGATGTACAGGCTCTGGAAAATGTAAAATTAATCATGAGGAGTAAAGTCGTCAATGCGTGACGACACGACAGGTTCTAGCGTGAATAGTGTAAACAGTCTGGGCAGTACATGTGTAGTGTAAACGATGAACGTAGGCAGGGAGTGTCTTACTATTGAACGTGTTAGGAAAATAATAAATTATGATTCTAGTTGACTTGCCAGTATGTAGTTGCGAGCAGTGACTTTATTCATTGGCGAGTCACATCCGCCGCGTTGCAGTGTTGTTAAGCGCACATTTGTGACTTTTTATAGGGAGAACGCTTGCCACGCGAATACCCATCAGTCCTGAAACACTGTCAGAAGTCCGTTTGTACACTAATGTAAAACTGCCAGAGCAGCTTGCCGACTGATTTCACCCTTGGTTATCCGCAGTCACTTGACTTCCAATTTCCTCTGTTACTTGATCAGGTATCTTTGGCCAGCGCCGCCATAATGGCTAAAGCCCATGTAGGATGAGAGCTTCATGAAGCGTTGTCTTTGTGAGTATCCAGGTGAGCAAAATGTCAGTTTCTTGCACCTGGAAGTTTCAAGTTTATATATCCTTTTCAGGAATGTGAAGACCTCAAGTTCAGCTATCATACTGGACAACGGTCGTGGCAGTGAGTGCATTGGTATCCATTTGTCGTACAGCCACGTTCTTTTAGGTTCTTGTGGGTTATTTGCCCTCCCGGGCAAAATCTTTCTCCGTCCAATCCCAGATCCCCAAGAAGTTCCAGACCACGGTGAAAAGGGAAGGTGGATAGTAACAGTGGGAACAAGAATGGCAAAGAGACCACGCCTAGTCCGGTAGAAAACAGCTTATCAGAACAGGTGGCGAAAACGCTGAATCCCAGTCTTCCAACGCAGCGAGTTGAAAGTTTGAAAATGGTCATGGATGGTTTCCTATTCGCCGACCTTTCCACCCTCAATAAGACTGCCGGTAAGTCCACGGCGAAACTGTTATTCGGTAGAAATCTTAGAACATCTCCGCTTGTTGTTTCCGTACCCGTGTATTGAAGTATAGATGCGACAGAGGAAGTCTGCAGCCTCGGCAGAAATAAAGGTCAAAAGTAGGTTCAGAAGATCATCCAATATACGCTCTGCTATTGTGTGCATATTGCTGGCAATCAGCAGACTTGCTCGGCTATGCAAGAAGTCAGTAAGCAGCACCTTTTGGATGGCCAGCTAGTCCACCCTCATTTGGACCACGTAGGAACCCGGGGCACAGACACATCGGCCGAATCGGAGTTTTACTACTTTACTTGCACAGAGCAAGTATCGAAGGGCGTGAATACAAATCACGAGGCCCTAGTCAGGCGGTCTATTCAAGTTAGCAAACTGGTCGAAATTTGCCAACTTGAAATTTGACTTAAGCCAAAAGGATGAGGATGTCACGCGTAAATTAATGTTTTATTGCTGACGCTGCTGCACAACTTATTGACTTTGCATAGACGCATGTGCACGCCCACCTGCGTTTCTTAAGCTGCTACCTGCTTTTTGTTTTCTGTTTTGTTTACTACAATTCCTACACGTTTTCCTTCTTCCGTCGGATATTGACAAGCCATGAACACTGATCGTTAACCGTAACATTTCAGGTGCTGCATATGTTAAATATATCGCATTAATGAAGCATACAGGAAACTTATTGTTTCAAAACAGACCTCCAAACGTACGTACTGACTTAGCTCCAACTTGTCAGCTGTCTGAGGAGGTACCTAATGCCATGGTTTAGAGAGGTCAGCTGCAAGTTCATAAGGCTCGGACAACAACGTATGCTAGCTCGAATGCATGAGCAAGTTTTGTTGGTTGGTGGGCGTAAGTGCTTACCAAACTGAAGCAACCTGGATAAGACGTATCTTACTATAAGGAACGTCTGCATAGCGGGTATCCAGGCTGGTTGTTGCTTAGTGAATCCAGTTATTGTGGGAAAAGAGGCACGAAATGTAGCTGGAAAAGAACAAGTGCAGTTGCTGTAAAAGAAAAACAATTGTGCTTTTACTACGTGATTGGCTAGTCGTATCTATTTGGGTGTTAGTTAATTAGGAGTTTGTCCCAGCGCATGTTTTTAAAACTTTTGGTGGTACTCCACATTGATTCTGTTCGCCGAGTGCTAACCAATGGAAATTATATTAAAGTCATGCCAAGGAAATGTTTGTAAATCACAGCCAACACACTTGACAGTTTATTATCTAAGCAGTACGCTTTCAACCTTGCTTTGCGTGATTTCTCTTAAAGAGGTTACCATGTCATTCATTCAGGCAATTAGAGCAGTTAGACAAATTTAACTTAGTACTGTGCACTACTGCTCACCGTAGTTACAGGCCTTTTGTTGTCACGAGTATACGACTTCAACTTTTCTTGCGTTTTACTATGACATACCTCAGTGATATTACCAGTTCGCACCGCTACGCACCATTAACAAATTCGAGGCTATAACTACAGGTCTCTCCGAAAGAGGTAGAAACTTACAGCCAAAGCGGCTTGACTTGCGTGACCAAAGGGCATATTAACTATTCAGCCGTTGATGTATAGTACTCAGCGTGTCTAAAAGGCAGTCAGGGTGGCGAAAAAATCTGTTACAAACAAATGCATAGGCATTTTTACTGCCCAAGAGTATTCACTGGGACCCATCTTGACAAGTCCTTTGTTTTCCGCCGCTACCTGATTTCATTGGTTGGCGTCCCCTTTCATGCTTCCCCTTCAAACCCAAGCCTCGCTTAAAAGTCATAAGGACGCGTTATTTTCAGATAGCAATCTCATTTCTGTCGTGTATTTCGGTGTTTGCGCAGCTTGGTTATTTACGTGGCTCCTTTGTCCGTTTGGTCCGCTGGGTTTATTGGTTGTAATCACGCAATGGGCACTAAGCTCCATACATTTGTCGCCTGTGATTCACCCGGCTGCCTTGGCAAGAACGAAGACCTGTCTTACCCACTAAGTGCATCCCGATGCGGTTTCTTCTCACAACTGGCCAAACGGAGTCGCTTTTCTCGTGGTGCTGATCGGCTATCCGAGCCACTGACTATCTATTGGCACAGCCATGAGTCGTTGAATGATATTTGTCCGAGATCGTATGAACATGATGTCCAATGATAATCCTAACTCAGGCCATCGTGCAACAGCCCACCTTTCAGGGCTAATCTGCTAGCTTTGCGATATTCTCCATGAAATATTAAAAGCAACTTTACCACTTAACAGAAATCGCAAAGTATTTGCAAATGTTTTGGGATGTTGCAGTGCATATTCAGGAAGTCCGTATGTGACGATTACTCAAAAGCCTACTAGACGGTGTGAACTATCAGGTGTTAGGTTATGAAGGCAACATGTATGGCCGCGGCTTTAAGAAGACAGAAGGCTGTTCTTGTGATAAAGCATAGTGTAGTACGTGGCGCAAATCTTAGAATGACAAAAAATTATTAGATCCAGCAAAACCGCTGCACTTGTGGGTAAAAAAATTACCATTAGTAAGACACAGGGGCAAATCCGTTAGGCTCTAACAGGTTCCAAATTAACGTGCAATACCGCAAGGCACAAAAATAATAGCAACTTCGCGCGGATAACTATTTACTAGCTAAGTAACAAATTTGCCTTATGGATACCGTGACAAGCACGTTGCAATTAGGCAGAATTGCTGAAGCATAGACCCATTATCCACACAAGCTGTCGCAGTCGCGTACGCAGAATAAATCCTCGTAGAACACTTGTAATTTTCCCATACAACCTTAGAAGAACAATATTTGCTGCAAATTAATCTCTTTTCCACAGTTAACATCACGCATTTACAATCATGCGTAGTTTTTACAACACGATAACCTACATAAAGCTGCAGTATTGAATGGTTAGCACACAGTTCAATGGAAGGTCAATGAGCCAATCAAGAGATCAGTCAATGCAACCAGATGGTAACCATCACGCACTTTCACTCCCCAAACACTGAGCGGTATACATTACCAAACAGTGATTGGCTTGGCGTTGAAGAGCACAGATAGACCTGGGCACCAGTAGATACGGACGGCGGTAATCGTTCTGGCCAACGCACCATACGCTTGTACAAGCGTCTTCTGCTTGCGTAACTCTGGTTGCAGCGGCGCCATAGTCATTGCTTCTAAAGTAGCCTACAGTCGCGATAAAGTCCCTTTGAGTTGCGTTTAAGTAAAGGGTAGAATAGGTTGTAAGCCTCGTCGGTCAGAACGTGATACCCCGTAGTGATCAGAGGTTCAAGTAGAGAGCTATGTGCATTTTTCATTTAACCAAACCTTGAAATGGCAAGTCACTGTGCTGCCTTCTTACTTAATTGATCCTCGGTATGGTGTCCGAGGTAACTGGCATCACAGGCAGCCTTAAGCTGTTATCCAACGAAAGATTCAAAACGACCAATGAGTCTGTCTTTAAATCTTGTGAAGATGAATGGAACAGACTCAGTAAGAAGGTAAACGCTTGCAGCCAGTTATGTTTGGTATACAGGGACGGGCCTCTATTTGTGTAGTAAATAATATGCCAAATCTCATTTGTAGGTAAACGAAATAGAGACATCTTCTTTCTTTATCGTTATGCTTTATTCAGGTTGAAAAATAATAGCGGCTTATTTTAAAAGCTGCATGCACCAACGCAATTGCAAAGTTTAATAACACAGTTTGGTGTTTTGACACCTATTGCTTCCCTCGCGGACGTTTCTGTTAATAACACTCAGGTGCACATTCCTCTCCAGTACTTGAATCACCAGCCGCAACTCTCAAACCTGAACACTAACGAACACCGAAGGGCCGCAAGTAACCGTCGTCCAATGATGAACAAAGCATACGGTATGTTGAAGAGGCATACCAGTTTGCATGATACGACCAAATTCATTATGGACTCGATGCATACATATAGCAGCACAACCGATGTAACTAAACTCACCAAGTTGCTGAATGAACTCATGCGCGACAACTATACTGAAGGCTGCTAGCTGCAGAGCGTAACTTCAAGTGGCTCACACCCACCATACCTCTACGGGCTACCAAAAGTTTGCAAGTCCAACGTACCAGCGCATCCAATCAACGACATGTCAGACTCTGTTTAAACCAATTTGCCAAGTGGCTTGTTGACTTACTCAAAACCCTAAGTGGAAAAATATCTGTCTACCCCTTGTGGGATACTGTTAAATTTGTTAAAAAAGTAAGAGACCTGTATGTGATGGACAATATGATGTACTATTTTGTCTCAGGAGCACACTTTACGTGCCTTCCCTTGATAGAAAGTGATAGATTCATTTGCAAATAACTAACAGAAAACAACATTGACGTCGGTATGCCGCTTCAATAGTAAAGGAACTACTTTGCGTTGCATAGTTAACAAACAATTATTGTTCAAAGGAAAATACAAAGGACGAATAGTAGACGGCATTGCAATGGAATCCTGGTTGGGGCCACTTTTATCCAATTTTTCCTCGCAACAATTGAGCGCGGTACTGTTCGGAACTTTATCGCATTTCTTGTGTTCTATCGACGCTGCCTGAACGACACGTTTATCGTACGCGACCCATAGATTGATTAACTTTACCTACTTGAGCAGTTTAACCGTCTGCGTCCATTGATAATATTCACTTGTGATATAGGGGAGGACGATAAAATCTTATTTTTGGATGTGCTACTGCGGTGGCATTCTTACGGTTGCTTAAAAGTATGTTGCAAGTCTACCTGAGTAGGCTAGTACACGCAATGCTTTAGTTCGGTGCCCATTAAATAAAAGAGAAACCTGGTGCCTTGTCTGTACTGACGCACTGTCAAGACCTGCGGTCTAGTAAATTTGCACGCCGATAATAATTTCATTCTTACAACGCCAAAAAGCAATGAGTATCTCATAACACTTAAGCAAATGAATTCTTCTGTTCCTGATCAACCTAAAGAATTACCAAGTGAAAAGAAAAAGGAAGTCTTCGTTTCGTTTTCCCACAAAGGAGATACGACATACAAGTCAATGAACAGAAGAATGTCCGTCAATGCAAACCAAATCTACCCTGCTACAAGAGCCTATCAACTTGCTGAGGCTGTTCCGTTTAGCCGTAATAGCCTCAAAGACAAACTCACGGCTCGTTCGAAATCTTTCATTGCATAACAGTTCACCTGCGCCTGTGGTGCCAAGTACCTCAGCCACACGAACAGGCGGCTTTCTAAGAGATAAGCGGAACACTGACCTACCTCCTCACGGCAGGGTAAAATTACGAATACACATTGATGCGACCTTGAGCACTTGCTTTATACGTGGTATCATGTTTGGACCGAGGACATTTACAAACTTCTCTACGCCGTATCTAAACGCAACTCAAAAGAACTCAGGCGTGCCTGTTGGCTGCTTTAGAGTCAAGGACTATTGCGCTGCTGCAGTCAGAGGTACGCAAGCAGACGACGCTTGTACAAGCGCTCATGCTGCGATAGCAGGAGCGATTAACCCCGTCCGTATCTACTGATGCTCAGGTCTAGCTGCGCACTTTGACGCCAAGCCAAACATTTTTATAATTCTTACAGAGCTTGAGGTGTGAAAGTGCGTGATGTTTACCACCTGGTTGCATTGACTGATCTATCAATTGGCTCGCTGACATGGCGTTGAACTGTGGCCTAACCAGAAGCTACTGGAGCTTCAGATAGCTTATAGTATCAACCTCTTCCTAATTGTAAATGCACGGGGATGATTATCGCAAAGTACTCTTTGGTAACAAATCCTTTTCTTGAAATCGTAGGTTTATAGAAACCAGAGAAGAATAAACTGATGTACAATTATTCGTTGTTTATGATGGCTTAAAGTTTTTTATGTCAATACTAAAATAGCAGATGGTAAACAAATTGAGGATATAATCCGGTGGGTCGATAAACGTTTTGCACTAGGACTTGAAACTTGCTGTACCAAATTTTCATAATACTTACGTAACCAAAATTTTACTCGTAGTGTAGCTGCGGCTACTGCAATTGGCGCCTTGTAACGCGCAAAAGTTTGAAGACGCTTTGAAAGGCAAAACAAATAGTTTATGTTTTCTAATGCCCGCATTTTTCAGGACAGACAATGGGCAAGTAACCAGGGGTGAAAACCCAACCATCGTGCGTCGCGTCAGAATAGGATGAAGAAGGCGATATTGGTTTATGGCATGCTAAACTTGTAGACTGCCAATGACTGTGAATGACAAAGCACGGCATTTAAGGATAGAAGTAAATCACGGATCTATTTAACCTGCAAAATCTCGTGGTGTAAGACACCCCTTGTCCAGTTTCCTTCCAAGGCCGCCACAGCAGAAGGCCAAAATTTGTTCTGCTAATTTAGCTGCGCTAAATAGAACGTTAACAGCAAGTCACGCACAGTACAATAACAAAAAACCTGTGCGTTCAGAGGCACTGCAAAACCATTGTTTTATGCGTAACAGTCCTCAGGTACGGAGTAAGCTCGGACCAGACAGCCACACGAATACATGTAACAAAAGACGTCCGCAGACACGTCGGGTCGGTCAAACACAGCATACAGAAATCCCTATTTGTCAACAACTGCCGTGCGACTACCTGGCCAAACAAAATTTGTATTCCGCGCTACCGTCACTGCGTCATTTACCTGAAGTATTGGTTTGAAAAATCATAGCATTGACTGAAAATGCCTTTGAAAGACAACAGAAACAGAACTTAAATGTAGTAAAATATCTAAAGAGAAATACGGTAGCGCAGCACACTGAACTCAGTGTGCGGTGTCATCGGACTAGTTTAACTTGTGGCAGGTAATATATATATCGAAGGCAAATTTCTGAAAGCCTAATTTTTGTTTGGGTTTATTAATTTACTTGCAATGTCCTTTTTAGCTTCTATATTCACTTGGGCTTAGAGGCGAGAAAACAAACCAAGCTACCAGTTCTACTTTTGATCCTACGTTCTTTATATGTTTATTCAATGGTGCTTACCACGGAGCGCTCATGTCACTGTTGAAGCGTTAATGTGAAACAAACTGAGCTGCTTTCTCTGCTACTTAGTTCCTCATTTTTGCTTAGTCGTCTATGACCATCTCGCTGCTCTTGTGTTCACAAGGATATCAAAAGGAGAGACAAGCTGTGCTGTTATCTTCAACGTTACTTATGCTGGTAAGTACTAATTTCACATCGCGTCTGTATGCGTAGTAATTCTGGAAGATAGAGAACTTCTTTACCGTAACGACTTCCTAACAGTTATGAATCAATCCGCAGCATATTAATTCACATATAGGTTGACTTTAGGTCACGGTTTCATTGTTCTACGGCACTTACCATATTCGCCACAATACATGCGTGTCGAAATTTTATTTTATTTATTTGAACTACTAATGTGTGATGTTTCGTAGTCCAACTTTAATTACTTACTGCCAATTGTACACCATGCAATGTAGACATAAAATATTAAGGCGTCTACCGATATATATTATACAAAGGTTTACTAAACTTTTACTTAAGCGTTCTACCCGAACAATAGAAGCATTCTTTTATCTGTTATGGATATTTAACCAGCAACATTCGCCATTAATTCTATCCCCGAAAGCAGGGACTGAACATTCAAAAACACCAACAGCACGGGTAAAGTTCAAGAAAGAAAACGAAGCACAATGCCTTTAAAAAATCCAAGAATGCAATTGTATTATTAGTAGCTAGGTATTCCTACCCTATAACTTATATTGACCTTACTGAGACGTGTTTGCTTAACGAGGCAAGAGGTTGAAATGTTTGAAATACATTAGTTCTTCTCTCGCTTGAGCTCGACTTCTCGCAGTCAATAATACACTTTTTCCTTATTTGTTTAGTTATTTACTTATAAATCTCTCTCCTTCAGAAGGACAGTCCATCACGCGCTGGCGGTTTTGCTTTGTGTCAGCCTTATCGAGAAATTTATTGTTATTCCCGAAACCTTATTCTGCCGGCTGCAGCTAGCAGGTTGAGATGGTGGAGCGCAGCATTTCTCCAAAAGCAGCGATGAAATTCTGTTGATCGCACCACACTGTGCGGGTTCAACTAGTGCCCGCATTCCGTAAAATTGGCAACTAAAATTTACTAGCAGCAGCATCGGTGTCTACTAGCATGACACTGTTCATTAGAAAACATTTTGTACTAATGTATGTGGCAGTATTTTCCAATCACATACATCAACCAAGCAGACACCGCGGTTTAACCTAGTCATTACTTCGGGATTTAATGCCGAATAACAAAAGTTTAATGGTTATGAAGATCTCACAAAAACCACTCCTTGGTTTCGGCGAGCATTTATTTCTGACTTTTAGTTTTGTGATAATCTATTATTGTTAAATAAGCGAGAAATTTTATGAACAAATATCGGCCATCCCAAGTTTTCCAACCTAGCGGCAGCAGTTGATTGAAATCGCTAATCGCAGTTAGCGGTAAAATGTGTAGACATATTTAATAAGTAACATTACCTGACACAAATAAGCGGCCTTAAAAGGTTAGCAATTACGAGTACCGACGTAGAACACACGAATTGACCAATAGGAGGGACGGGATTCAGATGCAGTTAGCGCCAGGTTTATGGTATATTACATGAAAAACTAACAATAAAACATGAAATGTTACAATCGGTCAATAAAGCAAACTGGAAAGAATAGAAATAGGCCAGGGTATCCAATTTAAGGAGTAACACCAAACAGCTCTCTGGTGTGAGTGGCAAAAAGATTTTCAGGCCTGGAATTCCACTTTGTAAAACGGAAATTAGTTTAGCGATTACCGCAGTGGATACTGCAAACACAGTACTTCCGTTCTCTGTCACAGTAAATACGCAAGTCTACGGTACCTATGCTTTATCACCTTCACGCAAATGTCCGCAGTACAACAAGTGTCACTTTTACCCTAGCAGTTGCCCTAAGCAATAAAGGACTACCAATGCGAACAGCCAGATCTTCCTGAGTTGTATAAAAGCTTACCCGCACCTTGCGACAAGGAAAAAGCCCCCAGGTTAGAGTGTGCATCATTCAGCTACTCAAAAGAGCGTTCGCCGTTGTCGGTGACGTAGAAATTACCTTGCTTGCCATGGAGCAAGCCTATCTTTGTTTGCATAACGCGGCGCTTGGAGCTTCTACATGGTAAGTTTAGGAAGCTGTGACAACGACTGTAAAATTAGGCTGCTGGACCTAACGACAGTCCTGCGACTTGTGACTGCACGACTTACACGTTTCACTGTAAGCTAGTAAAATTTGTGCCCTATGAAACGATTGCGTTGATTATGCTAGCGGCGGCTTGTGGATGTGATCTTTTGGGGACTGCTTCTGCGAAATAAACCAGTTGGGTGAAATAACGAAGCAAAGGATTGCGAATATTGCTTGCGCGTTATTCGGTGGGCACCTTATGTATAATGTGCGGAGTATAAACTCTTGCATATAAGAAAAATAAAGTAACTGTTACATTGCCCGCAGAAGGGCTCAAAGCATTTTCTTTCCTAACTGCAGACTCAAAACCGTTGCAGGCTCACTTTATTAGGCAAAGTGACAGGCTTAATCCTAGTGTCCTTGAGTTTCTTATAGCTCTTGCCTATCTGAAGAAGGTTACCGCCTAAATCTTGCATTGTTATCCTCTATAATGTGTAGGATATAATCTTGCTAAAATTGGAGTTGCCGAACTTAAATTTGTAGTTTTACAACCGCCTCTAGATGAGCAAATCACAAAAGGAGATCAAGATACAAAATCGTGTGTTAGAAAGTAAGGCAAAACAAACGGGAGACCTTTATTTTTGGAAACAGAATCCATGCTCAAAAATTAGTTACAAAAATGCTACACAATGTGTGACAAACAGAAAATGCGAAAAAATGAAGCATGGAGCTCGTTGAAGAAATACCCTTAAATATCTGGCGTTCAAGCGGTTCCGTACTAGTGGTTGCCAATTTTCCAGCAGCCTGAACAACGCTACTATATCTCACCTCGGGATCAGGGTAACTTTTAGCTGTGCAGCACACAATTCCTAGTCCCAATAGCATTGATAGTAGGGCACTGTTAAACGCTACCTGCTACGGGACGAAAAATACGAAGCACACCGTAGCGATCGCATGTTGCAATAGAAGCAAAGCCAAACAACAACATTTCCTCGCACATGCAATTTAAGTTACCAGCGAGATCCTCGATCCCCACAGGTCTTTTAGTTGCACAAAAAAATACTAAATAAACTTCAGTTATAATAAAATGTTACAGACTCCAGACACGTGGACCAGTGCAGCTTAAAATTAGACGAAATAGAGGTGCTTCGCTTAAACTTGCTAGCTTTCGACCTTGTAAATCGCTTAAGTGTGCTCCAAAAGCTTGTTGCGTGAGGTGTCAGTCATTTTGTGCTCACCTGATTGAACGGATACATACACGACACGACCATCAAAGTAGAAAATGCAGCCACCCACTCCTAAAGCATGTGCGTCTTCACTGATGTACAACTTGGATTCGATTTTAGCACGCTACTCTTGTTCTCTATCTTAAATAACTAAACCTATTGCCTATGGTGCGTAAATATGCAGCAGCTGCTAAGATTTTAAGAGCAGTTCTCTCAAAATCCTGCCTTGCCTATCTTCCAAATATTCTGGACTGGCTAAATAAATGGATGGAGATAAACCGGCCCTACTTAAAAACTGAGGCTGCTATCTGCTAAAGTTGTGGAGCAGCTTCGTCAAAATGTTTGCCAGAGTGCCTGCAACACGTGAATAGTAAAACGGTCTTGAGTATCATTGTGCAATAAGGTCGGGCCAATCCGTCCATTAATTCAAAAGCAGCAGTGTCAATAACTCCCCTAGGGATTTTAAATCTAATTTATATTAGCTTTAGGCGAAAGGTTGTGCACTTGAGTTTTATCTTGCGTCAATGACCCTACGTTGTATATGCGGCTCAGATCTGGCTCTTATGCCTTCACAGAGGCACTTATCCATTGGAGCACACATAAATACGCTCCATTAAGACAAGACGTAATCTATTCGGCATCTGTTATTAACTGAGCAAAGGTTTACACATTCTGTCCATTTCGGAATGCTGTCGATCCCACGAGAATGTAGATAAAGTAAGAAACACCATATGGTATGAGTCACGGTGTTGTTAGCAGTGATTTACATAAGAGCATAAATGTGACTCACTGAGAACCTTGAACTCCTACAAGCAATATCAAGAACACTATCTAAAAGTAGAAACGAAAACTTTAATTTGTATTTTAGTATGCACGTCTACTCACTTAGAGCAAGTGTCCACTTAAATGCACTGCACATATTATCAAGGCTTAAATCATACTGGACTTTCATATAAGTGGTAGTCGCTACAGAACGTTATGTCTAGCCTACTGATACTTCACGTTCCATGCTACAAAACTTTGACATGGTGTCATATTCACTACTTCTATCCTATGTACCTTGTAAAGCTTTCCTTTTTTATACCACACTATTTAACTTGTTCCATACCATTCGCTAATATTTTATCTCAAAATATATTCGTTTACATAAGGTGCATGTTAAAACCTAGCAACATAATAATACTTGCATTTATAGTTTGTATTCTGTATTGTACTTCATCTTCTCCTCTAGCTATCCTGATTGTCTGCACTTCATTGCACTTTTTCTTAAGTCCAATTCCAGAAAACCTTTCAATAAAATTCAAATAAGCAAGCCGATAAACTTGTGGACCGGATCAAGTGCGCTCTTTAAAATAGAAAGAAAATGGACGTGGAGTAGTAATGATAGAAAAATTTAACATGCAGTCCAAATCCTGCGGTTTGCGTTACATCGGACTTCAGACTACGCATCGGTCTAAACAAAAAGCGAATCAATGTCCAACTGCGTTGTATAAAGATATTAACAGTTGTATCAAGAACCTTACCCTAGAAGCTCTTGTTGCAAGTTAAAAACAAGTTAGAATTCTTGCTGACTTTACTTAATGTATGTGCCAAGTCGCCACCCTAAAGTGTGCAGCATTCGAAAGTCTTGGGATGCTAAAGCGATTGTGACCAGGATAACAGAAGCTGAGCTATGCAACCAGGGGTCATATGTCCATGTGCTCCTTCTCATCTGGGTTACCGCTTGATACACATTTGACTTTATGCTTTGACAGCGATCGGATAATTGGTGATCCACCCGACCCGTCTAAAGGAACCCGCTCTGTCTCAAGGACATATGCCTGTGTTTACGCCTGCTCAAGTACAATGTGGTAGCTACTACCAGCGTAGGTCGACAACTTTATAAATCACCTTCCGCGTCGTTTCGATTCAATAAATATATATTACGCTTGAAATGTTCATCATATAACAAAGTTTAATTTTAAAAGTGTAAACGACGGATAACGTTCATCAAAGGGAGTGCTCTTCGAAGCTGTTACAGCGAAAGTAAAGGTAAACATTTCAAAATATCGGTGCCCCTTATCAATCCTTACCAAACCAAACCGCGAAAATCGGTGTGTGCTCTGCTGATGCACTGATGCACAGGATTCGCATACAGCTTACTGCTTTTGTTGGCCGTATAGTTCTAATATGATAAAAGCAAAAGAATGTTGATGGACTTCATTTGGCAGCAAAAAGCAGTACAACGCATTATAAGCTTTGCATCCAAGACTGACACGCGGCTAACGGAAAGGCCCCGCAATATCGACCGGAGATTATAAAGGATTAAACTTGTGGTCCTCATCTTATACTTGTCCATTCTACCATGTACTTTAGTCAGCCCTACAATCCGGCTGCAATGAACCTTACTGCAAAATAAATGATATTCGTTCGGGCTGCCTTAATTCTGCATCACATTGGCTGACCAAACGTCGCCGTTAAAAGATAGTAACCAGCCGAACGATGCAGCGAGCAGTCTAAAAACAAAAGCAAAACCAAAAATAACGAAAACGAAAAGTTGCCATTATTTTCTACAAATTGCGGCCTACCCATACAGGCATGATCAAGTGGTAGAAAAGACTAGAGGAACAAGGTAAGCGCAGGTACATAAAACAGTTTTAGTGGCTGTTTGCCAAATAGGTGGATAGAATAATGGTTCATGTTTTTCGCACAGCAATGATGCAAACATTATAGGGATGTTTAATGCTGCCGAACCGAAATGCAGTGCAGAAACGCCGTAGAAGCTACTGTTATAGTTAGGAAAATTCTAATTGCTTCCTATTTGTTCCGAAGATTGAGCTGGAGTATCTTCTAGGCTTAGGAACTCGAAAAGATAATTGATAGGCACGGTTGGACGACAGATGGTGGTTTTAGGTTTGTACACAATGACAATCATTCAGTTGTGATTACGCCACTGTGGCCAGCAGAGTTAGAAATTTAACTCGGTGCCAATGAGAAGCATTGAATGGTAAGATTATTTTGGTGGAGCGTAACCACCGCCCCGTAGCAGGATTGTGGAATGGACATTAGTGGCCCTTTAAAGGGAGTACCCTTATCAGCAAATATCGCCCATATACTGTAACAACCCATCGACCACCGTACAAACAGTGGTGAGCCACTAGCTACGCTGCTTTATGACCGATATTTTGCAAGGTTAATCGCAGTCAATTTGCACCCAATCTTTTCTGTGATAATAAAGCTTATTGAGGATTTACCGGCCGCGGTTGAAGCCGGTGGTACTAAACAGAACTAGGGATGTATATAACAGTAAGCAGGGTTAAACAGTTGAACAAATTTCTCAAGTAAATGACGGTCGGACACAATATTTAAAGCATCAAAACCCGAAGTTGTAACCCCGATGCAGGTGAGGGTCGCAGTTTAGTCCAAAAGAAATAACTATTGCATGTAGGTACGATGCTTGCAGTGAGTTAAAGTGCAGTCCACAGAATACAAGTATGGCGGAACGCAACATTGCTGAACCGTTGGGTATGCATTTAAAGGGCGTATGCCATTTGGTAGGCTCCACTGGCGAGTGTGTTATGGTATCCATGGAGTAACTCCGTCAATCAGCTGTATGTTCCGAAACACCGCAGAAATAATTCACTGACTAGGCTTACGGAGCATAACGCCATGGCATCCTAAGTAAGTAGCGCTCAGGCAGGTAGATAGAGCGTCTTTTGGGTGGATGTTCAGAATGTAAGCAGGTTTTGAATTCATTGGTTGTACTCAATGGAAAATACAAAAACAACTGCCTTGGACCGCATAAGAGAATACGCAGTCTGCAGGAATGCTAGCAAAAGCACGTCTATTATCATACATCGCAGACACGAGCTCAAAAAAAATGTAAAAAGAAGTGAAATGCAGGAAAAGCATCTTAACAAGACACTGATATATGTCAATGAGGAACAGCTGAAGCCTTTAGTTCTTTTTGTGAAAATTCACGTCCTTTTCATGTTGTGTATCTTTGCCTCCTCAAACGTCAGAACAATGAACTAGACATTAAAGAAACGCATGTAACAATTTTGTAGCGTGGTGATTGCGTGGTTTATCTGTAGATGTTTACTTGTTTATAACGCTAGTATACCGTTTCATTTGGCTGCCTGTCTTTCAAACATTTGTACTAAACACTAACTACTGCATATTACGAGTGATTTCATTTTGCTCCCAAACTTAGTTACGTCAAAGGGAATCCAATCAAATTTGCTAACATGCTCATATATAATTAACTGAACCTTTATTTTTGTCAACCATACATGCTTTACTCGACCTTTTAAGCTGGTGAAGATACTGTGCACAAATCCTGATGTTATAAATTATACAGTAAACAGACAACAGATTTTCGAAGCCGTTTCCATTTGCTACCTGTACAAATGCATAACAAGCAAATTTTTCCCCGTAGTGCGGGGGATCTGAAAAATCCGGTACTATTAGGCAAACGACAGGGATAAACCATAACACCTTTCTAGCATGTTCAACAAGCGAAGTAAAATGAAGAAAACGCTGTAATATGCGATTGCTTTGTATCTAGCCTCTTAGGTACGCGTAACTCGGATACAAACAAAATAGGGACAAAGTTTTTATAGTGCAATGAACAGACACAAAATTTCATATTCGTAGTCGTTCAGCAATAATGCACCTATTTGCGCTTAGCAAAAGCGGCGTAATTAAGTAAATAATTAAGTTTTGGATAACTTTCTGTTACCGCTGAAACATCCTCAAATAATGTGAGCTGCGATATAATGGCGCATAATTGGCAGCCAGTAAGAGAGGGGTTAAAACGTGTGTATAAATAGTTGTCGTCTGCAAGAAACGACAAAAGCCTGGAAGCCATCATGGCCATTCTGAACGTACTTGACACCAGGATAAGCACAAATTAGCTTGGAATTCCCCAACAGCATTACATGGCAGTACACCTAAATAAAATTGGGTGAACGAAAAATTTCGCGCTATTATTTTAATAAAATTCGGTCCAAAGAACTGCACTAATTATCATGTCCTACTGACTAGGTAGATAATTATAGTAAAAGTTCTCGATGTGTATTTTCAGCCCCAAATTCAAATTAAGCATTGCGTTTTGTCAAAGGAACGCCAGATAGGTATTATTGTTGGTGGGTTACCAATATACTTTGGTCCACATGACGTTGAGCAACGGTTTACACTATCAAATTTTGTAAAGCATGTACCAACCATTGGCGCAAGGCAAATAAAATTACTTGCTAATGTTGTCTGCGCTCTCGCTGGGTTGCTGGGTATCGTGTGCGTTGCATGTTTCTGTCAGGTATGCAAGATGTTTGAGGTGCTCTATACAGAAATGAATAAGGTCAAACATAAACGTACAGATTCCATATGAAGATTTGTGCTGGAAGACGCATAATCCTAGACCATTACTTTCCGTATTTACGCATAGCCCTGTTCGTGGTTCTTCATAACGTCTCGAATCCTAGCGTATCGGCAAGTTTTAACCTGATCTTCGAAGGATATGGTAACCAAACCCAAACCATGATATCCGCACATTGGCAAAGATTTGCTTAACTTAGCTACGGTGGAAAGGTACTCAGCAATCCTAATTGCACAACAGGAACCACGCACAAACAGACAGCAGACCCGACTATATGTACACAGATATCCTCGGACTTATATCATACGCCAGCGGTAATTCATGTAGGCTGACAAGCATCAACCATTTCACTTAATGTCTTGGAAACATTTCCATTGCAACAGCGCATGAAAACCGCCAACGCTACACTTGTCAAATGTTGCATAACCAATTTTATAGTTCCTTTCTACATCAACACTGGTCGCGTTGCTAAAATTTAAGCCCAGGTTTCGAACAGTTGACAACAATGTTTGGCTACAGAAGTATTGTCAACACAGCTTATCATATCTCGATCAATGGTTAAATCGAAGGTTTTTATGGACACTTAAAAGACAAACTGGAGGTATATATCTTCCATGATTTGATCAACCATTTAATGTTCGCCCTGAAAAATGGTTTCCAGAAACCGCTTACGCATTCTTATAAATTGTACACCAGTAGCCAAAAGCAACTAACAACCTCACCTACGTTCATAAACTGAGGAATTGCATTAGCCAGTTTCTATGATGCGCACTCATGAGTGCAAGTTAATCACTATAATTTCAACTTGCTCTCTTTACATGCAATCACGTTTCTTATAGCGATGACCGAGTTAAACAATATTTATAACGTTCCTAGCACGGTCCATTTTACGTCCTTGCACTTTCTGCTAAAAGCTCTACTGTGTTGCAACACCTTATAACTGATACTGTTAGCTTTGGCCGCTTAGTACCTAGTTATGCTACGTCTGTTGTATGCATACTGAAAGTCAACACCCAAACCTACAAGAACAAATTGCAATAGAGCGTTCCGACAACCACTGCTCTAACTTTGAATTTCGCAGAAGAAACTAGACGTATTCCTCGATCTGAATGTGTGCATTGGCTTTATCATACGGTCGCTCAATGAAAACAGGCATACTTCTAACAATTTTCCATACTTTCTAAACTATCTACATACGTTCATCCGAAGAATGGCGTCGTTAGTTTCGTTTACCACTTGCACAAACATTCTTGTTTGGAATTGGAATGCAATATAACTTCACAAACTTAAACACAGCCTTACACACCGCGTGGTTTGAACCAGGTGTTATAGACGCTGACTTCAAGCTAGCATTCTGACTTGTGATGGCGGATGATAGCCGAGACAGAAGGAATCGCCTGCCTCAGTGCAATTCATCAGGCGATCAGTCGTTTGGGCGGGTAATATTTTAACACACAACAGTTAGTAAATAAATTCAAACATGTGAATAGAACGCTCGTGCATTGTGCGGGTGTGCCTTCTTAATATTGGCGAGGCTGGCAGACCCAGGCACGCAGCAAGTTAACAGCGGGGTTTAAGCTGACGCACCGGACCCAGCTCACTCATAATGGACAGCCGTCGATCACGCATCCGCGTGCTCTGCAGATGACGGAAAGCACACTGCCGTCAACTGGTGGTTGGAAGACGAATTTGACCGGTTTCTTTACGCTGAATTTATTGGATTACAATCCGACTACATACCAGCTTTCTATGTTTAAACGGAATATTGACGACAGTTAGACGAGTACTTCAAACTTTGGGCCTCAGTGACGCGGTTGAAAATGAGCCAAAACTCGCGTTGCTAAGGAAGAGCTTTGAGGACTAATGCGCAGGTCAAGCAAATAAAACCTATAAGATATCCGCTTTCCGATCCCAAGCGTCTACCGGATAAATCAGTCGTTACCTACACTACAGAAGTAAAAGTTCTAGGGTAACAGTGCAACCTTTGTAAATACATGAATAAGCTTTTGTTTACGGCTATACGAAGCATGCCCACGAGAGCATATTCCAATAATTGCAATTGTACAGATGTTTCAGCGCAACAGTAACAGTAGCAGTAGAATACTGATCAGACGTAACCATGTTAAATCTTTATAAATAGCACAGAATTAACGATGAAATAAGCCCGTTGTCGTGAATTAGTGCATGCTCGTATGGCCGCAGTCGGTCTGCCATAACGTTCAGTGACATTTCACTCATTAACAGACCAAGTACTAGAGCAGATCAGTTACAAAAGAAGTGGCAAGGAACAAGGTCATCCGTACTTTCGCGATTTGCTGGGTTCAAGTGAGTGAAAATGGTGCTTGAGCGGAAAGAGACGCGGGGACAAAATTGGCAGCTAGGAATTTGTCGGGGCGTATTAAGCATGATAATAAGTGGTTTTAGTCATCTTTTCATTAAAAACTAACTAACTCTTACTTTATTTTTGGCGAGTCCCATCCGCCACGTCGCAATGTTGTTAAGTAGATATTTATGACTTTTCATAGAGAGAACACTTACCAGGCAACTACCCGCCACGTCCTGGGACACAGCCATGGGGTTATTCGAACGACCAGCATTAACTGGTAAGGCTCCTTGTCTACCGATTATAGGTACTGTTATTCGCAGTCTGGATACATCCATAATTTTGGCTGGCTGATGCATACTGGAGGATGGGCTGTTTTATCCATGGGTCTTGTCAAGTCTTGATAAAATGGCACAGCCCGTTCAATAGAAAAACTAGGAATAGAACAAGTTAGAATGTTTTGTGTTGTCGTCTGTAGAATTGCTTGATGTCTCCGAGAAGTAATAAAAGCAATATGGTGTGTTAGCGTTATTGCCGAGTAGAAAATAGCCAAACTTCATTGTGCAGGTCTGAAAATGCAGCAAATTGTCCGGAATAACGAGCTAAATTCCTCCAAGGAAACTTTGTATTGATTGAAAGCACTGGCATATACCGCTTAGTGGACCGCAAATGTAATGTGAATTGCTCCAGATATGTACGTGTAAAGTACTTGTCCAGTATTGAAAATGGCCGAACCCTTTTGTTCGTGCTATAATGCAAGGTAGCATTGTGTTGTGATATTTCCAAATTAGAGGCGTAGCATGGGCAAGAAAATCTGCCCTCTGTAGTCAGGTAAATTTTTCGAGTTTAACTTAAAGGTCAAGGAGAGCGCTCTAAAGACCCAAACGTTGGTGCAGCAATAAAATTGCATCCATCCAAGATAACGTATACTTGGTTTGTCCGTCCAGTAAGTAATAAACCGTTGAATAATTAACCATCCATTTCTAGATAATAAAAAATATTGTATCTTGTTAAAGTGTTTAGGTCAGTGCAGTGGAGCTTTGCTTGGCTGCTGGCTACCGATTCTGTGAAAACCTCGGAATAAAAGGCAACAAACAAGGCAGCCACACAAACCGGCATCAATGATGCGCCCAGTGCTCAAAGAAAAATAAGCTCAGTCGCAAGAGCGCTTAAAATAATAATCCTCACATTATTTGTATCATTATAAAGTGGATACTTCAGGTACATTTGTTCAATAAAATGGTTAAATTAACCGAACCGTAAATATTTACCTACCCGTAGACAATGCAAATTCGGAGAGCAAGAGACCAATCCGAGGAGACTGGAGTAGTTGGTAGATGTAGACTTAGTCGTTTAATTAACTTGGGAAAACGGGTGGTGTGAGGGTGGGTTAGGGATGAAAGAAGATATGCTAGTAATGCATGTGCAAGTCCAGAAAAGTTCTCTGGTAAAGGGAAACAGTAAAATGGGTATGCAACACTTGGAACATGTACTTCTCAGTAGTATGTACGTAGTCCGAAAGCACAAAACCTTTTGGTAAAAATAGATCAAGGCAAGGCACATAGTTGGCAATGCCGTTAGGAAAGCAAGCCGAGAGCGCGATACGGAAAAGGCATGGTAGGCATGTGGGCTCTAATGAAAAGAAGTAGAAAAACCGATGAGGCTTTCGAGTTAAGTAAACAATCAATTAAGTCATCGGTCCAGCGCAGCGCAGTAGTCATGGAAGTTTTACCCGATATACAGGAGCTCTCAATAAACCACGGAGCATTTTAAGGGACAGAAGTGCATTTGTGCGACATTGTTAAGTTATGGACTTCCATTTAGCTTTCAGCTCGCATCGGTAGGTACCGGCTACATAATGCAGGATGGACGGCCTATGGGAGTAAAACGCACTGAAGCACGTGGTTGCCACAAGATGTAAAAACAGCTCCAGTCTACAACCGAAAAAAGCGTTATCATGACTACAGTACAACCGAAGGGCGGAACGGAACACCCGCTTGAATTATCCGTTGTATCAGCAGATATTTGGCCTCCTTTCGGCAATGGTTCCATCTAGCGCCTTGATTTTGTGTCCTTTCACTATAAAGGTTTTTGTTATTTGTGCCAGGCTGCTGCAGTGTTTGTTGATTTTTATCCAGTCTTTGTTCGATAAAGTTATTGGTAATTTCGATAGATGCGCTTATTTATCGTCAGGCGAATCTGCTAGGCTAGTAACGCTGCCAGCGATAAGCGTACCCACAACCTTTTGCGGTAGACTATTAGAAGTATTGCGGCTTTTATCTAGATTGGGCGTCGCAGCTAAAATTGATAAGCTGACAGATTGTGTAAGCCTACGGGCAATACTTAATAAGGGATTGTGGTGATTTCCATTTGCGTTGACACTAAACCTCTCATTGTCTTGCTCAGAAGAGAGTACTATAGCTTAATGACAATAGACGAAAGTATACCAGATTTGTCAGGCACAAAGGTTCACGGAAGTTGTGCCCGCTTCAGACGTCTGGCATGTAGCAGTTAACGTGGACTTGAGCCATATGATTAAATTTAGAACGCTTTTTGTACGTTAGAGGTGTCTTCAGTCGCACCTTTTATGAAGTTATCCAGCTTGTTATTTTAGAATCGGCTGCTGCGAGCAATGGACGAGCTGCCAGAATGCAATTGTGTGGCATATGACGTGCTGGTTTTTGGTACTACTGGTGAGCAACATGACCGTCATCCGTAACTGAGCTTAGGGAAAGCCACTTCTAATTTTTAGGTGAGAACTTCTAGATAGACAAAACGGGTGGCATGTTAAGAGCACGTGATGTGTTCAACAGCATTGAAACTGGATCCAGGCAAGTCCTGGTCATACGCAATCTGCGGCACCCAACGGAATCAAAAATGATTAGCAGGCTAAACTGAATGTTCTTCCAACTGAGCCGCTTCCTTCTATGATTGGCTAAATTGGTGATACCCAAACGAAGTTTGAATGCTAAAGGTGGTGCTTGACACTTGAGCTCTGAACAAGAAAATTACTTTCGGCAGATCAACGAAATAAAATCATAGGCAACAGTTATTGTTTAATTCGGTCCATTGCTTCTACTCGGGATTTAGTTTGACTGTAGCTAATACGGTATTGTTGCTCTGCTCATGTAAAACGGTAAGCCTGTCTACTTTTGCAGACGCGCGCTCACAGCGATCGAGATTCGTTACGCAGCAACTGAAAAGGAAATGCTGCTGCTGATTTATGCCTTAGATGGTTTAAACGATTATAAGTTCGGCAACAAAACAACTATCTTTACTGACCACAAGCCACATTTGTCCATTGCTGGTAAGCCAATTAATATCGTTCCACGCAAATTTGGCGCATCCAGTTGCAGAAGTGTGACCTGTCCGATCAAGATCCAAGATTCACATATTTTCAAATGCACAGCTGTCAGATACACCAGAGAGGGAAAAAGATCCGGTTTTATTCTAAGCAACGTAGCCAAGCGCTGTCACAAAGGAGGATTTAGAGCAGCATCAATAACGCGCGCGGGGGGCTGTAAACTTTACTGAGGCAAACGCTAAGGAAAAGATGGCCCGAAGAGAAAAACCGTTGCCCAAGGTGTTCGTTCTTTTAGTTTCGGAACGAACTGCTCACGAAACCGGAATAACTTTCATGGTCAACAGGATAGTGGTGCCATAGGCACTGCAGCTTTCAAAGCTGCGAATGGTACAATGCGCACGAGGCAGTTCTACGCAAAGACGTTTGCAAGCATGATGATGCGCGGATTTGTAACTACGTGTTTGCACGTTTATTACGGATAAGAAAGCGTCTATGCTGTAAGTTGGGAGAGTAGGCAGGTGTATGAAGGCTCCCATTTAGTATACCGTAAAGCAGCGTTACTAGCTTAATTATACACAGTAGTATTGAATCTAACAGCAGTGGTTTGCAACCTGCAGAGTATGTTAACCTCTGGGTAGAAGTTATAATCTGCTTTTTAACAAAACGATAAACGCGCTATATTGAAAATGTGTCACTCTGTCATGCACTGCGGAATAACATATAACAGTGGTATTAAGTTGGCCGTATACAAGTAATGTCTAGCATCTGTTAAGTAAAGGTTTTTGAAACCATGTACTATTTTTTGGCTTTAGGGATAGCGCATTGTACATGTTCTAAGAATTTAGGGCTACTGGAATATTGAAGTTCAATTTCTCTCAGTTGAGTACCATATGCCAGAGGGGGTCACAGCAGGTTAGAGGCCTGACGTTTCCATCACATTTTTACAAAACGGCATCCTTTCTTCGGACAGAGAAGTTTATTGTTGAATTGTTATCGCATAGTCTAACTGAATTCAAGTCCGTTTCTAAGTCTCTCAACACCAGCTCTTGCTTCCTGTGATCAAGTTATATCTTTTTTGCAAACTTGTAAGGCCTGTAATAGACAATATTGACAAAAATGTCATTTATGTACATAGGCGAAAGCTGTGTTCCTAAAAGACTTTTTTTAGTTGCCGCCAACTGTCACACGGACCTAAACAGGCGTATGTTAACTTATCTCGACGGCGTAAGTTCAGTCGTTAAGGTTTAAGGAAACTCAAGAACGTAGAGTCAACAGTGCCATGCCCTGCTGCAGTGGCCAAGTTTACCGTGGAACTCTCTTTTGAAATCGTTTTGCTTGTTTAGTCGTAGGATAAGATTTTGACCCCGTCGACTAAGCTTGTGATGTAGTTTAAAAAATATAGTTGACGAGACTGACAAGAACGCTGCTTAATAAAGCCTTTTGGGGTATGGTCGGTTAAATTCTTGATATTAGAAACTGGGAAGTTGTAACTTTATACTCCGCTCTCTGGCTCAAGGAAGTATGAATGGCCAATCGGGCGGCAAATTGCAACATCACGGTATAAGCCATTTCATATAGTGGTACAACATCATCATGTTTTTGTTGATGCGGAATAGTGCTGCCTTCATTAACAAGACAAATATATTCTGTAAAAGCAAGGATTATTTAGACCACTGTATTTTAATAAAGCTGATGGAAGACCAGCAAAACCGTCAGTATCGATCGACTTCAGTGCTCTTAAACGTTGTTCATATCTGCTATAGGAATTCATCTGTCCAAAACGTGCACTCAGCGAGCCGGTTTACCCTTATTGTGTGTTGGTAATTTATATTGCAGTTGAGTGACGAACGAAAATGCTCACTGGAATCCTTACGCTTGACAATATGGTTGTATCAACGATACTAAGCCTAAACTAAGTACGGCGAACGAAAACTAAACTAACAACTACGACCAAATAAACCTAGACATAAAGCACGGTCTGAGCAGAAGTATAAAACGAATTATCCTGTAACCGTGGTTCTATAAGGCATATTAAATACAGTGCATCACTTACAAATAGGTTTTGCAATCGTAATGCAAGTAAGCAGAAGCTGTACAGCGTGGGGCGGAGCGAGTATTTGGGCAGCGTCCCAGTAACATAATAATATGAATAACCTTAAAAAGTCAAGGATGTGTCAGTGATCGAGTGAATGGAATAACTATACGATATGTTAAGCGCTTGTAGGACGCAGTAAAGCAGTGTAACTGAGCAAGATAATTAGGGAATAGAGATACCCTGTCCTCCTGTAAGCAATGCAGGTTGGGGATACAGCAAAGTTCCTTTTGGACTTTACAATGGTCGCCGGTTGACCCAGAGGTAGAGATTGCGATGGACGTGAAAGAGCCTATTCTGCATCCTCTTTTTCCGCAGCAAAGCTGTATAAGCTCCTTCGACTTAGTTGCTTTTACCAAAGATGGTTGTTATTTATACAGATTTAGCAGGTTGACTAGGCTATAATTCACGTCTTACTTTTCCAACCTGACATAGTAGCCAAGACAAGTCAAGTCAGTATTAGTATCGTCGGCTCAAATGGATACGTTTTCAGTATTTTACGATATCATCCGTAAAAGTATTTAAACAATACCATTAAAAATTTAGGTTTAAGATTAAGTAGGATCATGACTATGATGCACTATCATAGGTTAATTGAGCAACAATCACAAAAGTCGGAACTACATCATCGTGATTTGTATGCATTCTAAACGGGGGTTCCATTAAAATATTCATTCAGTAATATTTGTGTCCAGATAGTGAATCGTGGTGTGTGCGCGATATCACGGTGCTTATATTCGTAAGTTCGAACTTATTTATGGTCTCAGTGAACTTGGAAGTTGCTTGCTCAGAAGGTAAATAAGCTTAAGCTTGCAAAACTTAGTTAATAAGTAGATCCTGTAAAACAGGATGCTCAGCGAATATGCAGTAGTCGAATTAAAAGACCACTTAGCAAATTCATTAATTTTCTTCTAGCTACTGACCGGTTTCTAACTTTTGGTTTAGCATGGGTGCTTGCGCGGGTGTTCGCAGTAGTGTTGGGGCATCTCTTTTGCAAAACTGGAGCAGTTTTGCTTCAACATAGGCATAGATTAAATAAATGAAGAATTTATTCTCCACATTGCAAGGAACGACATCAAGGGCAGGATCGTCGTATTACAGATAAGTGTGACCGACAATTTCCCAAATTACTACCTGCTGATCAACAGCATGGGAATATATGTGTGTTGACATATCGAGGTATATTTAAGTGTGTAGTTGGAAGTAGCCATGTAGTGTGAATATGTCAATGTGACTCTGTGTGTGATTTTGTTTGCTTTGTTCGCCATCAAAGGTGGGAATCAAAGAAACACTCCGAATTGGATGGCGTTGGGGATGTGTGAGTGAGCCGCCGGAATAAGGAAGAGATAAAAAGCTTAAGTGTCAACGTCTGGATTACACGTGAGGAAGAAGCTATTCCACTGTTTTGGTCATGTTAGCGTTGTGAACGGGTTGTAATTGGGCGAACGGTATGGCAGGTAGGAAAGATAAATCTACACGGTCTTTGATGTTGTGTGGGCCTATTGCTATTGAATGGCATAATATAATGATCGCTGCGTTCAGTTCTGTCCAGGTTACTGACATTACTATTGTGAATACACTTAGTGAACGACGTCTTAAACGTTATCATTTCTTGCTGGCGACAAAATTCTTGTGACCAGCCTTAGAAGGAAATAGTAGACAGAACACAAACAACCCAGCTATGGGATGTATAAGTGTGTCACTATACCCTTAGCATATTGAAGTCCACTTGAAATTGTTTATAGCCTAATAGCCGTTAATGCAGTCGGACATGTCCTCGTAAATACGGATTGCAGTTCTGTTAATATGTCCGACAGCTGATGCACCCAGTGAGGAAGTTGAGCTTAGTTTTCTCAGCCATAATGCGAAAGAAATCAGCGGCGTCGCAAAGCATTTACTTAACCAAGTTGAGGAGGAAATCGTTTTCCCAGAATTATACCACACAACCTTTTTTCTGGCTGTTGCAACAGTTATTAGTAAAGCTGATTTATCCGGGGATATGATAGCGTGGTTCTGGTGTCTGGTCAGTAAACCACGATTTAGTAACAAGACTAATTTTGCGTTCTCAAATATGTAGCAAGGCGGAGATAGACCATTTCACTTTTAAGGGAAAGAGCATAAATAAGCAGTATGATCGTAGCTCCTTTGCTTCTTAGGCAGCCTTTTGGGCTGGCCGGAAGTAGGTAACACCAGGGAATTCGCGGCAATTGCGGTGCCCATATTGCTGAGAGCATCCTGTGCCGACCTGTTGTAGCCCCCAAACAAGCAAGCTGGGTAATAAAGATGAGGGAGGGAAAGCTTGGTATTTTAGTGCATCAGAAGTTCTTCTATCGGTAGCATAGCTGATGCCGAGTAAACCAAAACAAATTTTGGCTTTAAAGGTTGCGATGGATAAAAGTTCGTAGGATACAAAATATCGATGACCCTGGGTAAGTGCGTGCATTTGTTGAAGGTAGAGCGATACGCTCAGCCTATTTTGGAAGACAGACGTTCCAGTAGAGGTTTGGGATAGTAGTAGGCGCGGACGTTTGCTGGGTGTGACTTGAAATGAGAGAGACATCCGTTACATCTGCAGCTTGTATTCCGCGCACGGTCTATTTGGACGTGAATATAGTAGGGGATTTAAAAAGCTGCTTTGCATTTGGCTTAAGTGAGTTGCATAAATCAAAGCACGGCTAAATTAATCCTTGTACGCGATTCCGTAGTTTGTAAAAACACATTTTTCCCATTTTTACAGGAGGTGGGGTTCGTATGTGTTTTATTGCCTATCTGTCACAATTAGATCGCACGACATCCATTTGGCTACGCCGTAAGGTTATTCACGTTGTGCTGTTTGAACGCTGCTTATGGACGTCCAGTACTTGAGTTCCCTAGAATAATAACCCGTCTATTTCCTGAAGCCGGGCGGGTAAGTTCTGCAGCATGGAATATTTATCACGTTGACGTAAATCACATGATACAGCGCCGTTGACATGGTCTGGTAAATGTTAGTTTGTTTACTTTTAGTAAAGATCTTGCGTTTGTACGAACGATAGTAAAAGTTTGTGCACCCGGGATATAGATTTCAGACAGTACGTTTGTTGGGCATGTTGCTAAAATGATGTTATATAAAGCTGCTCCGTCTCCTTTGTCGTCGTTTTGGCTAGTAAGTTTAAAGTGAGGACTGACTGGACACCCCGTGCTGCAGATTGGCTCGAAACAACATGCTAAGAGTTAAAGTAGCAGCTATATCCGCATAACTGGCTTGATAACCTTTCGTTCAAGGCAGTGACGAACTTCGCCAGTCTTCTTTTTGCAGAGGTGTGTGCCAATAGATATTTTACTGTTTTAGAGTAGTATTTTCTGTTAGCTGTGCAATCTTTCGATAAACATTTTGCCGTCGATGAGTAGCTAAATTAAAAGAGAAGTGAACTGCGTCTACACTGGACGTTCCTACTGAGCTGGTGCATCCGCACTGAACATATACTATATTATCTGCTTCAAGTAGGATGATTTGTATTGTTGCTGTTAACGTTTTATTAGACAAATTGAACGCCACCGTTTTTAAAAGAAATATTCTAATGAACACTTCCGCCACAGCAGGATCAAAGAAGCTACCGGTCTGTTTTAAATGATCTCTGTGTGGGCTTATTGTCACATACAGTAGAAAACTCATTCTATCCATCTTTTTGTTTGTTGGCACTGTGCCCATAAGATGCCAGCCTTATTTTAAATCGTTTTCGCTTCTTTTGGATACACTGCACTTTGTTAGTGTGTCGAGCTATTTAATGGCCTACTTACCAGAGCGACTTTGCAGTACAGGTTTATTAGTTTTTGCAAACCTCGTGGATTTAGGTTTAGATGAGTTTTGATAGACCGTATTACAGCAAGTGCGACTACCGGGCAAAATTGTTATCAGGATTATGACAGGAATAATGCTGCAGCTACAGCTTAATGTGCCTAGGTTAAAACGCATAAACAACAGAAAGAAACACACAGACTGCCAGCTTTGAGCTCCTACGGTCAGGACCAGTTAATTTCACTTTCATACCGTCCGCGTCCGTTCTAAATAATACCACGAGAAAACAAGTGTTGCCAGATGATATCCTTTCACGCTAGCTGGTCAAGTACAAATAAGTAACGTACTAAACCGTTATTAAGAAAATTAATCAATAAGCTCAATGCAGACAGAAAATGCAAGTAGACAAAGAACGACAAAGACGACAACTGAAGCAGAATTACGGAACAATTATCATGGTCACCAGGCCAGCGTCAGTATGACAGGCAACCGTTTCGTACACCGATGTCAAGACGGTTTCGGATGATAACACCAGCCTCGCCAAATTTAGAAATCACTTCATTGCATTCCAATAGATAGTGGTGAACGCCACGATCTGGCTAAATTGTCGACCCGTATCTGTAAGTGCTTGGGAGATTTGCTTAATTTGTATTCGCACCAATCGATGGCGCCACTAATTTACTCACCACGAATCGACGCAACTTACAGTGCAGGAATTAACTACTGCTTGCTGTATTACTTTACTCTGAAACCTGTCTACCAAATACACGATATCACAGCTTAAATAGTTAAAAGGACTGCCCAGAAGGTTTACTGGTAGTCCCATTTTCATAGCGCTAAGTCAACAACCTTGCTTTTAGATTTTAGGTTTCCATTTTAGACAGTATCTTGCAAAATCTGCAAAATTCAGAAAATACATAAACGATTTAAGAATATGCATAAGGACTTAAACGCTAGTAGTAAAACCAAACTATCATCTTAGTATAGCTAAGGAGTACTGCCATTTTCAGAATGTGCTACTTATTTGTTAAGCCTATCCATTGATCGTTGCTTTTGCCACTTCTGCACGTTTAGCCAACCCTGTTTCTCCTTTGCTTTATTCTGCGTTTCGCGGTGCGTTCAGTTGTCGTCAGTCATGTTTGCTTACACTACAAACCTTCTCCCTTTCACTTTATTGATAAGTTCATAAGAGGACATGGGTGGGAGTTTGCTAGCGTTAGATCATGTTGATTCTCCACCATCGGCTACAACAAGTTTCTCATTTAGTCTTGCGGACGGGTTGCCGGCATTGATGAGTCACTACGTAGATCTAATGGCCAACTACAGGTTCCATCTAGAAGGGCATCTGCGTGGCGACCAAATGAAACACAGTTTCGCCGGGTGCGATGTTTTAAATATTATAAAGTTTAGGTTTACCTTGTGCTGACATCTACAGGAGCTGTCGAGTAATCTCATCGAATGACTTTGGCACCGTATCGAGGCGCGGTAATTTTGGGCTTGTCCTACAACGGGAAAAAACTTTGGTTGCTACATTGACAAGTGGTAAATTTAACAGGCAACCTACTGCTTTTGCCTTTATATTGCATTGCGGAATGCAGCATCACTGCGACCAGTAACCTAAACCCCTTATATGGCGTCAGAATGCCATTAGCAAGGCAATGCAAATGCTACTTATGCTCAAAAGATTGCTATGAAGCAGTAGACCCGCGGTATTTACCCCTTAAATAGGGCGGCAGTATGAGCTTAGTTGGTGTACTGTATGGAGGCTAGTGGAGCATATCTCCGGACAATTAATACTTGTATAAGTAATGTCCAGAAACCAGTGGGTAAGATTTCTGAGATGCAGCATGTGAAATGTTATCATAAAAGCCTAAAGAGCATATGATTGACAGCTACGTGGCGCCACAGATTAAGTAGCGCAATAATAAAGAGGGTAAAATTAGTAGAGAGGTTCAGTAACATCAAAACATTTGAGCTGATTAAACTAGCTTTATTAGACCCTATGTTTTTGGGCCTGAAATTACGTTTATGAAAGCTATGTCCGGGTTGGAAATTAGGGGCATCTTCTGTGCTTATATCTTAGTTCATATTTAGGACAAACAACGGCCTCCATCAATGAAAGACAAGGCTGCGTGTACCTTTCACTAAGTCTGAGATAAATGCTGACCTGTTCTCTATATTTGATTACATTTTATTTGTTACCAATTGCCACAGGACACGAGGCCCGCGGTTCAAGAAATTACAAAGTTGGATGTTGTACTTGCTTTACTTCACTTGCGCCGTCAAGATGAGAAGCTTAACCTTGGTAGTGTTTGGTGAAATGGTTTTTTCTTGTACATGAAAACTGAAACCGGTCTGGCGGAAGCAATTTCGTTCATAACACGTAAGCTAACTTATCTTTCTGCGTCAAGAAAAGGGAACCTAATGCGTCTGATGCTTTGGGAGACCGAATAGCGCTCTGAATCACTAGTTTATAGGCAAGCTGGTCAAGTAACCTGAATGAGCGATCGGTGGTTTCATGAACAGATTATTGTAGTTGGTCGTCAACTTACTCAAGAGATAACCACTTCGTGAACTAGTACCCAGATAACTTTTAAAAGGAGTGACGGAGGCTGAATTATTCCTTGAAGGACACCGGTTGTGCTCCGTGAAAACGATTATCTTGCAAGGCAACGAGTTACCTGAGTACTTCCAGCACAATAATATAGCGAACCATATTAGTTGCTTTTAGTTCACATTGTGATTATTAAGCAGTACCCGTTAACAACGGCGCAGTTGAATACTTGGCACTGCTAAACAACTTCGTTCAGTCGAGCAGCTAATGAGTTTCAGTTTAATTCCACCGGAAAATATTGGCGCATTTGGTATCAGTATATTGTGGACTAACGTAAAGAATCTAGAGAAGCATATAGTCCACAAGAACCAGTTCTGCAAGACGCTTGCTAAAGATGATGAATAAATGTAGAAGTTCGAATAGGTACTACTTAAGTAAGAAGCCCACGTAGTGGCCAAATGGAAAAATATTATATATCACTCTTTAACGGGTAGCCCTAATAACCAAGTTTGCTGCACCTATACTAAGAAATATTAAAAATTTCAAATACCCCACAGAGCAACTAACGGAATACAATGCCACCAACCACAACAATTATCTACCGATAAACAAAATGTTACCATTTTAACCGCAAAATATCTTATCATTACCTGGTTAGTAATTACCATCATCTCTATCTCTCTATGATTACTTTATTATTATCAGAAAGTTCCGGTAGTTTACGCGGATTAGCTTCATTGTGGTACCATGGAAAGCAATTTGGGAGCGGTAGCATCAAATAGTACTTTATTTGGGATGAAAATATTTCCGGTGAATTAAATACAAACCTAGTACATTCAATAAGTGTCTCATACCGCGGCTCTTTTGCCCTGAAAATTTTAACAAATGCAGTGTATGCCGTGTCTTCTGTAGACTGATGTCTTTAAACATTACACTTATTAAACTGAAACGTTTGTAAGCACCAGTCGGCCAACGATTAGGTTAGTCAATATTCAACTACTTGGATAAACTAGAGCTTCGCAAAAGTGCCGCTAGGTTTTCGGAATTCCTCAAGTGCTGGATTCTCTGAGAAGTACACCGTATGCTGATCTTTCTAGAAGCACCGTATTTTCTTTGTTAGTAAATAGAGAAAATGAATAATAAAAACGTAGGTTTATTTTTTGAATGCTTAATATGGAATTCTACTTAGGAACATGACGTTTGTTCAAACGTAGCATTACTTGCTAAGTACGCGGTGGTTAAACTATGTTCAGATTTTTTAGGCTTTTGTAAGAGAACAATATTTGCAAAGCTACACAAACTCACAACAGTTTCTTCTGTTTATTAAAGTTACAAAAAGAACGATTGGATGTAGTTTTTATATGGGAAAAAGACGGTGCGCGCAGTTTTCCCGTGACGCTATTCCATGAAAATGACGGTGGAGTTATTAGCCGAAATTTTGTTTAGATGTACACCTAAATAAAAGTGTGTATTTCCGTCGTGCCTGTGTTTTCCTTTCGTTAAACGGTCTTTTGTTCAGCGGATTTCGTCAAAATTTTATTTATCAAGTTGTATTTGATACAGAACTCGGATGCAAGCTATGTACTTTAGGTATTAAGTAACATTATGTGAAATTTCATATTACCCATTATTTTCGGACCAATTCACATTTGTGCGCCTATGGATTGCATGAAGCCAGTGTTTTATCGCAAAAGTCAGGAAAAGGTGTTAAATTAATGTTGTGCTAAAACCTAGGCAGATGGCACTTATGCAACTAGAACAATAGCATTCACTACAGTGCAGAGTTTTGGGTTCAAGCTGCGCACGAGGAGTTCAACCGATTTAATTCATCTCCTCAGCAGGCGCCGCTCGTTGGGTTACTATCCAAAATCCTCACCAGTATCAGTTCTGAAGTGTGGATCTTCCTCTGAACACTGGTAGGCATTTTGCGTGCACAACGCAAAAGTACGTTCAGCTGGGATAATTATGATGCCAGCAGACGCACCGTCAAACAACTCGCGAATAGTGCCACAAAAACGGCCAGAGTGCGACAACACAATGGTTCGCACCCTCTTATCCTAGACGCGTGTCTTTTGGTTTGATGCTATGGACTGTGGCACTTTTCTGCATGTACACGATTTCCAGGTTCTCTTCAGTGAAATAGTCGAGCTTAGGTTCAACAAGAAACAATCGCTTGTGATTTCAGCTTCCTAACTGTGGCTTCGTTGCACATAATGGCTGGGGTTTCCGAGATCGCCATTCTTGGGATGTCACTACTTCGACGTGATCGGATCAGCAGAAGAAGTGCCGTACTCACCGCGTAAGCAAAGGACTCAAAATGTGAACCTTTGGATGATCTTGTGACGGTGCAAACCGATCTACTGTCGTGCATTTGTAACTCAGCTACAACGACAAGTGTTTCGCTGCATTCGCTTACCGCTCCCACCGTCCACGTTAGGTTTGGATCTCTGTCTAGTACCAGCAATGAAAAACGATACCGCCCAACTTGCAGCCACTAGCTTATCAAAGCATTTAACGTGCAGGACCTAGAACCTGTGCTAGCCCCCAGCAAAATATTTAGGGCCTAATTGCAGGCTTATTACTGCAAGCAGATAAATAAATATAAGTAACCATGTTTGCAGTCATTAAGAAGCCACAGTACCAGGCAAAGAAGCTCGTCAATATTTGTTCCATCCTCTAAAGCAACTTGGGTTGATGACTCTACAATTGTACAGCGGCCCAAGGTAGCTCTATAGCGTCAATTTAAAAATTTCCCGCTAGCTTTTGATAAAACTCAACAGCGTCTGAAGCCACCTGATGCAACAGTCGCTGTATGAATCTAAGGGGCCTCTAGCTCAATTTAACTATATTTTATGGTTGGTTAGACTGGGGGCGGCACTTGTACTATTTTCAAGTCTGCCAGCTATAGCGCCCCTCCCTAAAGTATCTAGTTCTTGGCCACGCTTTAACTGTGTTTAAACGTTGCTTTGTTTAAGCTAACGACTACAATTTATGGCAGCATACGTAAATTGCTAGACAGTATAAAAAGACTAATATTGCACAACTTGCACTATCCTACCTTAACGAGGTCAACCTCTTTCAGTATGTTGCCGTGATGACAATCTGTTGGGTCCAAGAAAACGACTTTCAATTCATCACTTTTTCTTTTCACTATGCTGTCATCCTTATACTGGCCATTTATGGGATTTATTACCATATTGTCTGTCTGCCCGCAGTGTGTCATTTTATATTATTTTAAATGAGATTTAATTACCAATGGGCTGCTGCTGTCCTTAATTACTACGGTAAATGTTTACACAGATAAACCTACCACAACGAAAATAAAGTTAACAAGGCTCTTTTAGTCCGTTGTAATAATGGTAGAACTTTCCCAACAAGAGTGTAATAGTTGCGACCATTTTGTAAAGCGATAAACGTATTATTTTAGAAGACAGGTCAGCATATTATGCCTTAAAATAGAGGGGGATTGCATTTATTCGTCGAATTCAGAAAGTAGTGCTTAAGGTACGAATATGGTATCTTGTAAGTAAGCTTTAACAAGCGTCCTGTGCATTTCTGTAAAGCACCGTTGGACGTAATTAAAACACTTCTAACTGTTTTGCGCAGGGGGCTATGGATGATGGTTTAGTACTTAATAGCGAGTCGCACTTCGTGAGAATGATTCAGTTCGTGCTTGGCATCGAATAAATGACCTATTATGTGGTTTGTTTGTGTCTGTGCTCTGCTAACTTATGTAGGATTCGTCCGCAGTAGATGAAGTTGCAAGCTTAGTAAATCTTCTGGTCTTAATCGGAACGCCCGTTTGAGAGGTTACCAGCAAGTATGGTTGATCCTTTCGGTACACTGTAGCAGTGGCTAAGTTTTTGAGCTTTGGCTGCTAAAAGCCGCCATGAACTGCTTCCGTTTTATTCGTTTAGGGGTGTTAGGCCCTTTCATATGGTATTAGACATGGCCGTAATGTTCAGTTAGAAATGTTTACATTACTTTCATATAGTCTGCAAATAAAACAGGCGCCTAAACCTAATGTAAACACATAGCTCGTTTATGGTAAGGAGGAAAAAGTAATCGGCCTAATACGTACACATGAAAGACACTCTCCTTGATATGACTAGATGTTGAACCTTATGAGCAAGTCGTATACTTTGCGTTTGGTCATTCCGATATGACACTAACCAGCTTCACAGAAGGTTGTTTATTCTAAGGGACCAACGCTGCTGTGCCGTTTGTAGTTAAACGGTGCGTTAAGGCGAAGGTTTTTATTGTCTACCCTTAATTCAGATGGCATAAAGTATTTATACTGACACACTTGGATTATACTTAGGTGCATTTCAGAGGGTATTTCTAAAACATGTTAGACACAACCAACTTTACCGTCACCCATTTAACCTCCGCATGTAGTAGCGCGGACTGTATGTTGGCTTTTTAATTGCAGTGCCGTTAATGGAACCCTGAAAATCCAAGTTCTTCGTTGCTCCGGAAATCGGAAAATATCGTTGCTTCTCTGCTACCACATCGTCATGCAGCGTACGGCGACGTTTTTCCGTGCCGCTGACCGATGTGACGATTTTGTGACAATATTTGGAAACTGTATGCAGCACTGTTCCCAATGACTTACCTTAAGTCATACATCCATTAAGAACTGCTGCTTAATCGCATTCTAAAGCTCTGTTTTAAAGAATGCTAAACAATCTGGACTCTTCTTGGCCATATGTCTATAAAAGATGCCGTTTTAAAGCAATAATGGGCTCCAAATACACGGAACTCTGTTGTTCTGACTTACCTTTGACATGGTGCTACCTAAAGGCAGTGTTATAAAAGCAAATGTTGCACCCGCTTACCTCATTTCTAGGCAAACTTGCCTACTCTTGGTCTGAAGCTATCTGTGACAACCTCTTTAGATGCACTTGTGGCACTGTCTTTAGTAAAAGCTAACTAAACTAACCTATACATGGTCTTAAACTCAGCTGTGATACGCATTTATATATCATTAAGTGGCTATGTGCAAATTGAAAGCTAAAATTGCTAGTCAATCCTTGGACCTAGTAAAATAAATTTATTATTGTGTATGCTCGATAATGCGAGGCGCAGCTTCGTCGGCATGATGACGTTAAAACTACACAAATAATTGGTAAAGGTACGGAAACGTCAAACATTTACCGTTTACATAAATAAAAATATTAGGAAATGTGCATGTAAAGGCGTTGCACGTATTCGTATCTGTGCTGCTGTATTTGTGCATTTGTTCTAGTGGATGGTGAGAAAACATATGTGATAAAGCATGGCTTTTAATTACATAAACAACGTCCATATTTCAGGTAAGATCGCTTAGGGATGCAAGATGTGGTGCTTTCAGTTAATTGCAAATAACACCAGCCCCTTCGCGGTGCTGCTAAACAGAGGCATGTGGCAATTCATCGGGTAAACACTTGCTAGGCGAAACACACTACATCTCAGAGCTCTGTTTACTGAAAAAAGAGTACCTAACCATCCAGCTAGCACCATGTAGTGGCGTCTATGCGAGACAGCTGAGAGTGATTGGACTCCAATTTGGCTTTGTCCCAAATGAATTCGGACCGATCTCACCTATTCTTTGTCTTAAACCTCTCTGTGAGCCACTCTGCGCACACTAATGTCTAGTGGAGGCCCTGCTTCTGCTAAGTTATCTAGTGTATTAGAGCCGGGTACATGTTTCTGTGCATTGCTACTGTCCAGTAAACCACATCTTGACTATCATTTTTATCGTTCCGGCATAGCGTTGTATTTAACAAAACAACACTACGCTTTCCTAAAACGAAGATATCCTTTGTCACTACCAAAACACTACCCGATTGCCTTAAGTAATCGCCGTTGCATCTCTGATCCACGTGCTTCTTGCCAAGGATTCTTACCCATAGTAGGTAAATTACAACCGCTCATACTATATCCGAATCAACAATGCTAGTAGCTGACATATTTATTGGCTTTATAGGTACTTAGTTAAGATGACGGCACAGCCAAAATTGTACTAACCATTTAACTTTGCGATTGCGATTCATAGGATTTTATTTTGTCTTCGTCCACTAACGGATTCCATGTGGTCAAAACGGACAATTAAGTCTTACTTGCTTGTCTCTCCTGAACCACTATGGCCGCCGAGTAGGAGATTCTAAAATGCCTGTTGTTTTCAACGTCATGGAACGAAGGTTCCATTAAATATGTCGTATGGCTTTTGGTGATCGAAATGGAATATTCCATTAAGTTATTCGTCTCGTTTATACGTGCTTTCCTGCAATTAACGCGCTACTATACAGCGACCTTCTCGTATGCTTATTTGAGGAGCTTCTCTCGGTTGTGCCTCACTTTCCCTTTTCTCTGATGCCCGGGAGTTCTTAGAGATCTGGGATTGGACTGAAGAACAGTTTTAGCTCAAGACGGAAGTAACAACCTACAAGGACTTACATGGAGCATGGTAGAACCCCGAAAGGACCGAACTACAATCACCATAACCCTTATCCAGAATGGAGAACTGGACATATCTTCATACTCCCATACAGTATACATCTGAAAAATCTGGACAGCGGAAAAGTTAAACTTTTGCTCACCTGGACATACAACAAGAAGAATAATCGCGATGTCCCTCTCCTCCACCGACCTCAAAAATCATGGCGACCCCAATCAAATTACCTGTCCAACTAACAGAGGAAATTAGAAGCCATTACTCTGCGAAAAACCGAAGGTAAAACCAGTCGTCAAGCCGCTATGCCAGTTCAACATTAATGTTCAAAATGCTTTGCGGCAGTGTTGCAGGAGGTGGTGGGATTTCGCCTGGCAAGCCTTCTCCCTATAAATACCACAAATGTCTGTTTAACAACACTGCGACGTGGCGGATGTGACTCGCCACTGAATAACGTCACTGCCCACAACTACATACTGGCAAGTCGACTAGACTCACATATCAACTCTTCTGGACGCAGTTTCAACTACACACGATTGAACCCGATGTATCGTTGTGATACACAGATGTTTTTAAACCTTGATCATGCCTGAGTTTGTGTGTCTATGAGACTGAGAATTTATTTATAAAATGTCTGTACAGTTGCACATACCTGATCATGCCTCCATGGGCTTGCCTCGCATAGTCGAGAATAAATAAATATTTATTTATTTATAGTTACTATTATTCATCATTATATCCTTGAGCCGCTTAATAGCAAATTCCTTTCCCTTTGCTAATCAAACTGGCCGACCGATGCTTCTTTCGCTGGAGAAGTTACAAAAAATAAAGCTAACGTTATGGGTAAAATATCCAACCGGTCTTCTTTCACAGGGATATCTGTTTATGCTAACATGGAATCTGCTTACAATTCTTGTGAACCGTACTTCAGAACAACTACAAAGCGCTTTTTTGTGAAGCGTCTTGTCATTTCTACCCGGAGAACATTTGACTTTCAACCCTTCCTTCCAAAATGTTACCGTGCTTGCTTTGGCAAATGTTGGTTGTTGTATCCAACCATAACAGCTTTTGTGAAAAAGTTGCCTTTACTAACAAATACGAAATTAGTTGTTAACCCGTTACTGCTTCCGCGCTTTTTCCCGACAGATAACTTTATGTCTCTGGTCAGCTGACGCTCTGCTCTTTCGTTTTATTATGAGCTACTCCTTACCTACCATATTGGTAGCTCTCTGTTATAGTGCAAGCAAGTTCAGCAGGTTCCCATACTTTTGAATATTATTCATATGCTACTTTAGAAATTAGACATCATTTGTCTTAAAAATTCTTGTGCAAATAGCAGACCATTGGGAGAGTTAAGAAGAGAGCGTTGTAAGAAATTTTGAGGTATTAACCAAACTGTACACTGAACATTTCAACGCCTTTGCTGTTACAGCTGCTATTTCAACTTTCGCACGGACACCAATTTTAAGATTTTTATTAAACACAGTGTGTCTGTTTTCAAGAAGCTGTGCTTAGCATTTTTTCTTACAATATTACGTGCGATGCTGTCATCACATAAGTTTCAATTAATCTCATAGTTAATCAATTTTGTGTCTGAAACGTTACGAGCATACCTGCACTGATGTGCTTTAGACACTTATACTGAATAAATATTTATTTGTTTATTCAGTGCTGAGGCTGATGGTCATGTCTTTACCTTGGTTTACTGTAACAATACAAAGAAATTATAACTAGCATGTGACGTAGGAACCATTGTAGTTAAGACATGTTGGTAACTGCTGAGTTAGTTTTGCCTAGTAAATAACTGTGTAAGCCGCTTTTGAAAATAATTCTTTTGGCCTTAGTTTAAACGAACGTACTGTTCTTTAGCCAATGGTTTGACATCTGGTTACGTGCCTTACCTTCGTTTTTGTCATGACTATTCAATTAATTCACTAAAGCGGAAAGCAGCCAGTGCTTAAGAAGTGTAATATCTTAAGCATATAGTGGTATGTTTAAACTATCTAAATTTAGCTGCGGAACAAATGCCAGAAGATTTTTGTTGGTACGGTTTAAATAAATGTAACCGTCAGCTGTACATCCTATAGGTTCTGTGGTATGGTATATTTTACCTCTCCCGATTAAAATGGACGGTGAGTATAGGGTACAGTTGTTGCAGTAATAAACGCGGCAGCACTTTATGAGTCTATTAAAGAACTTGGTTAGCTTATATCCTATGTTAATGTATGGAGGTTTAAAAGTGAGCATGACGTTTCGACTGTCATTTCGGGTGTCTTGTTCTGCGTAATCGCGTCAGAATAAGAAATACCTAGTTATTCCCTATGGCTTTAGTTTTTCCTTCAATTCTAAATGCTGAATGTAACGTTCGAGGTTCAGTTGGGTTTCGTGCGGTTGTTTTTTCAGTGCAGTAATTGACACTATTTCTACCTAGGAAAAGACATGCGATGACTAATTGTAACGGAGGTCAAAATGGTCAGGGCTTACATTTAACGTTGTTGCAGCAATATCCGTAAATGTGATGACGTTTATCGTGAACGCGTTTGCGGATTTGGCCAACTCAGCATTGGATTCAACCATAGCTCCAGAGCAGCTTGTCAACTGTGCTCCCACTTTTAACTTGCAGTAATGTTACTGGCTTCCTTATTGCTTGTACTTTCCAGTTGGCCAAATATTCATTCTGCAAGGCACCGTATATTTGTCACCTTCTATTACCGGAACCACAGGCAGTACGCAAACAGATAGAACGCCCATGATAAAAAGCAAATCTTAGCTGTTATTTGACCTAGTTACTTATTTAAGTTGCTGAGTTTAGTTATTGCTACAACCACACGTAATTATTCCCCATGTCGTCCTGTTTTAGTAAGGCTACGCAAAAACTAAACTACAATTCGCAGCCTGCAAACCTTTTTATGAATTGTACTGCTCTGATGTGTTGATTTTCTGCATTAACTGCTGCGACTCTTGAAGATTGGTATCAGAATGTACATGGGTAATCTAAGTAGCATATCATAGGGTCGACTAGTCAAAAGCATTGAAGCGTTTGAAGCAACAAGTGCTACTGGGTCAGCTGAGTTCACTCTTATGCCACAGAATCAAATGTAGCATATCCAACACCACGCTTGCAAAGACGATCGAACGACTGATAACCGAGAGAAGTAACTGTAATCACCCATGGCTAAAGTACGCTAACTTTCGGAAAAATGAAAATGAGACGAGTGTAAAGAAATATAGACGTTGTAAAGTTATCTAGTTTAGCGATAGGTAACGTCTATATAACGGCTTAATTAAGAGAAATGACAGGTTGGAAGTATTGAATTAATTATATCACGCTATCTCTCTTCGTACACGGGTTTTGTGCGCTGCAGAGGAACAACAGGGCACCGTTTGGCGCGAGGATGTACTGGCAGCCGGGAAGGCAAAGCTAGCTCAAGTAGCTCATCCATTTGTTTCGTATGGGCATATGTAAAAATTTGGTGGGTAAGGACCGACGCTGGTTTCCTAACCTTTGCTTGATACAAGGTGCGATGGTTCCGTAAACAACGGTGGCGTCGGAGGGTAGGTTAGAAAAGGATATTGCCTTTGTGAGCCGCCGTAGGCATGTGCTTGTATATCTAGGTCTGCCAGAAGATGCGTTCCAAATCCAATTAAGGGATTGCTATTTTTGACTCAGCGAGCGGTAACAGGGGCGATTATACTGGTACGTATTGAATCGGTAGTGTTGACCCTGAAATTTGTACTAACATTAGCATATTATTAATCACACACCTAGAGAATTTCTGCTGACGTATCATAGAGTCGTTACTTGGACAGGAACACATCTATCCTTGACAGTAACTTACCTGCAAGCAACTGTGATCCATTTCTTTGAACACACTATAAAATTACGTGACCTGGAACTCGTGATTCAGTTTATTAACCTGCTACTTGTAGCCATGGTCCAAAATGAATTGATAAGAATTTCTACTAGCTCCTGGATTGGAACGAGGAAGCGTATTTTCTCTTGAGATGGGTCGAACTTATTTATAAGGATCAACTGCACTTATCGACATAAGTTTGGTGTGGAACAGTAAGAAAATTATTTTTCACATCGGAATTAATATCCCATAGCCGAGAAACCGATCTCCATTATTGCACAGTCCTTATTCACCCGCACAATTCTTTGCCAGTCTTTCTCGGACATCTCAGTTTTTGCCAGTACTCAAAGACTTATAGTGCATCTGGACTAAATAACTCGGTTAGCCAATGTAAAAACTGGCTTCCATATGACTGCGAAAAGCCGAGTAAACAGTCGGTTTGGGAGACCAGTTCCAGTTATACAGTACTATACCAATGAATCTTAGCGGTGTAGTTGGACCATGTAGGCTTTTCCCTATCATGTCACTTTCCCATAAAAAGCTACATATATCCGTTTACCAGCCCTGGAATGTTGCAGCGTATCACCATGGAAAATATGTACTACCCACAAAGTCACACCGGCGAATTAACCAGTGCGACATTTCACTACATTTAAATATCTTTCGATACGTGCACCAATGCGATGCTAACCCGCTGTACTTGCCTACACCACATTATGTATTGTGCTTTTACTGCTGACCGCTTGTTTACACACTTGCTTCCAGTCTATCTCCACAACACTAAGAATTTCGTTCCTGATCCGCGCAACTAACGTTTCAGTAGCTTCTAATTAATAGCCAGTAGCTCAATTTTATGCAATGCAACGCACCTCTTGCGTAAAATAATTACCTGTACTGGACTGATCATGACTAATTCATTGTGCCCCAATGAATCCGGGAACATTCTTTACTTATTTATTTATGTAATAACTTGCGACAGCTTGCAGCAATTCTTAGCTGATTTATATGTAGTTTTCTCACCGTGGTTGATGATGTTTCATGGTTATCGACCGCTTGGTATGTTCAGTCATTATTACCGAAATTCATGCACTTCCATGCTACCTATAATTAGTTGGGAATTAGGTCGTTATTGTTATATTCAGTTATGTTTAGTTTATTCTAATTTCCGATATTCGAACTCACAAGTTGCATTTTATTTTTTATTAAGTGCAACATAATTTACGAGCTCCTTGCCTGTGAAAGAGCATAGTATATGGCAATAACTTCCGCGAGCCTAGCAATTATGTTAGGCTGTCTGCGTCAAGTTCCTTCTGGCTATACCAGAGCGACATTCTTGTACAATGATAGCACGTAAGGAGGTATTTGGATTTGGTGCTACACAGTAACTTTAGATAGAAACGAGGTTTGTGCTTAGTTAAGGTCCACAATTTTGTCTATAGACTTGGTGCGATTACGAAAAATATAAGTCTAAATGAGTTACCTTAAGTGCAAAACGATAATGGTGGTGTTTGGTTGTTTCTATGCAAAGTTCTCTTTAATTCAGTTCGTATTGCAATGATCCGTTTGTTATGCACAAAACGTTTAATTGTTGCGCGGTTTTAACTCTGCGATATAGGTTAGGGTAACCCATATCGTAGGCTCAACACAAATATTGTTTGTCTTCATCTATCTACCGTCGGATAACGCAATTCAAAGCTGCCGCTAACATGAATAACATGCACGTTGAGCACGGATCGACGATTCATTTACTGTGTTTGCATGTTACACCTCACTACAATGTGGATGCCGACTCGCACGGGAGCTAAAGATTCGCTATCAAACCGCCATGCTTGGCAAACAAATGAACAACTGAATATTCAACCCGAGTCACCAGTATTCCATAAACTTTTAACCGGATTGTTTACGTCAATACACTTGCGTTCGCTGGGCAACAATACGCAAATAAGAAAAAATGAATATACTAAACTTTGCATTTAGCTAGAGCAGTGAAACGCAGCGCCTCGGCAATTGGTGGTCTACGAGCTGCTGTTTATATGTAATAGTAGTTGCATCTTCCGTGTTTAAAAGCAAATATTCATCCATTTTTCTTTCAGCTACCAACACACTTGTTTTTGTTTTCTGATACCGGTTCCAGTAACATAGACCAAGATAGTTATAACTGAGATGGTTTGGATGTCATGTAAGCTACCATGTTTTATTCTGCAATAGGAATAAAAAATAATTTGTCAGGCCTAGTAAAACATTTAAATGGTAATATCATGTTTTGGCCAAGCGCTATGAATGACATATAACAGGCAATGGATCCAGGTAGAGAGCACACATTGTACAGATGGCCAACTTAAGTTTAAGTGATATTTGAAACATCCTGCTTACCAAGCTAGCATATGTAGCCGCAACAAACCAGGCACATGGCTAGATGTTTGGCATATCTAACCAAACAACTATTGCGGTTTGCTGTGACGTGGAAACTACCGAAATTAGGATGTGGTTAATTACGCTTCCCGCGTACCCGCCAACTAAGGGGATTATTAAATATTCAAATCCAGTAAGAACTATATGTTATTAGGCAATCAAGTGAAATGTGAATAGCCAAATTCTCTGGTTTAAAAACAAATGCTAAATAAACTGTCATTTTTTGGCCTGCTGGAATGTATTTTTGGAAGGGTGAACCTGTAGCCAAGGTGAGGTTACGCAGGGTGCACATGTGAATATCAAAAAACTTAAATGAAAATTACCTACAAACGTCAGTCATAAATGCTGCTAAACTTACTTGTAACGTAGAGGGTATTTAATAAATTTAATTGGCCCGTTAAAATGACAGCGTGAGTATAAAATGTATGACTTCGGCTGCAAGTTCTTAACGATGCTGACGCCTACTGCAAGGCTTAAAGCTGGTGTTACGCCCCAAATAAATGAAGCTCTTAGAATGTCGGTTTTTTCCATCTTCGCGGAGCAACAAGTTTAATCATTGCAGATTATGATCAGAGGGGTTCGAACTCGCGCTTACGTGTCCAAGTTTAAAATTTCAACGGAGCTTAAGAAAATGTTCACTAACATATTATTAAAGATTCATATTTCACAATTCGTTTTAGTAAATAAAATTTCAGTAGAAAAATTTGCGATACCGTATACATATTTAGCTGAGCGCAAGGCACATCGTAGTGTAAATAATGTTCAGAAGATGTTCCATCTTCCAAACTACTACTGATAGGCCGCGATATCCCAATTTTGCTTCCTGATATTTTCACCCTCTTTATGACAAGCAAAAAGTACTTCACTTTATGGAAGTACTCAACCGTGTTTCCACTGCCTAAAAGAGGCTGTTGTCTAAATATAGACGTCCATCTTAATATAAGCCGAACACCATTGCGTACAGTCGTGCAGCGAATATTTATAGAGCAAATACTTTATTGTCAAACGCAGCAAAACTTATCAATACGTCACGATGATGGGTTAAACTGGCTAACTCTTCAAACATGCCTGTTTGAATTCGTGTACTACGTGACGCACCGCATTGACACGGGGCCGTTCTAGTTCTATCTTTCTTGACAACCCCGGGGTCTACGATTGGATTAAAAAACGATGAAGAATAGTGCATTTACTTTTGGATGTAACAAGCAGTTCCCGGAAGAAAATATCGATTTTTGATGGAATATTTCACAAAATGGTAGAAATGCTTCGTGCGTTGGACGTTGGCATCCGAAACCTTATCGCGTTTGCTGTCCCTTTGAAATTATGTACGATTTCACCTAAATACATGTCCTGCAATTTCTATGTGACCTTGGCGACCAGCATACGATAACATTCTACCCCGCTTAAGTAACGTGTAGAACATCTTTTGTCTTGAGAGCTTGTCTGCTTTGCATCTATTTTTGTTCTATATACGTTTGTATGTGTACCTCTGTCTATTTATGATCGATGTTCTTCACCTTCGTGTCTCGCACTTTTGAGCAATATATTGTTTACTTATTTATTATCTTCCTGTCTCTGTAAGGGTTTTCTACCAGGCTCAAACTGATAGGTTACTGACAAAGGTAGCTGCGTGAAGTGTCGTAAGCCAACTACGTTATTTTACTTCTTACAACTCTAGCCGAAATCAGTTAGTGAAACTAGACCATACATCTTCCAAAAGGTTGCCCGTACCTAGCTGCGTATGTTAGTGCATTGTTCCTGGCTATATGCTCTTTTTGTTTCCCTAGCCGCACAGTCTCCCAGTGGTGCCAGCTGTGTGGCTTGGATTTTATTCGTTTCAGCAAATAGTTCTGCTACAGTGCTCCACGACGTGATGGCTTTTCGCCTGGTAAGCGTTTTCCGTATAAATAGCCAAACATGTCTGCCTAACGTGGCGACTGTGACGCTACTAAATAAAAGCACTACGTAACCAACTTCTTAGAAGTCAAACTTTGCTTCAGGCACAGGCGAAGTGCCAAAACTTATTCAGCAAACCAACACATTTACATACACAAACATCCCACCTACCTATATACCCACAAATATGGATCCACATAACAGCACGTCCTATAATGCTTTTACACCTTGCTTGATAAATTGTTGTACTACTACTATAAGCATGTCTCTAATAGCACGCCTCTCGTAGCAGAAAATAAACAGATTTTATTTATTTATTTAGTAAGGACGTCTTTCTGATGAGTACTTATGAGACACCATATATATTTGTTGACGACAAAGTTGAATTTTCATTCGCCTCTAGCCGCATACAAAATGGCCGCTCACCTATTCAGAACGAACCTCGTGCTCTCAAAAATTGATGCAATATCTGACGACTAGGATTGTGACGTACTCTTACTGTTTTGCCGTGCCATCCAACTCCCTAACGCTCAACGATGCGTTCTTATGTAACAGTTCTAATGTGTATGACCTCAGCGTGAGTACATAGAGCTCCCTAAATTTTGCCCAATAAGCAAGCTAAAGCTCCTCGAGCCAAATGCATTGTTGCATATATACTGTAAGCTTTAAGCCTGGTGTGGTCTTGACTCAAGCTCTACAAATTGTGTTTGTCCGATTTTGGGGTACAGCTGGCTTTTCGTCGCCCACTCACATGAGTGAAAGGATGAGAAGCGAGAAAGTGCAGAGAGCTTCCGCTAAACGTCCTCTTGGCCCATCCATGATCAGGTATCTAGGTTGCTGCAAACTAATTGACCTAGAGCCTCTCTTTTTGCGCAAGCTAAAAGCCAATCTCATGTTTTTCTAGAAACTACCGTAATCCCTCGGCTCAAGCATAGGCGGCATTGTTCAACGGCTGGGTGACATACGTTACTCCATACACGAAGACCTAACTATTTCTCTCTTCATAAGACATCGCCACGATTGATCTAACCTGCTAAAGTATAAAAATGCGTATGCATGGCAAAAGCTAACAGCATGTTGCAGAGCGTCAAATAGGTTAGTGGAATTTTCCCTAGTCATAAAACGATTATTAAGTGTATTCAATTTGGCGGAAAGCGCCGATAGATGTTCTTCCGACGACGAGTCCTGGCCCTGATCACGTCTATAGATATGTAGCTATTCAGCAAAAGCCAAGTATGCCTCTGCGTATCCAAGCCTAGGCATTTCAAGCTTGTTAGTTCCATTGTCTACCCACCATATCACTGTTCGCATGTGCCCTCCTTCAACTCAGTAGCATGATTTCCTTGCCCACTGCTTACACTTGCCCCTTCATTTTTCATTTGCTTTATGGGCTTGACTCTATTCAGTACCATGCTGACGTTACCTGGATTACCAACAACCAATAAGCTGCACGGCCACGTCCCTTTCGTTTCAGCGCTCTACCATCCTATCTGAACTTTGATATATCGACTGCAGCCTTAACTTTGTTTGCCCTGCATACATATTACTCCACTGAATAATTAACCTTTCTTTCTAACTACAGATTTCAAACTTACATCGGCTTGGTTGCGTAACTGAAGAAGCTTGTGCCGTCCACGTCTATTCAACTTCCTCCTTCTCCTCAACTATCGCAGCCTTGCTGCCGCCGCCTGCTTGTCAACCTGGCTCCACAATATGACTTCAAGCGGGCTTCCCCGTCTCTGCTTGTTTTCAGAACCCGTTATTACTTAACCCTTTCTTGCAGCTTTTGCTTTCATTGTAGCTAAAATTACCACTTTCCGTTGCATTCCTGCTTTTGGGTACATCAGAGCTCACGGGTTTTGATTGAATGACAATCGCTTGAGTAGTCTATGTAAGTATAAACTCCTCATCTCCAAGTCCATCCACCTCGTTAGGCGTATAGCGCCATCCTTCTATATTGCTGTACTTCATCTTATTACACCAAATATTCCTTGTCCAAATGCGGACTCTCCACAGTTTCTAAACAGACGTTACCAAACTTGCGCCAATCTCGCCTTTCGTTTCATCGCCTAGCTTCTACTCATTTATATATTATTGTCACTACTAATGTATATGGCTTCCCACTATAGTTTGGTGCATGCTTCTTACATATCCATCAATCCTCTGAGCCCGTCGATAACAAAACCCTGTCTGTTAACTCCTAACTCCATCTGTTTCACCCTCTTATGACTGCTAAGCCTCGAAGAGCAACCTGGCCGTTCCACTCCAATTGGTTGCTATCATGACTGGAATGCCGTGGTGCGCATAGCCAACCGACGCTTTACCGTGCACACCCCTGACAACAGGCTTCACGATCTCTCGCATTCTATCCTTGTACTCGTCAACCACCTATGTTTAACATTGCTCTCTGCTTGTAACTTACTTCCATCTGACTGAACCTACTACTGCTGCTAAGCCACCTGCTACCGCCCAGCCCCTGGTTTATCTTCTTCTTACCTTACTATGCTCCCATTAGACCTGTGATGTCGTATTGTTCAAAACGCTATCCAGCTTTCCAATATCTTCAACACTTTACTGCACGCTTCATGTTCTTCCAGTCTTATATGCTCATCCTTATCTGCTTCCTGATTCTAACTGCTACTATCTTCTGCTTCTGAGCCCCAGCTGTTTCCCGTTGGTATGACTGCCTAGCCCCGGGGCGTCAACTAGCAGCTGAAGCAGTTTCAGTTCATAATAACGGGCATCCATTTGGACTGGTTGCCATAGTGTTTACAAACAACTGGCATTCCGTTTTCAATGGATGTTCGTGAGAATATGTTTAGCTCGGTAAGCGGCTGGGAGTATGCGTATGTTTGCCTCACTAGTTGATTTGGCTGCAGACGTTGTAGATTCAAGCTAGACGAAATCATCATCGTTGTTTATGCGGCCCCCTACAGGACTGGATCGGAAAAGAAACAGGCCTAACTTTCATCCCCAAACACAAGCTTCAGTCTTTGGCCTAACCTAATTATTATTAATTATTCCAGACACTGAGGGTGGTTAACTGCCTTTTACTCTCTAGTTCGAGCTGTTGCACTCTGGTAGGACTTCTTAGACTAGGAGCGCAACAGGCCCAACAGCTTACCTCAGTTCCATACCAACGGCTTCTGCTCGGGTAGTGCGACCGTAATCCTCACATCTAACCCATCCATTGCCCGCACAATCCTGAGCACAGGCCGCATGGTATTTCGCTTTGTATCTTGATAACCACCAGCTGCCGAAGTTGAAATTACTGTCTACTTGTATCTTTCTTCCAGCTTGCTCCAGCTATTACTACTGCCACGCTTTCAGGCACCGCCCAACCCCTGGCTTAGCTCCGCCCAAGCAGACATCAGACCTTTGATGCCGTAATGCAGACAGGCATCCAAATTTATAACACTTTTATCCATTTACCACATACTTCGGGTTCTTTTGCTTTTATATACTTATCTTACTCTACTTCCTGAGTCCAAACGTTGCTGCTTGCTCCTTTCGAGCTTCATCAGCTTCACTCCACCAGCTAGTTAAGCTGGCTCTTACACACACTTTTCTGTGTTCACGTGACGTATCCGTGATACCGCAGAGCTTAAAGATTGTGCGGTTCACTTAATCTATTATGGTGCCGCTACCTCACTTCATTCCACTTCTACAGGTTCAAAGCAACGTGGCCACTTTTACCATATCGTCGTTACGGCTAAGGCAATTCTTCTCATAACTCATCAGTCCTCCTTTTAACTGACTGCTTCGCATTCCAACCATAAATATTTTGAGCACGATGTGTGCTGCTTCGTTATTAAGCCGGTGATTGGCCTTTGCTTTTTTGCCTAGTTGTCGTACTTAAGACACTGTAGAGCTCCACCGTTTGGTGCTTCCCTTACTGTATTTTGCGCCGAAGCCACATTTTTTTTCAACACTGGTCTACCGCTTGGCTTGCAGTGCAACCCTATCTTCGCTGCAGCTGCGGCATTTGTAATTATCACGTACCGCTCCACCGCTTGGACGGTTGTCCTATCGTCCCCCAGTCGTGTGGTGCGATATCCTTCCTTTGCTGCACCGTTCCACATCTTCTTAAACCTAGTTTCTGTATACGGATTATCCTTTCCTTGCTTCAATACTAGAAGGCACACGTGCACATGACGCTGTTTAATAGATATAAAGCTAAAAGCAAGTATAGGGTTTGGAAAGTCTCAAGGGCGTCAGCTCTCTTAAATCGCTACTTTACTTACGGAATCCTTACATTCTCTGTGAAGATCTTCCTTGCCCCTTCGCTAGATATGCATATAAGGCTGCAATAATCTAGCCTGGCTTGTCCTGCTTGGTAACGTTTATGAAGCCATGCCTCGTAGGTCCAGAACACATGTAGAGAGCCCGGACTATTATCCCGGGAATTCTTTAGCTTTGCCACTTATATTCCAGCGGTTTGAACATATGAGGTCAAATCAGTTCCCGATTACGAAAGGCACGCCTGCAAGGCATGACCATAATAAGAGTAGGAAACGTGCTTCGATAATGGTAACTGGAAAAATAGGGTTCATATAGGTTGTTATATGAATGTACGTATGCGTGCATATAGCCGGGCGGCGGGAGATCACATGGTTTGCTGAGGTGGTGGTGGCTAGATCCCAACAGATGGTCTACCCATTGCTGCTACCGTTGTGGCAGTGGCTCATGTCCTGGGCGTCTCCTCTTGGCTACCGCTGGGTGGGAGCTGGGTTACCACCTTCGCTTTGCTAAGATCCGGGACACCAATACACATGAGTACGTAAAAGGACCATGTGCTAGTCCCCCTGCCCCACAAATGTAAATTTAATCAAAGACTTTGGCTGGGGATACGAGTCGCCTTTCCTGTATCCTAGCCCATCACCTTCGAAGCTTAAGAAGCGGTCGATGTCCCTTTTACGTAAAATCTAGTAACGATAGACAACCGGTGTACGGGTTATAAGCTCACAGCTCGAAGGGCGTTGAGCACGAGCGTCACGTATTTTCTATGAAGGTGGGAGGGCACCTCCGGGTGTTCAATAGTTTGCTGCAGCCCGACTCAATGCAGACAGCACCTGGTCAAATTGGAGTAAACCCGCCAAAACCTACCTGCGTCAGGCTGTCGTCGGTGTATTCTACTACGATTGCAAAACATATATAAATCGCGAAGAATGCTGATCTTCAGAAATCCCAAATTTCCCATTTGTCAGAATTAATCAAGGGAGGTATAAGCTGAATAAAGAATCCTTTTCGGTATTTCTCATCAGACTCAACCATTACATGATGAAGAGAAAGTGCCAAATATGCCGGCCTGGGCTGCGTATTGAACGGAATGTTTAATTTCAGCAGGAACAAATCAATAAATCACGGAATCGTTGAAGGTGGCAAGTATGTACAGGAGAAAGCACCGTCGAAGTTGTAGGCCACGGTAGGAGTAAAGGACGTACAAACTGTATTTGTACGCTCAATTCTCGCTTGAAGTGGCTGATGAAGATAGCTTCCGCAATAGACAGGACATGCTTCCGGAGTGGGCGCCAGAAACGCCCTGCAATAGTATAGATGACTCTAAAATCATTTTCCGTCCCTGCATAACTTCACTCTAGAAGGTGAGACAAGGTGGAACTGTTACTAGACCTAGATTTGGCTTTGTAAAACCACTTCAGGATGTCTTTTCGAACCATATGAGATAGGCGCCTCGCGGTACGACCCACGTATTGTGCACCGCAGGTACAGGAGCAAAGTTAAACAAGCATTGAGCTAGTCACCGGAGGCAACCTGTTCCTCAAAGGTTTTGTGAATAAACGCTTGTGGTAAAATACTATGCTTAGGCGAGTCGCGAAGTAGGTCTTTTCAACAGCATCTTTTAGGCGGTTGAACAGGGCATCGGCCGCACTGTCGCCTTTGAAAGGAATACGCACAATTAGTTCTTCCTTGGGTACGTTCATCCTCGGTGGTTTTATCTTGCGTACTTTCAAATGGATACCCATTCGCACGTAACGAGGCGCTGATTCTCTGCAATTCCTGGTTCATTGTGTCCGGTGTGCAAACTCTATGTGCTCGGAAGGCAAGAGTGCGGACTAGGTTCCTTTTGTACTGTGTGGGGACCGCGCTATATGTGATGTGCTGTCAATTCCAAGTAAGTTTTCTATACGCCGCTTTGCTACATGAACCATCGACGTTTCTTATGATATCAACGTTCAGGAACGGCTGTCGGTTTCTGGATTGGTGCTCACATGTGAATTGTAGATTATGATGTGCATAATTAAAGACTTCCAAACGTTTCAAAGTTGTCGCTTTCGATACGCAGAGTAGAAATGTGTCATCTACATAACTTATATACATCTCGGTTTCCTTGCAATGCGTTCTTATTACATTATGCTCCAATTTTTACATAAAGACCTCCACTAGAAAGGAGTGCAACCGTGAACCCATACTTGCCACGTTTTATGACCCCGTGATTTATTGATTTGTTCCTGTTGAACTTAAACTTTGGTTCCGTACGTAATCCAATCCGGCATATTTAGCAATTTCTCGTCATCATGTACTTGTTTATTCTGACGATAAGTGCCGAAATTTTTCTTTACTCAGATGCTGCCTCCCTTGATTTATTCTAATATACGAAGCCTTCCAGCACCTTAGGCTGCGTGTGACAGCCGTCATGCAGATACCAATCTGTTTCTGCAATCACATTCCCAAGCTGGATCTGCTTTCCTTTACCTTGTGGGTCAGGCTATTGTGCAAAGGCCTCCGGGTAGAGTCCTGCAAGCACACTCCTGAAGCACGACAACCATTTCGCGTGCGATTGCCAACCAGTGCAATCGTATGCCTGAGCGCAAAACACAGCATCGGGTGCATAAACGTACGCACACTACTAGATCGGAACTCCAGCGAGCGCCTGGAGCGACGCACTGCACTGGTCGCGCTGGAGCTGGCGCGCTACCCCATCGATATTGCGGCGTTCATTGAAACGCGGCTCGCTGAGCAATGTAACTTGCATGAAGCCGTTGCTAATTACACCTTATACTGGGTGGGCAACGCCGCCACTACACTTCATAAACCTGGGGTCGGATTTGCAATATTCAGTTACCCCCACGGCCTGCCTGTGAGTGAACCAACTGGCATCAGCGCGCGACAGATGACTGTTTGCCTACAACTCGGAAGAGGTAGTTTGCCACTTTTGTAAGCACGTACAGTCCAACCATGTGTTATCCTGATGACACGCGTGATCAATTCTACACTTAGCTATCCTCTGTGATACGGTCTGTGCCAAGAAGCGCCGACAATTTCTGCTGGGTGATTTCGACGCGCGTGTTGGGCGTGATGCATCGGCACGGACAGATATTATCCGTTCGCACGGCATTAGTGCAGCGAATGCGTACGGTGACAGGCTGTTCTCACCCCATGCCACCCACGACTTGACGATCCTCAACACTCGGTTTGCATTGAGTGCGAGTGATATAGCAACTTGGACGCACCCACGTGGTGGCCACGTTTACTTGCTGGAATATGACACCGTACGTCTGAGTGATATGCCTGAAGTGCGCATGACACGTGTATTGCGTGGAGCTGAGCGTGGCACTTAGCACAACTTGGTGCGGACCATACTGTACATAATTTTCGTAAATCTATGTATTGCACTCCCGCAGTGAAACGGCGTTAATTTAATATGCTCTCCCTCAGTACTGTGGCGCAGCGCATTGATCCGGAGCAAGCGATCGCTGCACGGCAGTGTAATGTGGACCGCATAGCCACAGTGGACGACCTGTAGCACCACGTTCGCGATCACATGACAACTGCTGTCAAGGAGACCATCGGGCGCGCAAGCTGTAAGCGGACCGATTGGTTTGCTAAGAGCAACGCGAAGAATGGCGCATTGTTGTCGGAAAAGGATGCGACATTTGCTGCACATTTGGCAGCTTCTAGTGACCTGGGGAAGAATAGTCAGGTTCGCAAGCTCCAATGACAACGGACCAGAGAGCACCGTTGCATTGAATGTAGTTGGTGGACGGAGAAAGCAAGGCGGATGGAATGCTACGCCGCCCGCCGTCAACACAGGGAATTCTTTGACTCCTTGAGTGCATTGTATGGACAGAGATCGGAGCCGTTGAGGCAGCTAATCAATGTCACTTCTAGCGCCAGCTGCAAACACACTGCAGACATAATATAGATCTGGCGAAAACATTTTGGCTGTCTCATGAACAGCCGTTCAGACATCGAATGGCTTACATTGGACGGCCCGAAGCAGCACGATGTGAAGCGAGTCCTAAGGACACGTCAACACTAGATGATAAACAGAGAGCACATACTCAGCTGCAACACGGCAAGTGTGCTGGGGTCAACGGGATCGTGCCTGGATTATTGAAACACGGCGGACCCGCGTTAGTGCCTGCGCTGCAGCACTTGGTGTATCGCGGATGGATTGTGGAGTAGGTGCCTCCTGAGCTGAAGGATGCCCTTGTGCTATCACTATACAAATGCAAAGGGCGCAAGTAAGGTTGCACAAATTATCGTCACACCAACTTACTGAGTTGTGTGGGCATTGGGATTACCAGAATCCTGCGTAACCGTCTCGTTAGTCAGGTTTTGGTAGCTAACGTAACGGAAGAACAGTGTGGATTCCGTTCGCGTCGCAGCGCTGTAGAAATGATGTTTGCGGCGCGTCAGTTGCAGTAAAAGTGCAGAGATGGACACCAGCCGTTGTACTCTGTTTTTGTTCATTTTAACTAAGGCAATTACTACTATGAACCGCGAGGTATTGTGGCTGGTGTTGGGTAAGTTTGGTTGCCTACGTAAGTGTAAGTTTAACTAAATATCTGCACAGTGGTATGCGAGCGAGAGTGCGGCTGAGTTGCGAGACCTCGGATGGCTTGGTAGTTGTCTCTGGTGTGAAGCAAGGCTGTGTCTTTGCTCCTGAGCTGTATAAGTTATATCTACAGGCATTGATGTCTTGTGCTTCTGATGCGGCTTTGGCTGATGGTGTTTTTGCGGAGGCCGTATTGATGGTTGGTTGCTGAACGTCCGTCGTTTCGGTGCGAGAACCATAGGCTGTGAGACAGCTATCTGTATTTTGCTATTTGCTGACGACTTTGCTGTGTTTGCACAAAACGCGGATGAGTTGCGGCAAATGAGTAGTGCTCTGGCTTTGACAGCGACCATATTCGGACTCATCACCAACACAAGCAACTCTGGCTGTATTTTTCAGCCTTCACCAGAGGTGCCATCGACAATATTGCCGCGAATCAGTCTTGGTGCTGAAGTATTGGAAACCACCTCCCGCTTCTGCAACCTTGGGAATGTGGTGTCGACTGACAAGCAGCAACGCAGTGAGTTTCAGTTTCGCGCCTCGGAGACATCGGCGGCACTCGGGAAGCTGGAGTAACGTGTGTGAAACAACCATCAGCTTACCACTGGCACGCAGCTGATGGTGTACAAATCCATGTTGTTGTCCGTTCACCTATACGGCAGTGGATGGTGGACGATATACCGGCGGGATAGGCGATATCTTCAGAGGTTTCAGTAACAGTGTTGGAGACGGATTTTGCAAATCGATTGGGGAGACAAAGTTGCTGACACGGAAACGTTGCGACCAAGTGGGAGGTTTGAAGTGGACTGCATACCTCAGCCGAGACACCTAAGTTGGCTCGGTCGTGTGTGGCGTATGGATGCGGCGCGGATACCGAAAAACCACTATATGGTATTGGGAAGTGTTATGTGCGAAAACCAGGATTACCTATCCAGGATGTGATAAAAATGAGCCCCTCACGTTCTAATCGTTATTGCAGGTCATGGGAGTCGAAGGCGGTTGATTGGCGTGCATGGCGCGATCTCTTCACGAAGGCAGTTGCCGAAGCGCGGGAGAAGGACCTTATACATGCAGAGAAGAAACTGCAGGTGAGGATCCGGCAAGCGCCGATGGGTTGTACTCCATCGGCATCGCGCGCATGGTTATGTAGCACATGTGGTCATGAGTGCCTGTCAGGCAGGCCTAGTGAACCACGGGCCAGGCCACTCGGGACCACTACCGAAGAGATGACGGTTCCTGCAGAACACGTAAAAGAATCGGCGCAGCTTTCGTAGGTACACTGCATTCGATTAACTAACCGCGTGTTTGCATGCTGTGTCCGCTTATTTCAGGCGGTTGGTTTGCAATATTGTCCCAATACTTTCCTGAAATTAAAGTCCAACTTTATCAGCTTCCATAAACTTGCACATGTCGCAAACACTAATTGTTGTTTATTTCGATAAAATTATCGTTTGTGACATTTTTGAGGTATACTTTTGACCTCTTGAACTTATCACAAATTCGTTCGTAACCAATATTTTCATACGCTCATTTAATGAAGATATATGTCATGGTATCTGTTTTCAATATTCGAATTATTTTATTGCATCCCATTGTTTCAAGTGGTTGGCCGATGCTTGATATTCCCTGTGTGGCCGCGCTTGTTTTGAATGATGACGAGGTACCTACCTCTCTACCACTCACTACCTCGCCGATACTTGCTCCAGGAAATAGTTGGTCGATGCTGGAAGGGATGGGGTGCACGGTCCTTGTGGCCGGGCTAGGGTTGAAGAGCGGTTCCATGCACTCAGTTTGCAGCGCACTATAGTCCAGCCACCGCCTTGTGTGCGCATGATTCCCAACTACAGTATGCTTTTGTTCGCCTGTGAAAAGTGTAGGCCGGCTCCGTTGATAAAATGTGGTTCCCTTCCACATACCACTCCGCCTTATTCCTTCGGGTTTACACTAGATTTTGTGCGTGTATCTGGAACCGTCGGTGGTGCAATGCATCCGCCCATGGTCCCTTTGTAGGCGCTGGCATCTTATGGCTGTACACAATGACAGGCATGTCCGAAACCTGATGTCTTCAGACATGTAGTCTTGCTTAAGGGATTTGTAAAAGCTGTCCTACGCTTTTGCTAGTACCGCCTTTGCTAAACGGATGCTTGCTGTTTGGGTACTTGAATCCATTGTCCGGATAAGCAATTGCATAGCTTTATTTATCCGCGATTTGCCTCCGCCACGTCACAGTCATTTTAAACAGACATTTCTAGCTTTTGTGTTGAGAATGCCTACTAGGTGAAAACCCACTACGTCCTGGAATGCTGCCATCAAGCTAGTTGCAGAATGTAGTAAACCCAGACCACCCAGCTGACACCATAAGAGGCATGTTTGGCTAAACCGCTAATGTTTGGTTGGCCAGCAGATATTGCGTTTGGCTGAACCTGTAGGCTGGACATAACAGAAAGCACGTTGTTCCGTACGCCGTACAGGTTTGAACAAGTAGATTCATTTCATTATAAATTTCGAAACATGACCTCAGCAAGCTTTTATCACTCTGCAACTGCTCAAGCTATTTGCAACGGCGTGACCTAATTCGCCGTCTGCTTCGCGAGTGAGTTACTTCTAGTTTACTAGCAATCTTCATCTGCTGGGCGACAGTATAACCTGGGCACTTTACCTGCACCGTTAGTATGGTTTTCGAATATTTTATACAATTCATATATATATCGGCTGTGGTCTGTAACACTGCGTTCGGCCCTTCCCGTATTCCGAAGGCCGCAGCATGCACAAAACTTGGTATTCTGTACCGGCTTAAACAATTGGATGCAAATCATTTTTTATGTTGGAACATCCTTCCAATAATACTTTAGCTGTACGCAAGCGTTCTGCTTACCCGCAATGATTATCCCTCGTGGACCCGCCTGCCGCAACCATCTAACCCGTGGGTTGTCAGCGCGACAAAAGCTCGCATATGCATTATCTGACTTTCACCACTTTAAAATTCTTGCTAACCTGCACATTTCGCATCCAATTCTGCACAGCCCTATTCCCTTCCAATACCGTCGGTTCCAAACGTTGCCGGTAAATAATGACTTAGCTTTTTGCTTAGGCAACGGAAGCTTGGGTGCTCGTGACTTAGGAGTAGCCCTGAACAGAACCGGCTTTAAAGTAGCTTTGCCAGCGTCTTTTTGCTCTGATAAATGCGGTTAGCGGCAGTGTTCTAGGAAGTGGTGGGTGTTTGTCTGACAGGCGTTCTCCATAAAAAAGCGAAAAATATCTGCTTAACAACAGTGCGAGGTGGCGAATGTGATTCGCTAACAAAACAGAATCAACGCTCACTGCTTAACCTTTGCAAGGATCCCAACATCTGAACGTTGCCTTCAAGACGGTATATGAATAAAACTTTCACTTGTCGTCCAACTGGGCTTATGGAGCATTCTATCAGCTTTCAACGCTCGGAAGAAAGCGGAGCTCAAGCTTCGGAACTATTAGAAACCACCAATAGCTGATCTTTGTAAAAAAATCACTCAGAGTTTCTAACGTTATTCCGCGCCACCCTACCGTCTGACAATAAGGAACGGGCCCAGCATCCTTGCAACTTCCTTGGGCAAACATTATGTGCTATTTTCTAAGCCATATATTTTGCCAGCACTTACATGTGTCACTTGGCGTATCCAGCTTTTAATGTTTCAGTGGCTTTGTCAATTAATTGCTCATGACTGTGCTTGTGTTTTTCGAATCGTTAAAGATAAAAGCTATACATTTATTTATTTATTTTCTTATCTTTATCTACCTTCTTATCCTATAGGTTGGTATTTGCTGCTTTCTAGCTCCATCTGTTTTGTCATAGTATGTCTATATTTGCCGAAGTACAAGCTGGCCGTTGCCTCATCTCCTTTCCAAACCAGTGGGCTTCCATTACGACCCTTGTGCCGTAACGCTTACAAACACTTTACATTTCAATCCCTACCTTCCTTTACCAAACGCCTTATGTTCTTACTCTCTTTAATTTCTGTCATTATTGCCTTCCTGCTGCTGCATGTTGCTTTAGCTGGCTCTTTGTTCCATCTATAGCAATCTAGTAGGAACTCGGCCTTAAAAACAAGGTGCTCCCTGCTTTTTGTCTTAATCCGGTTGGCCTCAACTCATTTAAGCTACCACACGAGCTCTGATGGCTGCCATCATGGTTAATTGTACACTTACTGCTTCTGTTATCTACGCTTCTCACTTACTGTTTGTTGATCATTATCAACACGCTTTATTCTATCGGCTTTTTTACTATGTGCGTTGCAGAAACTTCTTCCTACGTAACGGCTGCGGTCCAAGCCACACCGGAAACTTGATGTAAAGACACAGCTGTAAGACATGTATATCAAACAAAATTACATAGGCTACAGGGTAAGCACAGCTAAACAACACTGCATGGCATCAGGCTTTCGATATCGGTTTTTGAATTATTAGTATTGTTTATTTATTTATTATTTATGGAATCTTTATTTTACAATGGATGGCTGCTTATTCTGTCGTATTTAATTTGCACGTTCAAAGATGGCACTACTTTTCCTCTCTGATGTAAGAACGATCTGTTTTGGCAACTTTCAATTCGATAACGGCACTTTGATATTCCGTGTGTGTGCAACATTTCCGTTGGCATTTCATGGACAGCTTTGCTGCTCCTCAATAGCTTTCTAGCAAATGAGTACAGCCTCTTTCCTTACTGCAAGAACCTTTTGCCAGTTAAGTTCTTTGTAGCTTCCCCGACAGCATTTCGTGTAGTTTTCACCTTACCACGAAAACCATTACACTAAATGGTAATCTACTATTGAAGGAATTATGAAACTTTTATGCAGAAAACCATTCTGCATTGAACTGCGTATTAGCATTTTTGCCTGAGATGGATGAATTCAGCCATGTGGATATAACTTCACTCACCACCTCCATAATAAGTCCAGTGTGAATAGCCGGACACGAAGCCTGCGCAACTTAGACAAGCCTACCACAGCAGAAATATCTGACGTCCAGTACTAAGAAAGTTTACTCATTGTACAGTTATTCACTTGTATCCCCGATAATTTTAATCTTTAACCGGCCACAGCGACTAATAACAGATCCTGCATGAGGCATTCAGTCAAACAGCACACAAATTGGGTCTAGTTTGACTGCGAATAACCAGGTGACAATTCGACCTGTATGATGCAATGGCAGGTACACATTCCCGTTCAAGTAAAGCAAACGCAGTCTCCTAGGTGGCGGTGTTTATTTGCCCGATAAGTGTTTGTCATAGACAAATCCACCAATCTCCGTTGAACAATACTGCGACTTTGCGGGTGAGCTGGCAACTGAATAAGGTGACCGTCCAAAATTTAGCACTGGCCCAGCCACTGAGCTAAAACATGCAGCCTGTGCAACCACTGCATGCAATGGTGACTTCAACCGATTTTGATATAAAGAAGGTCTTGATGCATCCCTGCTTATTTCTATGTTTAATGGAGAACTCTTGCGTCTAACCTTAAGTTCCCTCCTGTGCCCATACTTCTATGGATTAAACATGACGAACTCACACCGAAATTTGCCTATTGCCGCGAGAAACATAACTGAATTTTTCGGTACGCAGTACCGTCGCTTTTCTGCCCTGCAACCACTAGCGGTTGCATCAAGATTGCAGACATTGTTAGGATCGCCCCGCTGCTAGGCAGGTACAAACCCGCTTCGCCAGGTCAAGAGGCAGGCTAGTTACTTTTAGGCTACATGCCAGCATACATGGCGAAGATTTGTACTAACCTATGCAATTAGGTAAAGCAACTGTATTGCTTATTAAAACATCGTAACGCTTTGAACATATTTACCACTTGATTACTAAATGTATATGCCAAGAGGTACACGGCTTATGCGTGCACCAAAATCGAGCCTTTTTAAAGGCCGTAGTAGTATTGGTTCTGAAAACATCGTGACGACCCTGCGAAGGCAGGTGGTCTAAAGGATGGTAGTGACAACGCATAACATTTGACGCTGCGCCTGGGTTTGCAGTTCAAAGCGGTGGCCTTTCACTTTACGGATGTGTTGCACGAGCGAAATAGCTGGTGATAGGTAAAGGAAGGTTGTAGATAATTTGTCTACAACGGTCTACTCATGACAGTTGGGTCGAGATTGCAGACACTGTAATTACTTAAAGAGGACACAATTCTAACAACTTAAGCAAAACAAAGCGTTAGGCCACTTTATAGACAGGGTTAATTGCTTAAGCGGTACATACTTTGATCCACTGGAAGTACCGTTGTTGCTCGGTGGCCTGTCGAGGAGAGTAGCCGTAAGAGAAAGATACGTTGATTAATTATCCTACCGCAGCCACGTGTGTAGACCCGGTAATCGGATCTGCGAATCTGACAGTCAGTTAACTATTGTTATGCCATCTGTCTACCTATGTGAACCGTTAGTATGTAGCTAGTGAAAATATGAATAGTAGTGTCGGTAAGGGCTTTTACTCACTGTCTACTCGGCGCTATTTATTAATTCCACACGGTAGCTTACTTACGTAAGTAACTTTAGGATTGAGTACTTTGTGTTAAAACGAAAAAGAGATGAGCACGAATATGTTGTCCTTTGATATACAGCTTTTATTATTGTATCTTAAACGCAATGAATCCAAGCGATTTGGCCTATGCGGAAATAAGCCAAATGCGGTAAATCAGCATGACCTCTGTAAGTTATAAAGCAAGTTGTCACCGTAATTGGCTGGTTACTTTAGATGCATGAACTAAGGCGAGCGGTGATCTTTGTTATGCTCTATCCCGACGAGACACAGAAACTGATGTGCTGAAAAGCAGTGGATGGATATGTGTTTTGCATAGAATACGCAAGGAATGTTTGTACTTATCTTAAACATTTTCGGATTCTAGAATCTTCGCAATCTCGCTGGCAAGTTATTCCAAAGGTATGGGAAAACAACTAAGAGGAAACTGAAATGTGTAGTAGTGTGGCTGGTTGATGTAACATTCTAACTAATATTCATATTTTACGGTACACTGCCGGGATTGGTTCACAGTTTTGCACAGCAGTTTCCGTCTGTCTGTTCAACTTTTGCTTTGCCATTTTTTATCGTTTGCTTGTTTTGCAAACTGTGAGCGATTGAATTGCCGCATCTCTTCATTCACCCGGCCGGAATCGTTCATAAGTATCATACCGGCAGCTAATCCTCCACTGTGAAACATAAAAGCTATAGCCCATTATGTCTGACTTTTGCAAATGTTCTGTTATTGCCCGCTAAATTGGTACCCACAAGCTTGTAAGAAACACCGCGGAGTGTATTTTAAATTTTTTCATGATGAACACGTGTCGCCTACATAACACAATTTTTGGTACACTTTACTTATTATAGCAGGTTTGTAGCCGTTTTATTAGGGATCCTGTAGACGACAAGTTAGTTTCTTACGCGCTTTTTATGAAATTTCTACATCTTACCTTCGTAAAGGTGAATCACCGTTTATGGTTCACTCATCTATAGCAATTAGTTACCGTCACTGATATGCTGCTGACTACTCTAAGTAGAAGTGACCCAGGTCATATCTTCCCAAGAAAGCGTTCATGCAAACTGGAGAAGTTGTACGCTAACAGAGAACATAAAAGCGGTTGGTGCAGATTTGGTATCAGTATCGCTCATGCAACTAGCAATGCTGGGAGAATAAGTAAGTAAACTAACCAAGCTATGCGTAAACTCTAACGAGGTCAACATTGTCGCTTACAGAACAAGCGGTTTGCCATCGAAAATTATGAATTTCGGAAGCCTGCATCGTTTCTTAGTTGTTCGGGAACGTTTAATCACTTAATGTGTTTATTAGAGTATCACGCCAATATAAATTTTGTTGAAGGCGGTACAAGTCTTTCTAGACACAGCAGCTGGAGCTTACCTTGGATGCATCTTACATTAGCTGGGTGATTTTCCGGTTTATCCGGAATGGTTTAATTGCAAGCTTGATTTCAGCAGATGAACATCCTTTGCACTATTGATGCCGAGCTCAAAGCTGCTTACTAGCAGCAATGTAAATATACCCCAGGCGGCTCACCTGCACTATACGCAGGTTTGCTTTCTACTTACAAAAAAAACGCTGCCTGAAGTTTTGCTGCCCAATGTGCGTCACAACTGTCATGCGCGACAATTCTGGCGCTCGAAAAGCTGGTCACATGGATTGGTTGGCTCATAACTTTGAAGGTCACGCGGATTTCGTAGCTTGCAGGCATTTTGAGCTAGTAACAATTGAATACATCTACGAAAAGTAAAAAGCGATCGAACCAAATATCCTCACAGAGTAACAAATAGTATCCTAATAATACTTGATTGTGATACGAGGAGATGACCAGTGATGACGTTTGAGTGGCAGCTACATATGAACTTCTGTAATATTCAGATTTTACAGGACATTGTTTTGATGTCATGGATACACAGAGTTTCACCATACAATGTCTAAACTCTCTCCCTTTATTGCCGACAGCTGAGACTGACTCAGGTTTGGCACTTCCACTGCTCTTTCATTTTCCTTTGCTTTGATTGTTATTCTTCCTCACGTTTTCCTCTAAATTCATTTAAATCCGATGATATGCTTATTTATTTGGGCCACTTAGCCCACGCTTATCGTACCTGGACTGCTTGTTGTCTGCCGGAGGCGTGCGTCTTGGTTTGCCTTAGCTGCCTTCGATGTTTTCTTACCTTGCTTTGGCCGTTGAGGCCTAACAGCCTAGTTTACAGCAGGTTCACCCATGATAGTTAACTTTTTCGTATTTACTTTCGCCTCTCATCGTCTTCTTTTGTCCCAACTCATCTTTTTATTCCTAGTTCTAGTTATTAGACAACCTTAGCACGCACTGATTCTTCAGATGGTCGCAGAACACAAAATACAGAACCTTTTACCTTTTACCTGAATAATTTTTACCACATTGTCACCTATACGGACTTTGTATTCCCACTGAGTGATGTCACAAGTTTCCTTATTAATCTCTGCTGTTCTCCTTTTCTTTACTTTTCTCTTCTCTTTCCCGAGGGCAGAAGACATCAGCAGAAACTTGCCAAAGATCCCACCTGGCCTGTGGGTCTGCGGCTGAATTCACCTACAAAGATAAATGTGTAGCATATCAGACAGCCAGCACACCCAGTCTATTCTGGTCTACTTAAACTCGTCATCTTGCGCTGTATACCCATATCCTGCGAATTGGCTCAGCCGTGACCTACATGCAAAAGAGCCTTCACAACAACTGCTTAACACAAATTACCTGAATCAAACCATAACTACCTACCTGTGGTCCGGCCTGTCAAGAGTACCATCACTCGCTTCCGGCTCGTCAGCAGTCACAGGCTGCTCAGTCTACAACGAAAATATGACTTCGCCGGCGTGGAAACTGGTTAGCGACAGTGCTCCGGGACGTGGTAGGTTTCCGCCTGTCAAGCGTTCTCCCCATGCAAAGCCACGTATGTCTGTTTCACAGCACTGCGAAGAGTTGGATTTGACATTCCTAAATCTAAATTCACTGCTCCATGAGTACCCAAGCAACCACACTCCACCCACGGACGTCACACAACACTTCTCACACCATCCGCGTGCTCAGTCGCACTGGCAGTGGCATATATTCAAACTGGTATAACAGATAGACACCTGCACACCCACATACATGTATGAACTCACAGATCTAAATTTATGGCTAACTTGCACCATTTTTATACCTTCCCCGATAGTTAGTTTTAACTTTAACATGAGCATGCCTGCATATCCGTATCTCTCACTGCACAGGAATAAATCAGCTACTTACTTATTCAGAAATGTTTACTCTTGACAGTGCGGGACACGTCGAATAAGGCGTACACATAATAATACAGACTCCTTTGAGGATTAATTAAACACGTTTACAATTAAACCAATACGTATTGCAGTTCCGTTGGTTGTGTATATTTCTACGATGAGTACTTAAGTTGCGTGAATTCTGTACAGTTATGCTGGAGTTTTGCTGGTGTTCGTTAAATTCGCCAAAGTAAGTAAGTGTCAAATAATCTCTTCAAAGTGCCTGACTTTCTTGTATGGAAGGAGATCCTACCGAAAGGCCAAAGGCAATGACTACAGATATTAGCGAGCCATATCCAACACAGCAATGTTGTTAACCATATATTTGTAGTGTTTATACGGATTACGCTTGTCAGGCGAATACCCACCACGTCCAGGAACACTGCAGCTGAATTAACGGCTGGAACAGGATTAACCCCGACCACCTAGCTAACACCACGTGAAGATTGGTTGTCTAGTCAGCAGAAGTACTGCAGTCAAATAATTCTCCGTTCTGTGTTGCGGTTGTTTAATTCACAGTATAAATCATTTTAGTAAACTAGAAGAACAGAAATACGTAGGTAACATGCCACATTTGGCATCAACCTGGACGTCACGAATGAAAAACACCCGGTGGTAGAATTGCAAGACATTGCATTTTGGTAGACAGTTTGTGCCGAAGTAAGCGTGGTGACCACCAACGCCTATAAATTTCGGCAACTTTCTCTTCCTTGTTTTTTCAATCGAAAGTTAGGTTACGGGGCCTCGAACTAAGTACTAGTGTACGGCTACCTACATGTCTGACCGCGCATAGCTTACCTTCCAGCAGCCACTGCTATGCAACACGCTGAGGTCTGTACTCCGTAAAATCATCAGTGCAAATACCTTAACAACCTTGGATAAGGTAAGTTAGCCCGGAGTTCGTTTCGTTCCACCGGCATGTTTCTGGCGCAGGCAGTTGGACAACATTTTTAAACCAAATATATCCAATGGATTTCATGAAGACCATCAACTTATTACCTTCGCTTTACTGGAGAATGTTTGGAAGCTATTGGTCGCGTACCGTGAATAGTTTTTGCCAATTCTACTTGCTGGTCCTCGCACTTTCAAGAATAGTAAATATACATCTATGCATTTCCGTTGATGTGCGATCGCTTTAGCAGGGTGAAAACCCATGAGACTGCACAACCGTTACCACTTCACTATTCTACTGGAAATCTTACTGAAAGTACATGCACATGACTCTTTGGCGCGCATTAATCCTTTATTTAAAGAGATGTCACGTCCCTTTATATTGACCGTTATGGATTAGGTTCTAATTGTCGCGACACTTTGAAACAAGTATCCAAAGCCCAAGTTCAAATTATTGCCCCGGATACGGTTGTGTATTTAAAAATATCAGAACAGTTACTTTCAGACACACAGTGGATAGTGCAAGGAATATGTGAGAATGGATCACGCCCGGTGTAGCTTTAGAGCTCGTCCCAGGCAATGTTCTGCAAAGTATTTCATATATTAATCGCACCTAGACTGCAAGTATCACTACTGATCCGTTGCTTTGTGTCTTTTGGTTCAGCTGCAACCTGGCCTGGGTTTATTAATGTCCAATCGGTTAACTGCACAACGTAGACCAAACCGTTTAATTGCTTTAATATGGAAAACGATTAATAATTTGAAGGGCGGAACATCCGGCCGTGTACGTGACGAGAGGGATAAATTAGCCTAGTAAAGTAACGCAAAAAACTACTGTAGTTATGACCACGGATTTAACAATAACCCCCTCACAGTTCCATTGCTCAAATATTTTAAGTCCTATCACCGAATCAAAACTTCAACCCTATTCGCTAGCACCGTGTAAAATCCGTATCTACGTGCGCAAGACTTATCCACCCTCCCTGTCTGATCTCGGGAGGCTTTATCCAGTTGGACTGGGAATCACAGTTTTATGGATCAACACTTGCGTATCCCTGTGTTTGCATACATCTTTAATTGATTTTTCACCAAATTTGACTTAATCGCTTTCTTCCGGACTCAACTTCTTTTTTCCTTTACCTTCCCATCCGTGTGTTATACAACAGACCAGATATTTATCACTTTCTCGCTTGGTTCCAGTTCATTGAATCTTCGTTAACACCACTCGAAGGCCTTGTGTTTGCGTTGGTTCTTTAGTTGGTTACTGATGGAACTTAAACCATCAGCACGCAATTGTCGCATGCGAGTTGCTGACGTAGTTATTCGGGTTCACACTCCATAATGAACAACAGCAGTTACAAAACGGTGTTTGGATTTTGGAAAAATAATTTGTGTGTTCCTGCATCCAGGCGATTATAGAAGCAGCGTGCGCGCAAATTGTTACACAATCTTTAAGTTAACTACGCACTCTAACAGCCGTAGTAGCCGTTTAACATCATTTTTACAAGGAGCTTATTTGGTCAGTAGGTTACGGTAAATTTGTATCACTAATGCTTTGGCATCTCAGTTTGTTTAGAGGTTCACCCATGCAACGTCGTTGAAAAGTGGAAAAATTGGCCTTTACGGTATAACCTTAAACGCGTCTGGCCGAAACCAAAGTCTCCTCAGCCATGTTAGTACCTGACCTTTCTGGAGCGTGGTTCCAGGATACACCGAAGTTGAAGTCTGCGTCCTTCGCTATATCTCTAAGGAATAGGACTTACCCTAATTGACCGGACTTCGTATCGCCCCTAACAAAAATATAGCAACTTTCAGCATGAAGCCTTTAATGCGCACCCCGTGCCTACGACGTAACGTACGCCAGGTTTACATGGTAACAGCTACGTTAAGCACTTTCATTGGCGAGCTTCTCACATCACTTTAACCCCATTGATGCAAACTGGCAGATACTACTAGATTTAAACCCAGCTGCTTGTTTGCATGAGCACTGCCAACATGGCCATCTTTATTCTGGTTTGTAGCCTGTTCCAAGATTTAAAGCCGCGTGTAAACATAGCACAAAACGTCTTAACCTCCTTCGCGTACAGAAAAGTTTGTTTTCCATAACGTCATCCGCCATATATTAGGTACTTACAATTGGCCTCTGCTTTAGCCCGCCCGTACCAACGAACGCCGGGCAGGTTTACTTGCTTATACTTGAAATGCCTTGACTTTTCAAGTATTCACGCAACTCATACTTACATATATTTCCTAGATTCATATGCTGCTTTTAGGGCATTTGACTGTGCCAGAGTCTGGGGTAATTATCATATCTCTTACAGGCCGAGTTAACACTTTCTCTGGCTGGTATGTAAAAGTGGCATAAAACAGAGCTGACGTGCGCCTTATCTCAAATATTTTATGCGCTGGATGATAAAACGAAACCACCAGTTAGTACAACATTCTTCCAATTTGTGTACTTTCAATGAGCTGTCTTGCGCCCTACGCAATACAGCTCATTATTTACAGCGTTTCATTCCTGAGATGAGTTGTAGAATTTAATTTGTATTTGTTATTTATACGACGTATATTGTTACCTTCTCTGACGATGCTTGCCTACTTCGCCTTTAGGCTCTTTTCAAAAGAGTGACGCAATATGTGGCTATGCTTAATCCAGACACATGTCAAGATGGCCAAAGCATCAGCGACCTGTTTCCTCACAAGATATACTGTGCTGGTGCTAAAGTAATACCAGAGTAATCCAAATGCCGTGAGTCGACTCCGCCTTAAAATTCTTGGAAGCGCTTCGCCGATTCCTTGGACTGGTCAAATGTTATTGGCCTAATATTCCTAACAGCATGAGCACGCTGCATCTAAAAGGCGGTTGACACAAACTTGAACAACGTGCTTCTTAATACTGAAGGCGTTAATCTGGCGCTTAAAAGCTCAAAGAGACTCGCTCAGAGAGCGCCTTTTGGTCACGCAAGCCAACCTGCACCAAATCCTTAGATTACGTATGCATCAAAACCTGCCCTCGTTGCAGTTCTTTATCAGCTCATGAGCCACCAATGGGTACCTAACCTTTCCTAATTTTTCGTTTGCAGCCTACCGAATCGCGTTCCAGCATCCTCGGTTTGGAACTACACGAAATTTGCCTATATGTCCGGTATTTTTTTCACCATCACATAGCTACGCCTTACACTTTACTGATCAAAATCTATTTAACTACGCAAACAATATCGCAGCGGACAAATATCCTACGTGAGAAACCAGACACCTAGATTAGGTATCTCAGTTCATGACGGACGTGGGACAAGCCCAGGGCACTCGCACCAATGTATCGCAAGCTGTTTTACAAATGCAACAGCTTAGCTCGGCACAGGCTCCAACCTCAATCTGGATAAGTAAAAACTAAATGTCTTAGCTCCCGCAATGCGTAGCACGCCTGCGAAGGCATGAGCATAATAGCACAAATAAGCATGGTCGGTAACTTTACAAAAATATAGCAGTTTTACCTGTAACTTACTAAACTTGTGGGTTTGATTATATGTAGGCGCATAGTTAAGTGAATACGACGAGTGAACTTGTTAAGTTTGCCTTAATTCAGGAAGTTACCTGCTTTGTTCACTATACTGTAAAGGGATCAAAGGAACGCTTTGCGATAGCTGACGTTTTTGGCGAGGAAGATCTGCCGTTTGGTGGGGAGGATGTCACATTTGTTAGTGGCAAGTCACATCCGCCACGTCTCTGTTTTGTCAAACGAATCTTGGTACCATTTTATAGAGAGAATGCTTGCCAGAAAAACCCACTACGTTCTAGGATACTGCTGCCGAACTATTTGCTGAAACGGCATTCCCCGAACAACCTGCTGGCACATCTGGAGGCTGTTCGGCTAGCCACCTATCGATCGTGGGCACCTCCATTCTGAAAATCTTGTGCCACGCTGCAGCCCAACAAATGTATTCCTAAACCTGAAAAATTTGACGCTACAATTCTAGAACGGCGCGCAGTAACACATACGTCAGCGACGTGTTTATTTGTTATGACTCCTTACAGAATTTGTCCTCACCGTAGTTCCTGCAACAAGGCTTCAGCTCGCTGCTACTACGTTGTATAAGCTGCCTTATCACCGTATACAATTATTTCAGTACTTCGTAACTAAGTGCGTTGTAAGGCTTACCGGTGACCAAGATATCCGCATGTGGGCATGCGCGTGCTTGATTGTTAGCTTAAACTGTTGCGCAGATGTAACAAGAACGTACGAGGAGTACCCTGCACATGACTTTGTTTTGAGCACGTTCACTTTGCCACCCTTGGAACAGCGCCAACATTCAAAAGCCAGGTTTACCTCCTTATTTTGGAGGACAGGTTTTACCGTTGGGCAAAATTTATCTTGGTCGCCGACTGCTCATCATAGGCGGTCGCACGCGCTTTCTTGGATAGTTAGGTAGCTAAATTTGCTTCCTCTTTGGTGAGAAGCAAGGATAGATGATCCTTACCTGATGCGCATTTCAGCGACCTGCTCTATACTTTAAGTTGTGAGCACATCCACTGCACAGCATACCAAGCCGCAGCTAAAGATGGTAGAAGGACCCCACGTAAAACTATAATCATCAATGTGTATTTTGGCATATCGTGGCAAGTGACATGTCCGCTAATTCTGTTGGAGACAAAACAGCGATAAAGTTTAAACGCAAGCCACGCCACATTTGCTGGTATCTGGCTGCACCAGAGCATATTGGCTGACTTTTCTAAACTAACCGCTTGCATGTCAAACAACGTAAACTTTGTGCTTGCTTGTTAGCACGGCTAAATTCCGTTTGAGCCAAGGGTTTGGCGGTATCTAGTAATAACTGTAAGACGCTGCTTCCCCTTTTAATTTAGTCAACGCAAACTGAAAGCATCAACTGCGATATGTCAACGTTATGACTGCTTTTCTCAGTCGCAAACACAGTTCATTTCTCAAATAACGACTTAAAATAATCTGCGTTTACAACTGCGGAGGGCAGTCAGCATGTTCTAAGACGTGCCGGTTCTCTGCCTGGAAAGCTTACTAAATACAGTCAGCCACAAAAGTCTGATTAAAAGCATCACCGTTTAGCTGTAGAATTTTGCTATCAGCTAAAGTCAGTGGGTCAGCGCAGTGAGGCTGGACCTTACCGCGTTGCGATAGTTTGTGTGCCTCAGTGATTCATTGAGCTATGCCGGGTGGCGCTTTGCACATTCATAGTCACTCCTACAAGATTGGTCAATGGTTAAAGGCCAGAAAAACTCAGCCGCCTAACCCTCCAGGTTGGAGGTTGGAATGAGGTTGGCAAGTTAAATAAATAAATAAATAAATAGGTATATTTCTAGACCTGCTAGAGGCTGCACCCTAAAGGGTTCAGATCAATGCTTACATAAAACCGATGCTCTTGCATGAAAGTAGGTAAAATATAAGTATATGTTCATCGTCAGCAGTTACAAATGCATTGGCATTGTTTGATATACAGCTACTGGGTCGCAGGCGCCCACCTTGACATGTTTCTGGTTCCTGCGGGTGATATTGAACTCCTTGTTCTTTTGTGAAAACTTCGCGGAGGTGTAGTTGTGCCTTTTCTCCTTGGAACAGAATCCTATTTGCCGAAGTGCACTTTAAATTGATCGCACATTAATTGGCCACTCAGTTGCCCCAATTGTGTGCACATGGAAGAAATGAGTGAAGGGATGATAAGGCATACGAAAAGTTGAAAACAATTTCGATAAATGCGGACAAAAATAGAGACAATTTGTTAGGAGAGAAAATAATGCTGCGTGTTTCAGTCGAAAAATACCAATTAACAAAAAATACAGCCCTACTTTTCATACGCTGATATTGCTCACCGGCGCAAAATTTCAACCTGAGTTATTCTCAGATAAAAGAAAAAGCCTTTCTACAGTTAAAATACCACTTAAAGCGGCACAAAGTTACACTGGTCTGGACCAGCTTTAGCGCCTGAATACGATGAACGTAAAAGCAACACAATAAGTGCAGTAGTTTGCGAGTTATTCGCAATTAAATGATGGTCTACGAATAAGGCTATTTTTATTTTTCGCTAAAAATGGCTTTCTGCTTTACAAGCAGATAGCAGAAAAAAGAAAAGAAAATATAAAAAGTAGGGAAGTGGCGTATGTTCTAGATAGGCATAGCTATCCAGTAATGCTCTAATTAGCCCGTAATACCCTGCGACAACTACGGATTGCGCAGGTGGCCGAAAAGTAAACTTTGCAGGCATACATGACAAATATATGCAGATAAGGGATGATCTTGCGCGAAAACGCCAGAAATCCAGCAAGGAATATTATATCTACATGGGAATTCAGGGGAGCTTGTAATTAACTCACGGTTAGAAGGCCACAGCATACCATTTTCAGTGGATACTGAGCCACATAAACAACCAGTAAAATAGAGTTTAGCATTTTTTAAGCCTCTAAGCTTTTCTAAAGCTTACAACAAGCCCGCATGAGCCAGGTCTACCTGAGTAACTCAGGGGATCTTTGAGATCCGTTGACAGATTTCGGCCTACAAAAGACACACATTACTTAGCTAAACATCACAAGATTTATCCCTTAGAGCCGATTTTCTATATTCAAGTGGCTCTGTCTCTAACGTCAGTGAGCTATAGGAGCCTGCCACTAATAATAAAGAAATAAGCATGGGAAATTTTAGTAAAATTTAGCTAATTGCATTTGGGCGTGAAATCCGTTTTGGTCTACATTGGTTGGGCTTTAACAACTCTACTTCTGGTGGTTGAGCTTGCTCATACTTGAGGTATTGTTATGCCTCATGTGTAGATGCACACTATTGTGCAGCTCTTTGATGAATTTCGCTTTATTTCTCACCTTTTTTAAGTTCCGAAGATAGTGCCGGCGGTGTTCATCCAGTTGGCAATGTTAACTGGTACTCTAATGTCACACCGACTATTTCTTTTGTGATTTTCTTGGCAAGAGCTGTTCTAGCACCCTAAGCAAAGAGCGATAAGGTAAATCAGGAGTAGAATAGTAACAAAAACCAGTGGGAGCTGGTCGTTCACCCGCCATTACGCATAGCGCATGGTAGGCTTTGGAGCCAGCTAAAAGAGAAATGACACACGGACGGCCAATATAAGAAAAGTGGTGATGGAAAGTTTCTGGTGCTCCAGCCAGCCAGTGTGGCAGGGGCCTCTCTGTCATTGGTTAGCTTTCGTGCCAGTGAAATGAAATCTGGAAATGCGAGTGTTTTACGAGCAAAAGCAGTTAAAGAAGAGGATCTGGTTTTCTTTATGCCTGTCTACTAGTGTTGACAATAGCGAAAGGCACATGTATACCAGATAAAGCTAAGTATATGGGGCCAAGAGAGTATAAGTGGAGAGCAAAACGTCTGATTATTGGGTCTAGAACTTTTAAAGTGCGCTCAATGTCAACAAAAAGAAAGATATATTTTTATTTTGTGGCTTACCTACTGATAGTGTTTGGAAACTGCTGACTATAGTAACTAGTGCTCAGACTTATA
>OX104068.1:23351604-23543745 GCA_944474145.2 Dicrocoelium dendriticum | reverse complement strand
ACAGCCACGCTAACTTGAAAGTACCGCACGCTATTTCGAAAATGAACCACGCTAAAAGCTTGGTACAATACGCTAATATGCTTGGGAAATGGTATATTTAGCCATAGCGTGGATCTTAAACGATAAACTGATATACTGTGGGTAAATAGACAAGCAAATGTGACGCGAAAATAGCAGTATTGTAACAGAACTAAGCCAGCCAAACACATGGCAATGCAGTTTATCCAGGTAACGACTTATGGCTTGTGTGAATTCCAGTCGACCTAGACCAACTACGGTAAATGGCATAATTTTCACAACCTCATAGACAGCAGTAAGCCTCATGTGCACAGGAAGAAATATAGATGATACTTATCATGCCAAGTTGAACGTAAGTGTGCAGCGAAACAACGGGAATAAGTAAGCCTAACATGGTGCTTATTTTGATCCTGTTAAGGTAAACCTGAACCAGGGTGTTTACAAGTAATGGGATATGACTACTTCTATTAGGGCGAATGGAAGAAAACTTGCGAAAAACAGTGAACTTGCTAAGTCTTCAAATATTAGCGGAAAATAAAATGGATGCCATGAGATCTAGTGCAGCGCGGAGAAATGCAAGCCCAAGTTACTTTAACCCAACTGCTTTGAAGTAGCATCATATGTGCAAGTGCATGTTTGGCGGTCTTAGAATACGGGCATGCTCTACAGTTTAGCCTTTATTGGACAGTCAGTAGGCTGAGGTTTCTACATAGACCATAAGCTGTCGGTACTCCACTATACACGGTTCCTTCCGTACGCTCTATATACAGTAAAATATGAAGTAATGAGACAGGGAAGCTTGTGGATGGGAGGTTCATTTCTATAACCGAGCCAGCACAGATATATTCACCATGCACAGTGGTGGCCTATCATTCTATCAATTTTAGGGAGCATATATAACAGGCGTTCATCAGGCCGTGTCCGGGAAGGAACCCGTTCTGCACAGGATGAAAATGCCATTTGCTCCTTAAGCTCTCAAGCGAAATGAGTGCCCTAGCTTCTCAAGTAGCGACCAAATATCTGGAGCCGGAATACCTGACGTGGTAGGTAGTAGGGTGGTTGACACCTGGTTAATAAAGCGGTCAGGTCAGCGAAACTAGAAATAGCGCTGCATGGACGCGTGGTAGTGAGTAGTAAGGGGTTTGGTTTAGTATTGTAAAACTTCATTGCAGCTGAATACTGCCAGACAGCCGAGAGACAACCAGGAAAAAGATTAATAACTGTTTCATGCTGATGATACAATTCAGTAGCACCCACCGAGCAGCTCCTGCCGGATACAAACCATTACCTCATGTTTACGAGCACGCAAGTTTTGCCACCCAGCCAACGGTGACGGTCGCAACCCGACATGAAGGATAAATAGCTGCAAAATAGCGCGGCATAGGCTTTACTATTCTGCTTTTTATGAACTTGCATTGGCAGATTTGTTTCCTAGAGCTAAAATTTCCTTTTCGCTGGTAAACACCAAGGAAGGTGATGTGGGAGCTGGCTGACTTGGAAAGTGCTATTCTGCATTCGCGGCGGCTGATTGCTTGAGTCGAGCTGTGACTAATTTTCTCAAAGCAAGTGAAATCTCTATACTACACACTAAGAGTTAGTAATAAGCCTAGCACCTCTAATATTAATGTGCTCAGCGACAGATTACAAGGAACGCCGTATCTCTAGGGTCAAGCAATTTACGACGTAGGTGACATTGGAAGAATAGCCGCGTTATCTCGCAGTTAGATAGTAGTCGTAGCTGTTTAGCAGCCGTCATCATTGGTTAATTGACAGCAGCAGATCGCTCATAAATGTAGGGCATAAGTGTACGGGAGCGTCAGGCAAACTCGATACGGCCGCACTTTAACTCCGTTTTCGCTGTGCCCTCTGTGTCTAGTCTAATTCTCCATACACGACATTGTGCGAACGCTCTTTCAAACGAGTTCGACAAGCTCTACTCATTGTTTCCCAACTCTTGGATCTAATCTGTGCGGATTATACGGTTGTTCTAGTTCCAAGTTTCTAGCCTATTCTTTGGCGAAATCCACTGGTGTAACTACATCAAACCGGTTGTTCGGAAAATATTTTGGTCTCATTCGGGAGAAGAAGCTATGAGATCTCATGTTATGCGGCAACAATCATGCACGTTTCAGCATAACAAAATTACAGCCCTTTTGTTCCGCTCATCAACTGAGTAGATCCAGGGAAGCTTACCAGCCCTCTGCCTGCATCGTCCCTTACGGCAGACCGATTAACACACGCTACCGCTTTGTGCGAATGTGTGTTCCACTGTGCGTCCATTGATCGCTGAACCCGACAGTCTGCGCGTTACGACCACAATCTGCCTCTACCGCCTGACCTTGGTGCGGTGGAACAACTCTTAATTCGTGTGCGTGTTCTGACCTATTCCTGCGCCACACCTGGCTCATAGAGCACGCATCAGGGTAAGCGTTTAAATAGGCCTTGCTGTGAACACTAAGAGGACGACGAACATTGCAATAGTTCAACGTCGCCTATGTTGCGCAGACGACCGCAGTAAAGTGCGCAAGATCAGTGTCACCTGTTCTAGCTGCATTAGGTCGTACTGTCCGCAATATGTAGGCAAATCCGTCCAAGAAGTGAGACAGACAAAAAGGTTGCTGACAAAAGTTGGTCTTGCCTAACATGTCAACTCATTCCAATAGTCAAAGTTTATCTTTGCTCATGAAAAAATGTGATAGCATGATTGAGATAACGCGCACTTTGTAAATACTAAGATCGGTCCCGCGGAGGTAAATAGGGCCATGATAATACCTCACCCAGCCAAAGTAACCTCCGAAGCTAAGCCGAAGAGACAGACGCTCCAACCGCACTGCAGCGTCGGTGTCTCTGAATCCGCTGGGTCATCTCACTCCCATAAGTGGACAAGCCGTAAACATTCCTGCTTCCACTTCTCAAGCCAGGTCAATCTTCTGTACCGGGCGCTTGTGGCGCAAAACAGTTTGCACCGTCAAATACAGTGGTGTCTTCTAAACAACCCAATTTGCCGACAAAAATACAAAGCCAACGCACGCTAGGCAAAACCACCACTCGTATGCACTAATGTTCCCGAATCCAAATCTGTCACAATAAAGGGCAAGTTGCAAGACGATCGCAACCAGTGCTGTTCCATTTGCGAGGCGATTTGTATTCGGGTTCAGCCTGCAATGCTGCAATGCGTAGGGCGTCACCAGATGTCAGCGCACTATAGTAAACCTCGAATTCTTTGGGTTACACTAGACTCAGCAGATGAAACAGAGGCTGTTCTGCTCTTAGCAGTTCGGCTTCGCAACTAACCGAGTGGAGTGCGCATGTTACCAGAAATACATTGGAAAGATCGCCTAAAAGACGCAGTTGAGCAACGCGCCATTCCTAATATGGATATCAAGAAAACCATATTTATTCATGGAGTTCCCGAGCTTCTGCAGTCTTCTGAGCACGATGCTCAAACACATGACCGAGAGCCGTGACGCTACATCCGCAAAGCACTCTCTGTTGACAATGATATTTTCAAATCCCCAACAAGAATTCGCTCATTACCTAACTACAAGAGCTGCCGTCCAAGGCTAATGTAAGTAGTACTACACTCCGAGGGAATGACGCAAGTGCTGCTGGCTAGCTGGTTAAAGTTTCGAGCTAGTTTGCCAAAAGAGATCCGGCTAAAGGCAGCGAGAGAACGGCCAAAACTCGGAAGCAGTTCGCTTGAACTCGCAACTTCTACAAATACTTTATTTGTACGGTCTTGCGAACAGACCGCCACACCGGCGCCCACGGCATTCAACAGGATAGAGCACAGCACGAGTGAAACGTCTGTTCAGAAACGCTCAACAGTACCATGCAACTTGACTGATGTTCATAAACCGAAATACGCTCAATGGCCGGCCACCAAACGGCCGGCCTCAAAACCAACACGAAGTTGACATCCGTCAGCGCACCCCTAGCAACAAAATCCCTGCCTTGCCTGTACACAGACGTCCAAGGTCTTTTATGCAAGTTGGCGGAACTTAGAGAAATCCATGTCTCACAACCGCGGGACCTCGTCATGAGTACAGAGACAAGGTTGCCCACTGAGATAACCGATTCTGAGAGCAATTTACATGGTATTTCGCTGCTTCGGACCAATAGAACCGGAAGGGGTGGCGGTGTGATTCTTTTCATTAGAATACAAACCTCTGAGGTGAAGTTATCGATCACCCGGAAACTGCGCTTTGGTGCCGCCTATGGTTGCGAAACAAGGACACATGTCTGCTAGCCGTGATTTATCGCTCATCAAGCTCAACGTCTGAAGTGGACTCCAAACTGAACCATGTTTTACAGTTTGCTTTGATAAAGTCTTACACCCACATTCTTATCGCTGGAGACTAACATGCACGACATAGAAACGCCGGCAACCGACGGTAGGCAGTTTAAGGCTCGCTTGTAAGCGTTAATTGCTAGCCGCCCTCTGTACAACCACGTAACCTCTCCCACCAGCTCCCGAAGTTCCAAAAAGCCTTCCATACCGAAGCTTGTGCTAACTAACGGAGGACTAATAGTTGACGGGATGGATACAAGCACCCCACTGGATGGTAGTGATCACGTTAACCTACACTTTAACTATATGTGCTATGCGGACTACCTTGAAAAGGTGGATGATAAAGTGCATACTGTCATGCATTACAATGTGTTATCTAAACTTGTTAAGGATACAACTTGAACTCACTTAACCGAAGGTTCCCCAGTGGTTGACTGGGGAGCATATCCCAAAAGGGATTGCCAAACTATCGACACAACAAGCAGCCGAACGAGAAAAGATATCTAAGCCGCCGGCCTCATCGATCGCCAGACACCTACTAGAATCAGGCCATCAGGTTAACCCTAGGTCAACGTTTACAGTTATCCAATGAAATGACAACCCCAAAGTGTTGAGGTTTGCCGAAGCTGTGGCACTTAACCGGCATCGCCCCATCCCGTGTGTACAAAAACAATTAACAGTCTTCCTGAAGCTGCCTTGGGGCTCATGACCCTAAGATCAAGATACTGATCTGTCATTCTTGCGTCTACTTAAGTTTTCCCTTGTGACCAGTTTCAAATCTTTGATTTTTCTGTCACGTGATTCATATATATGTTGTTAGTTTGCGAGTGAGCAGATAACACGAAATGGTTCCATCTAGCAATACCAGTCTTCTAATTGTCTTAGTTAGAATGACAAAGGGAACTCCGTGCTTTAAATTTACTAGGAGGTTTAGCGCACTGGTTGCGCAAGCATCGGAACAGAAGTCCTTCCAACCCAGGCCATTTTTGAGGAGCAGAACACGGAAATGTATGTCACGGAGGGATTTGGCATGGCGAGATCACCAGGACTGCTCGAATACTAAAACCTGGACTGCATACGTGACCCATTGTAATTTCTGTGTGAAACTGATCCGCGAAGACAAGGTCTCGAACCAACAGAAGTTAATGAAGCGATTCTCCACGAGCCGCAAACTTCGGTGCAGGCAGGTTGACGGCCTTCGAAAGGTGAAGTGGGGGTTGTAGCGCTACTAACGACTGATGGGTGTACGCGAACAGCAATGGAAGCAGCTGAGCAGGAGCTTCATTACACCCAAACGTTTTAACAGTTAACGAGCCCGACCAGTCTCTTCATTTCTGTTATGCCACCACCTGGTTTAGACAACTTAAACATCACTGCGGAAGGTGTGTTCAAGAAGTTGTTATCCATGCATATCCACAGTTCTCCCGGAGCCGATAACATCCAACCAAAGGCTCTGCAGGCGGCAGCTGCTGATCTAGCAGAACCAATGGCTGCTTTCAATCAGCGATGTCAAGAAGAGTACCACGTTCCTCCAGTGTGGAAGCGAGGGGTCATTACTCCTATCCATAAAGGAGGTAGCCGCACTTATCCTGCCAACTACCGTCCAATGTCACTACTTCCAGTACTATCCAAAGTGATGGAATCAATCATCGCAGCTGCGCTGATGAAGTATCTGGAAAGCCACAACTTAATAGCTCCAGAGCAACAGGCTTTCGTGAAAGGCGTTCGTATAATAACAACCTATTAATTGCAAGTAATAGCTGGACTGAAGCTCTTGCTGATGGAGTAGGAGTCGATGTCCTCTACCTGCACTTTTCAAAAGCGCTTGACCGCTTAGACAATCGAATTCTCCTTCAGAAACTTCGGAACTGCGGATTTGGCGACTGAATCCTGAGTTGGATCAGCAATTTACTACAAGAACGACGGTTAGTGGTGGGAGTCCGAGAACCATTGTCTGATGCAATCAACATGGCCAGTGGAGCACCACGAGGCTCGGTTCTTGGACCTCGTCTGTTCTTAGTGTTCATTAACGATTTGGCGAGATCATTTGCTTCTGATATCCTATTTTCGCTGATGATATCAAGATGTGGCGAAGGATCGGAGGACTGGACGACCACGCACGGCTACAGTTCTATCTTAACACAGTGTCGAACTGGTCAGTTCAAAACGCCCTACCACTCAACGTAGACAAATGACCCGTTGTACAATTACAAAGTAGACGTAACTGCACCTATTTACCTGGGACAAACGGGTTGCAGACCAGCTCCTAGGAACATGAGTTTAGTGTGCTCGTACCGAGTGACCTCAACCATTAAAAACAGGCTGATAGCTGCACAAAGAGGCACCAGCGCGTCGGCATGCTGCGAAGGGCATTCGGGGATTTGACCCATCATTTTCCCAATGATGCACAAATTCCTACGAGCCCCCGCATGGTGCATATGCCATCCAAGCTTGGCAACGTTGGTTGAAGCGCGACCTAGAGGCATTAGATGCACCACAACGAAGAGCAACAAAGACGGTAAAGGACCTGCGCTATCACTCTTACCACCGAACGCTGAAGTTGCTGAGAATTTTCGGCGGACGCTACTGATGGCTGCGCGGTGCTCTCCTATTTGCGTATCAGATAATAAGTGACCCCAACCACGTAGGCCGCCATTTACTGAAACAGCCAGAACACGCAGCTCAGGGGTAGCTGCTTAAAATTGAAGGCACAATATGGCCGTTTAGTGTGTCGACGGAATTACTTTTGACTTCAGGTTTGCCAACCCTGGAACGCACGCCCAGACTCAGTTGCATCCTCTCCTACCCTGGACGGATACAAAAAACGATTAGATATTGCTCTTATCCCCCGGCATTTCGTTACCTGCAATCCTCTATTGTGGATTACGTCCAACATGCTTCGCAACCAGCTTTATGTATCAAATGGACTCAAAAAAGCGACCAAATTTTACTTTTCTCACTTCTTTCATCAGCGATCGCTGTAACCAAGTGTCTTACTGAACGTTTACACATGATTTTTAAATTTTACGCCGATGTAATTTATCCAAGTATTCATCTAGGCAGACGTTTGGTAGATGAAACAGATATATTTTGACTTCATCATATTCACCCCAATCATCCTACGGGACATGTCAAGCACTTACTTTTATCCCGTGATAAATCGTATTTCATCCTTCAAATCCGTTGGGATTTTGCTGTGGCTCTCTATTGTTGAGTACCGGGTGTGTTAGTGCTGTTTGGCTGTGGTTGGCTGCGACAATCCTTTCAGCCAAAGCACATGTCATTACTAGATCTTAGCGATTTAGTGCTACAGCACACTGATGAAGGCCATACGTTTTTGTATATATCTTAACGTCACCAAAATGCAAAGTCTAACGTGACATGGCGCTGTCATATTGGCTGATGTTGCATATGCTCACGAGCATTCGGTGGCTAAACGATTGTTTCTGCGGAGCAGTTTGCGATCCAACTTTCACAAGTAAGTGCATAAGAAAAGGGTGCCTTTCTTGCGTGTGCAAAGGTGACCACGGAAACGTTTCGGTTGTGCTTCCGCCCTGCCTATTTAACCGCCGATACAAATGGCCCGTTTTCTTGCACTAGTGACTTGAAATTACACATGCTCCGAAAAATAAAGACTCCTGGATTAGCTTATACTCAAATCCTTTGTCAACGTATTGAGTTATATAAAAATGCTGCAAAACATAGTTGTCTCAGTATGCTAGTAAATCCTTTTTGGCTTGCTGAGCAGCAACCATAGCTGCTGGGTCGGGCGCTTGATCTACCAGAGCCAGAGAGTTTGCTTCTGAATAGTTTCCTCCAAGGCGTAGTCCTTGCCAGACAAGCTGTGGATGTCCACCGGGAACTGTGAGACGAAATAACGATGACAGATTTCACATAAAGTATGTCGAGGCGGAAGAACCCGGACGGCGTAGACGGGTTGTTTATGCTCCGTAAGTGTTGTAAAGGCTTACCTAGAACGTGACGGAAATGGACAGTGGCGGCGTAGATGACGAGCAACTCGCCGTCAAATATACTGTATTACGTTTCAGATGTCTGAAGTGGTCCAGAAACAACGCTAGTGATTGCCAGTCATCCTAAAATAGCTGCCGTATGAAAGCACTAATTGCCTTCACAGAGGCACGAATGGCTGCACTGATCGGTACATTCGGGTCAACTGGATGCAGTATGGCGGCGGAATCTACTGCTTCATTGTGGGCTACGGAGGCTTATTGCTCTTCAGGCGGATTAAATTCCTGAGTGCTGCTTCCATTTAAGAGCCGTAAACGGTTGCATATGCTCAACGCAGGAATCCGGTTTTTCCTATGAACCGGACACCAGAATATACTTGATGTGCAGGTGGAAGAAGTAGTGTCCATACACTGCAAGGTCAATAAAGTGTTTAACTATCTGCACTGCGTTGTATTTGCAGGAACAAAGTGAGCATCAGGACCTAGCTTGGTGAGCAAATTGTTGATGCTAGAAATACTAAGTAGACTTTCTGTGCGGCGATTTCGACGGGGCCTTCCCTTAAATAGAAGGCCTGCGACTTGAAGAGTGGCATTTGCGGCTACTCCTATATGTTGTGAAGTCGTCAAACCGCTTGGTGAATACAGCATTCTGTGTTTTCCTTTTGGCCATATCATCAACCGGCGCGGCTCGAATTTTTAACGAAAAGTCCATACGATACTCTAAGCTAATCGGCGACAGCAGCTAATAAAGTTATTGACAAATCGGCACATGTGCAGGTACTTTGCACAAGTAACGCTGTTACCCTTGCAGCCACAATGACATAATGACTGCGATGTCCGGTATAGTGAAGTTAGCTAATTTTGCAATTTTCGCACAAGCTGCGACGGCTTTAAGTCACATAGCTACGTTTTGCTCAAAGCTTTGTGAAGCGCAGACAATCTAAAAGACATGTCCTCTTGCTATTCGCTGCCTAAATTTTTTCTATCCTCTCCTATATGCAGGCAGACCAAGGATATCGTCGATGTCGCCGAGGAGGCGAGGAGGAAGCGCCAAAACAAAGTGAAAGTACTTGAATCTTTCATAAGTTGTTGGTATCCAATTCTAATATAGATATTGATTAAGGATTGAGCTCACGTACTGGCGGAGCGGCGATTGTTACAGTGGGTATTATGTCATCGGGAAACACATGACATGCAGTCATTACGAAATGATAAAATACCAAGGATGTATGCTCGAGAAGTTCACACAAATTGAAAATGAATATACGTGCAGTATGATGTAACATCCCTGAAAATGCTATTAATGAACGCCTTATAAACTTTTATGTCAGTGTCGCCAGTTATGGTGTAAGAGCTCGGTCGCTATAAACTCACGTGCGTCTTCTAAAGAAAAGCCGAAATGGGGGAAATAAATAAGCGGGATACACGATAACAATATAAACGTACAAACCTGCTAGGTAAAGCTTCTAAACTGGGGAAAGGATAAGGTCACCATGTCAGATTTCTCGAGCACGCTTCTAGGCGGAGTGCCAGAAAGGCGCGAAAAGCGTTTCGTGTGGTAGATTCAAACACATCTAGTCAGTCTTAATAAGCAAGCTTTCAAGGTTGCCTAGGCACAAGCTGAAACTATAATATTACTATATTTTGCCCATTTTCGCCAGCAGAACTGCGGAATCTCCAAGTCAATACCCATAGATCCTTAAGTGTCAACATGAAAAAGAGAATGTCAGCGCACGCACTTCTGACGTCTGTAGACCACTAAATTAGGGATAGGACAATTCTACTGCTTTTAGCGATTAAGTTAGCAAAATGACGAAAGAAATTCTAAAAGTGTTATGCAGCTTTAATAACCTAAAAACTCTAAAAAGTGTGAGGAACACGTTCATTTTTGCATACTTCTTTGACCCTGGTTTGACGAAGGGTCAATCAGCTAATTTATAAGCTGAAGCTACAACCCGAATACAGCCTAGTGGCAGCGGGCCAGGTTATTGGCCGTGCGGCCAGGGTGTTTAATCATGGGTGCGACGCGTATTATACTGGCTCCGGTGGTACACCTACAAAAATTGGAACGGTAAAGTGAAGTTTGCGGTGGCTAATGCACAGGAATGAAATTCAAAATTATGAACTTCAATAAATCAATGAATATTTTAATCTGGAGTTCATCGAGACATGTCAACTCAACCATGATAACAAGTTACAGGCATTTATGCTGCACAACGGATAGGTTACAACGCACGTAAGCGCATTCAGCCGAAACTGGTACAATTTGCAGACACATTTGAAAAATGCGGAAGGAGCAAGTTCATCAGTAGGGTGACGAGAAAGCGGTTACATGTGTGCCTAGATTAAGTAGAAAAAGCAGAGTAGGAGGAGTGGTGTCAGCTTGTGAAGACTGACAGTATCTTTGTTGTACCTGTCAGCAAAATAGTGAACATGAGTCTAGTAGATATTCCAGAGTGTAAGAGTGGGCAGTGTCTTTATTCCGTGGCGAGTCACGTCCACCACGTCAGTGTTGATAATCAAACGTTCGTGGCCTTTTATAAGGAGAACGCTTGCCCGGCAACAACCCACCACTTCCTGGAGCACTATCGTCGATTGATTTTAACGGTCATGTACAAGCGGAAAACCTTCTTATCAACCAGTAATTCATTTAGATATTCTCCGTAGAATGACTTCACCGTTGGCTAAACAAAAAGCACAGTCAGAGCCCAACATGGACGTTGAAGACAGTCGAGTAGGAAGAATGATTTTGAAGGTAAGTAAAATTTTCAGTCTATGGTGTCCCTCCTTCTCTGAGTATGTACAGCTGCTGCAGTGCACGGTGGCTTGCGTGGTTGGTTGGTTTGGATATAAAGCCAGATGCACTTAATTCCTAGTTGGTTATTTCATCCCATCGCAGACGGATGCAATTCCTCAGGTTAACCCCTTATCTCTAAGCAGTGCACGACCTCAGAGTAAAGAGAAAAATAGGAACAAGCAACGAGGAATCCAAAAGGACCATCATGGGAACAAGCAGCGGGTAAATCCTGCCCTTTGACATTTACTTCAGACAAAATGATGTACAGTATGTACCAGGTATTACGCTGAAATTGATTTTTTCCCATGCAACGGAAGGCATGGCCCAATTGATAAAGTACTGTCATGAACATGAACATGAAAAGCAGGGTTCCCATAAAAAATCCACGAGGCTGGCTAGCCGAACAACCTCCCCGTGGTGCCAGCTGTGTGGATCGGGTAAATCCCGTTCCAGCAAATGGGTCCGCGGCAGCGTACCAGGGTGTGGTAAGATTTCGCCTGGCAAGCCTTCTGCTTATAAAAACACAGATATCCGTTTAACAACACTGTGACGTGGATGATGTGGCTAGTCACCAAATGAAGTCACTGCCTGTACTCTTTTCCGGATGAGCATTCACACGTCACGAACGTCATCAGATTCGAATCCTTCCATTGATTTCCCTTTTGATGACGGACCCCACGAATAAAAATACAGAATCACATTTACCTGAGTACACAACATGGCTACTTCCAACTAAGACATAAGCATACTTTTACGTGTTAACAGACACATACCTTCCTATGCTATTTGTCAAAATATATTTATTTGTGCAATTGCCGGCCATACGTGTATGTATTAACATGATCACGCTCGCGATATTGTGCCTCGCAATGACGAGAAAAACCTAAGCATTTAATAATTACCGTTTAGTTATTAACTTACGGCGTCAGCGTTCAACCGGAGAAAAGAAAGTGGGTATCTATTGCAGTCGGAAAACCGGAGATAGAGTGACGATGTGGCGAAGTGAGGGTTATCCAAGACCACATAATAACTATTATATGCATGACTATTAGAGGATGGGAGGCTGAGCATAATAGAAGAGGTATGTGATGCAAACAGTCCACGAGAATACAATTGGCGAGGTAAGGAAGGGCTCCTAGTGAGCCCTGAATGTGCGCAGGGATGCTGGGAGGGTACGCCGAATCGCGGTAGCTCGAGATGTTAACGGTGAAACAACCGTTGGTGAACAGAACATCAGTGGCCAACAGTAGCCACTTGATTAAGAACTTCGGTCGCAAGTGAATACATTCAGTGTCACAGAGAAAGTCAACAAATCAGCGAAGTTAATTGCTACAAACATTCCAAAAGACTAAGGGTTGGGGAGATAAGGAGAGGCTCCTAGCTAGTTTCGGATACGCGCGGGTGCAAGGAAACTACAAGGACGCACAGCAGCTAAACGGAGGAGACGAATATTAGACAAAAGACAGGTAATGGGGCTAGGGGAGGGAGTATCGTTGGCCAGCAATTGCATTCGCATTAGGCCTTCAGTTACTAGTAGATACCTACGGTGTCACAGAATAAGCCACAAACTAGCTGAGGTGTAGTGCAAATCGTCCAAGAAAATAAAAGTTGCAGTTAAGGAGTAGCTCCAAGCAAGCTCCAATTATGCTTCGAGATGCGTGCAGCGTAAGACGAATCGCATCAGCCAACCCGAGGTGTGGAATGAAAGACGAGCGAGAGCAAATGGAAAATATCAGTGGTCAGGTGTGGCCACTTTATTAGGACTTTTGGTCACTAGTAGATACCTACAGCGTCAAAGAATAAATCAACAAGCGAGCGAAGACGAGAGAGACAGACATTCTAGGTAAATAAAGGTTGGAGTGTAATGGAGTGGCTTCTCCCAAGCTACAGCGATGCGTGAAGCTTACAAAGGCTAGCTACTACAAAAAAGAAATGAGGAGAGTAAGGCGAACGAGAGATAACAGCGCTAGGAGAGAGATCAGGGGCCAACAATGGCATTTGGAATAAGCCTGTGGACACCCACAGTATCAATGATTAGGTCGCCAAACTAGCTGAATTGTGCTTCAAGCAGTCCCAGTGAATAGAGAATAAATATAAGGAGTGGCGGCTAGCAAGCTCAGGATATGCGAGGAGGTTCATTGAGTGTATGGCGACCCGATACTGCTAAAGAGAGATAATGGCGCTGGGAAACAGAGTATCAGGGGGCGGGTGTAGCCATTCATTTAAGACTTTTGGTCACTAGTAGATGCCTACAATGTCACATAATAAGTCAACAAACCTACTGAGTTGTGACACAGTCTAATCGAATACAGGTTGGAGGTAACGAGCGGCACCTAGCAAGCTCTAGATGTGCTTCGAGATGCATGAAGCCTACAACGACTATCTGCTGCCAAAAAGTGGTGAGGAGCGTAAGGGGAAAGACAAATAACGGCACTAGGAGAAAGTGATAAGGGTCCAGCAGTGGCATTTTGAAATAAACCTTCAGTTACTTGTGGATAGCTACAGTGTCACAGAATAGGCCACTAAACCAGCAGAGGGGTGATGCCAATATTCCAAGAGAATAAATGTTGGAGGTAAGGAGCAGCTCCTAACGAGTTCCGGATATATGCAGCCATGCATGGAGCCTATGGCAACTGGCTGTTTCTAAAAAGATGTGCAGAAGGTGAGCCAAACTACCGATAATGGCACTGGTGGACAGCTTCACTTACCAGCAATGGCTGCCGGTTTAAGCTTTTAGTTACTAGTGGATACCTACAGTGTCACAGAGTAATTCAACAATTCAGCAACTTTGTGAAACAAACGGTCCAAGAGCATAAAGTTTGGAGATAGGAGGTGGCTCCTAGCAATCTCCGGATATGCACAGGGGTGCACGGAGCCTAAGACGACTAGTTGCTGCCAAAAAGAGGTGACGAGAGCAAGGCTAACGACAGAGAACGGCGCTAAGAGAGAGAACAGCGGCCTACAATTGTATCCGGAGTAAGCTTTCAGTCACTATTGGGTGCCTACAGTTTGCACCAAAACAGGAAGGCCACTTTAATTTATAACATCATTCTTGCAAAATTATGCTATGTTATGGTAGAATACCAAGGAATAGGTTTGCGCAACGTTGCTTGCATGATTTAGTTCCTTGCCAGTTTTCCTTCATTCCGTGCTCGCAAGACAGTAGCAAGCTAGCACACTGCTTACGTGGTCTCTATTAACTATAGAAGCACCCAGATTAAGCAAATAAGGACTCTTATCTTCTGGTTCACGTAGTTTAACGTGTTGTTTGGTGGTGATTTACTGCATAAAATTGCACATACACCTTGCCGTTAGGCGGAAATACGTGATAGGACATAATGTAGTTTGAATGCCCGCCTTTCTCTGCTCCGCCGCGCGCGTTCCAAAGTTCGCGGGCAGAAAAATGCCCTGCCACCACCAAAGTACCATAAAGAAGTCAAAGGGGTTGTTTAAACAAAACGTTGATGCGTTGTAGATTTTCGACTTAAGAAAATGCTATGTTACCGTGAGTTAGCATAATCAACAGACGCGATCGCTACAAGATTGTTAACTATCTCGTTGAAACACAGGATCCCAAAGCTGCTAAAGTAACATTCCACTTTTCTTATATATTTAGAATTAGGGTTGTTCGAAAACGTTGTTACCACGATTAGTCTTGATATCGTGCTGGTTAGAACCCGTTTAAAGGCGAGGATTCGCTGTTCGGCCCTATTGTCAAGTTCAAGTTCAAGTTCAATTTGGTCAGGAACGGTAGGAAAATTCGCGTATGCTTTCCTTTTTCAACGCGTCGTTGAACCAGAATGGAGTTCGCGGGAGCGATTTGGAACCGAGCAGAGCCAAATCAATATACACTAATCACATAACGGTCAACCAAGTAATACCCACGCGGCCTGCACTAGAAGTCCCCGCTGTACAGGCCACGTGCATAGAATAAAGGTTAAGAGAAGGGAATCAACAAAAACAAAATGAGGATAATTGTAGTACAGGAGAGAATGTGTGGATAAGACATTATAGTAAAAGATGTGAAGCCAAGGAAACGGATGGAAGTTAAGAACCAAAGGGAAAAGCCTGAACTTGCAACCCATGGGCGTTGAGTCGTTGTTCAAACTCCTTCATCGTGGATGCTAATACTACTTCGCTGTGTAATGCGTTCCATGTGTCGATTACCCGGCGTGATAAACGAAGCCAGCTTTAAAGTGAACAGATATGGTCTTATGCTGCTTCACAGGGTGACCACGAGGAGGTAATATCTGGGCCGGATGGAACAGTCCAATTATATCAGGCCCAATCTTGCTGGTCACTATACGGTACGTAGGAATCAGGGCTCCCCGAAGGCGCCTATAGTGCAGCGAGAACGTCTGCAACCTGAGCAGCCAATCAGGATACGAGTGATGCCTCTATCCTTGTACCATTTTTGTAACCAACATTTAGAACTCGTTCAAGTGTCATCTTGTTGCGTACCAAGCATGAAGGACAGGCCTTCACACAGTACTCCAAGTATGGACCGACAGAGGCTGAGAACAATGTAGCAAACATTACATTTGTTGTAATGCCGAACGACCTGCTGTTCATCCACAGCATTCGGAAACACTTGCGGGTAGCATTTGTCAAGTACTTGTTGGATTTGCAGTCAGCGGACAGCAAGACTCCCTAGTCAGTTTGTTTAGTCACTTGACGCAATAATTTCCGCCAAGTACGTAAGGAGTTGTGGAAGTGCTTGATCCTATGCGCAGGACCGAGCACCTTGTAAGCTTGACTGGCAGCTGCCACAATTCTGACCACTCCCAAAGCTTGTCAAGAGCTGTCTGCAAAGCCGTGGGCCCAACAGAATCGCTTACTGTATTCCAAAATTTTAAGTCATCCGCAAACATGAGGGAGGGTACCTTAAGATTCTCAGGGAGGTCATTGCCATACAATGCAAACTATGGAGGTCCGAGAACAAACAGTTGAGGAACACCACTCAGGACGGCTTATCTGAAATACAGCCCATAACCCACAAGAACGCTCATCTGCCTTCATTCCAGGAAAGCCGAAATCCACTTCAATACTTGGCCTGAAACGCCGTAGGATTCTAGTTTATACAAAATACGGCAACACGGCACGGTGTCACAAGCTTTAGAAAAGTCCACCGCCTGTCCTTGCTCCACAGCACCAAACCAGCACTGGCGGGCTAGCAGCGTGTTAGTCAAACAGGAGTGGCCTCTGCAGAACCCATGATGAGGCAGGTTGAGCAAACTGAACTTAGCTAAGTGCTTCCCCAGAGCATCTCTTATCAGCTTCTCCAATACTTTCACTAGTACGCTTGTTAGGCTAACCGGTCTATAATATTCAGGTAAGATCTTATCACACGCTTTGAAAATAGGGCACACGATAACATCTCTCCATACAACAGGTAGCGAGCAGCTCCGAAGAGACTTCTCAAGGATAAATTTACTCTTTTTACACAGCCACTCAGCCAGCTGGTACAAAGTTTGGGACGGAGGGCATCTATACCGGCAGCTTTTGTGGGATTTAGGTCACGCAGGAGCTTGAGTACCTGAGCTTCCGAGATGGAAATGTCCATCAGAAAGGTGTCTACCGGTATTTTTGCTTGCAATTGGATATAAGGCAATGGATATTCATGAACAAACGACCCAGCATACTGTTCCGCAAGTAAGCAGACCTTATACTGATCGGTTGATACTTCAATGCCGTCAGGTCCAAAGAACACAGGGATAGGCGAATTTGCATTGCATCTCCGTTTGACATGACCAAAGAACCGTTTCGGGGTTACTGATGCGGATCGAGCTAGCGCTAGTTCATATCTCAAGCGTGCGGCCCGCATATGTTGTTCACATGCATTTCGCAAGCCTCGGTAGCGATGATGGGTACTTTCTGAGGGAGCTGATACGTAAGTCCTCCAGCACCTGGATCGCCTACTGAGCATCCTGCGCGCCTCAGAGTCAAACCAATGGGGCTTTTCCCCTGCTTTATTCCTCGTTGAGGTTGGAATGTGGGGGAGAGAAATCTCGCTAAGAAAGGATTTGAACTTGTTTCAAGCAACCTGGACGGTGTCATCCTCTGACACGATACAGGGTTGATTTGCAGCCTTGTCCCTGATGGCTTGAAAATCAGCGCGCCAGATATTTGAACTTCTGACAATACACTCTTCACGTCCCCGACTTAAGGCGCATTTGAATGAGAGGCTGACGTGATCACCAGAGCCCAAGGGAGAATCATACACTACATCTCGTACAAAGTCCAGCGATTTCGCAAAGATGAGGTCTAAAATGGAAGGCTTTTGACCCTGCATGATCCTAGTTGGCCTTTGTACAAACTGATGAAGGGATGCTTGTAAGGATAGGTCAAAGAGATCACTAGAAATACGTCCAGACGCTGCAGTGCAGAAATTGCGCCAATCAACCGCAGGGACATTAAAATCACCCATAACCAGACATCTATTTGTCTTATGAGTACGAATGAAATCAATTAGCCTGCCTGACTTACTTGCGGGGCTTCTGTATACCAACACAATTTTGAATTGCGTGAAAGAAGCGCAAACATCTACCGCAAGCGCCTCGGCAGTTACATCAGGGGAATTGAAAGAATATGTTCGTGAAATAGTCAAGGTGGATTTGACGTACAAAGCAACTCCACCTCCGCGACAGCATGAGGCGCGATCAGCTCGCAGAAGTGTATAGCCAGGCATATACATTTCACGGTCCAGCCACGTCTCAGTGCAAGCAAGTACGTCTGGGCTGGAACTTTCTACAAGAGTGCCAATCTCGCACATCTGGTTCCTCAGACTACGCACGTTGCTGCGGTCTAATTTAAGCAAATTGGGATCGTGAGCCGGGAATCGGGTGCCAACAGAACGGGCTTTGAAAGAGCGGAAGTAGACCTCCGGCTCACCACTCAAAAACCCACCAAGCGAAGACCAGTTTCACCCGCTTCGCGACGGGCTTTAAGGTCCTTTATGGCAGCCTTCAATTTTAACCTATTAGTCAATGGGAGGTCAGGTTAAAAACCTGACATTTTGTATGCTTTTTAATACTGGAGTTATGTACAAACTGTTTGAACATTTAAACGGTAAGTTTATTTGGTGGGAGTGGTGTTTATCTGTTTCCATGCCGAACAAAACAAAGATACAAAGCTTAGTTTTTCGCGGCCTAGATGTGATGACCTTGACGTTATATGCCGGATCCGCCCCAGCCACAAAAAGATGGTACTCCCAGGACGTATAACATTAGCGTTGTGGGGCCTCCAAAATCCGGGAAATCCTGTCTGTGCAACCGCTTCGCTTTGCCGCACCCAGATTTTTATCGCGAAGACCACAGCTCAGTTCTCAGTGCTGCTGACTTCGGAGGGGAGGTCGTTAACTTCGAACACTGGCTATACTGGGGCTGCGTTACAAGACGAATCGATGGCTGCACGGTGAACTTTAGGATTATCGAGCAAACAGAATTCCTAAATGATTGTACCTTTAAGCCGTTCATTCCCAAGATGCGCCTTGCGGATTCCCCACAGGACTACATGCGCCGAAGTTCTGCTACTCGACTGTCTTCGGAACGGAAGTTACGGTATATTTGCAAGGACCAGCTGGGTCAAGAGAACACTTACGAGATGGAATATTTCCCATCTGGAATAGTGGAAATTAATGGATTTATTCTTGTGTGTGACATCAGTCTGCAGCATTTTAAGGTGGCCAGCCGATCTGCTCGAGTCGAACGGAAACTTGTTCAGCTCAAAGCAAACATACAAAGCTTTCTAACGACCCTGATTAAGTTGAGGAAGCCCATAGTCATAGCAATTACCAAGTTTGACATCTGCTGCTCTGTATGGTTTGAGGAGCTCTCTACTTTCCTTAAGAAATCCAGTGAATTCAAAAGGATCCCTTTGATTGAAACTTCAGCACACCAAAACATCAATATTGAACAAGTTTTCTTGACCCTTTTAAAGCTAATTGAAAAGCAACGATTGTTCAAGGTAAACTCTCTGTGCTACTCAGAGGCCATTCATTTGCAAGAGAGTGAACGCGAGTCTGCTTTGGTTGCTTTCACTAAGTTGCTTTCGCATGCACCCTCGGAATTTTTAGAAAGTTGGAGTTGTTTCATGAAGAGATATAGTCAACAGGTGGACGTGGTAACCTTCACTAGCATGGTAGGCACAGAAGTGGCCCAGCGGGAGTTCGAAAAATTTGTACGATGTCAGGAATCGAACAACCGCCAAAGCACTATCAACCGAATCATCAGCACCCTCGCGATCTTCCTACCAAGCCTTGATCCTATCCGCAATAAGTAAGTCTAAAGTTTCTTCGCAGTTGTCATTACCTTCATCTTAGTTCCGCAACTTCAAGCGTCTTATCATCATATTATACATTTAACTGCATTGACCACCTCCCGTGTTTCTTTTCTCTGGCTTAACTAACTAAAACGGTTGCTGTCTGATATGCCATTCATTGATGTACCTTACTACATTCTGCTTTTAAGTTTTCGACTATAATTCTGCCTCACCTACTCAATGTACTAGCTTTTATGCGATCATACATTACTCAGGGTTGCGTAAAATTGCGATCATGTGACTATTCACCGGCTGTATTCCGTGGTCGTGGTACGGTGGCCGAGTGATCTGCACGCCTGGCTTGCAATTATAAGGTCACCGGTTCGAATATTTTACTTTTTTCACCTGGGCTAGCTCACTACTACAGGTAACACTGTCAGTGGGACATGTCCTACATTGAGATATAGCTACATAGATGTTCAACATCTTTCTCGCTATCATGACAGTATCAGTATCAGTATCGAATCCGCGTAGGGGCGTGCATCCTCGCGGTATATTCAGCCCACACGCCACTGGTGGTGGTTAGGCGGCAGTGAAGCTCCGTTACAGCATACAGCCGACGGTTCATTCATTTCAGTGACCGCCTGCGCTGCTCGGATGGCACTGTACTTTGGTACGCATTTAGGACATCTGGCTTTACCATTTTGTAATTGTGTACACAGTCATTGCCGATACTCACCGAAACACATCCGTAAATCAGCGCATACATGTGCATGATTATAGTATATGCTTACGCTTTAAATCGAGCGACAGCGTCCATCGGAAACTGATCGCGATATGGTCGGTTTGCATCCATAGATGGTTTGGGGTTGGTGGGCCCCCTGCGTCAGATGCTGTGGCGGAGGCTAATGCTCTCGAGAAATGGACTGGCATCTTCACACAGGTGTGGCAGCTACTCAGAACAATGCTCACACTGGATTGACAAATATTCGAACCTTCATTATCTTCGGATAGACGCAGTGAGAAGATGCCGTCAGCGTCATCTGAAGGAGAACGTGGGTTGAACACGGCTCGTTTCTTGTAGGTGGGTTTCCGGTAGATAGCAGATATCTATCGGTAGGGCCTCTTCTGGTTAGCGCTTCTTTCTGCATCTTACTCTTAACGAAGATTAAGGGATCCAAATCGAAACGAATAAACGGAGGTTGTCCACTTGGTTGGATTTGGTAACTTAACCGGAGTGACACCCTGAGATTGTGTGTGAGTCGAAGCTAGAAATTCACCCTCAGAGCAAGGTAGGGACTGGCCAAGTATTGCGTTTGGAGAGGGGAGTAAGAGATGGAGTTGGGACGGAACGACAAGAATAAAAAACTTGAAGATGTGGATAAGCAAAGGTGAAGTCCTGAACAGTGGTATCCTTATCTACTCCGCTCATTGCAACATATGGGGCGCAGTTGATTATCCTCTGCAACGACCATTGCATCAGGAACTCACTTGAACGGTTTAGCGTTGTCTTGTGCTTTCAGGATGCTGTCATGTCGTCAAGACTTAGACAAGATAATGATTAGGGTTCTCAATTAAAGCCTTTGGTTTGAAAACCCAACCGCAAGACGGTTACTTGCAGGTGATCCGTCTAAAGGAATAAACAACCATTCTCATCCAAACCTCCAATGTGGAGGACTAGGGGGCTGAGTTTGTCTGGACTATAACCATTGACCAATCTTACTCTGAAGGTGCTAAAACACCATCCAACGTAGCGAAATGGGTTTCATCGTCCTTCACTATCCAGTTTAACACCCCACTATAACCACTGTCTCATTATCGATGCTGAAAGGACGAGTGAACTACTCAGCGCTGTTATATCACGAACCACGCTCTGATTGCTAGACCATGTGCTGTGCATGCCAGCATACCGATCCCCGCGACGTGCGTTGTTTGCTAGACCGGGGTGTTGATGGAAGAGAAGAAGCCAAGCGATGTATTTTTCAAGAGGTATAAAGTCCCTCACTTCGAATTTGGCGTCGGTTGTCTCCCGACTGCCAAGCTGGGGTCCGAAGGACGATAAACACGTTTGGTTGGATACACCGGCGGACATGGTGAAGAACTGACCTCAGTGGTGTTTGTGTCTTTTCTTTCTCACTTTCCGCTCATCTGCCCCTTCCAGCAACGATCTCGCACTGAATGGATAATATGACCTTGCCTAGGTGCGATGCTTTGCGTGCCTCAGCGATCCATTGTGCTATGCTGGATGGTACTATTTGTCACCTTCAGAGCCACTCATACCAGACTGACTAATGGTTAGAGGCTAGAAAAACTCCTGGCTCTCCAGGTTGGGGGTTGGAATGAGGATGGCTCCTTATTCCTTAAAACGGACTCATTGTTCACTGCCAAACCCCGCTGCCTTGCGGTCAGCTTTTTGTACCAAAGGCTTCGGTTGAGAATCTTATTCGTCCTCCGGTCTAGGCTTGGGCAATCTGACAGTATCCCGCCCACACAGTACATTAAATTTCTCTTCAAACAGTTTCTTGATGCTCTGGCCGTCGCTGAGGAAAATAAACGGCGCCCCATCTGCTGCATCGATCAGGGTGCATAGGGGTTTGGATGTTGCTGTTCAAGCCTTCCCGTCTTCTTATTCACCCACTTACGCTTTTTCACCCTTATCGTCCCGTTCCAACTTCACTTTTATCCCTCCCGTTCTCAACCCTTCAATTCTTGTCCCTCCCCCACTATGCTATAATAGGCGTTTATTCTCTAGTTTCAACTCCCACGCAAACGCAGAGCGTCACTCTTGCCCGATCGACAAGCCAATGTCTAACCAAGCGCTCAAGCCCAGTTCATCGGCTTTTATTTGGAGCCCCCGATCCTCCCTCAGATTGGTATGCCTCAACGTACGCACGTTGTTACAGATTGGTCAACAGGCAGCACTTGCCCTAACCTTATAGACCCTCGATCGATATCTGCTGCCCATCGGAAACCCGCCTACAAGACCTGAGCTCTATTCTCATTCTGCGATTCCCTTCAAGTGACACTAGCAGTGCTTTCTCATTGCGCCTATCCGGAACGATGCAGCCTCGAGTACCGGCCACGCCCTGAGTCCCCGGACTGAAGCTGCTCTGGTTGGTTGGATCCCAAACAATAGCCGGATGTGCGCGGTCCGACTGACTGGGTCGTTCAAAGCTTCGAAGCCGCACTTGGCTAATAGGTATCTGTTTATCATCGCTGCATACGCCCCCACAAACTTTAGTGATCACTCGGTAAAGGACGACTTCTGTCATCAACTGAACGAGCTCTGCCACAGAAAAAGCACGGACACTGTTGTGCTGGCTGGGGATCTGAACGCGCAAGTTGGGAAATTGTCCACCATTCAGCTGCGTCTGGGCGGCCAACATGGTGTAGGCTCCCGTAATAACGGTGAGCGATTACTTCATTTGTGTGAAAAACCTCGCTTATTTCTTGCGAGCACGAACTTCCAACATAGCACTCGTTGGAAGGTGACATGGAGCCCACCAGCCTCGAACCAGCTATGTACGCAAACCGATCACATCGCGATCAGTTATCGCTGAAGAGGCTGCGTTCAAAACTGTTGTTCAGTTTGGAGCACATGTGTGGACACTGACCATACACTTTATGTTGATCTGCGGGTGCGTTTTGATGGTTTCCCTCGACGACCTTGTGAGTGCATAGACACTAGCCAACTAGCGAAGCTAGGTGTTCTGAATGCGTATCGAAGTGCGCTGGCATTCGGATTGAGTAAGCGCTCACCAACTACAGTTGACGGTCACTGGTCGCATGTTCACCAGACCTTATTAGAAGCAGGTCAGTCATCTGGTAAGTCATGGGGTGAGTCAGGTGGTAAATCCACTAGCCAAAACAGCCATTGGGTCCCCTCGCAGTCTCTGGGACTTAACGATGCTCGCCGGCACATTCCGGCTTGAAGCCAACACAACGATACTCGTAACGACATCAGGGCAAAACCCCATGCTAGCCTGAAGAGAGACCACGAATGCTGATGGTCTCATCGTGTTTCAGAGATGGAAGTGGCCGCTGCCCTTGGTAACCATCGGAAAATGTTCCCTCATACGGGAAACAAGGAGCAGGAGATCTGGTGTTAGTGAAACCATACGTGATGAGAGTGGACCGCCTATCCACAGCTTGTCAAAACGTTTGGGTCGTTGGACTGAGTGTTTTGAAAAACAATTTAATCGGTCGGAATTGTTACATTCCTCACCGGCCAGTGATCGCTGTGCTCCCTGAGCTGTCCCTTTGGATCCGTTCTCGCTCAAAGTCGAACATGCGACCTGACTATTGAGGTTGAGTAAAATTGCAGAACCAGATGATCTTCCAGCACTCTTCAAATTCGGGTGCTCTGCTTTTGTGGATGATTTACACGAATTACTATTGAAATTGTGGGAGCAGAAAACTGTCCCAACCGACTGGAACCGCTCAGTTATTGTCCCGATCTTCAAAGGAGGTTCGCGTTCAGAATGCGGAAACCAAAGAGGAATCAGTTTGATCCCTATCGCCTCCAAATTGCTTGCCTCTGTCATACTTCACAGACTGGTTGGCGTTCATTAAAGCCAGATTCGTGAGGAGCAAGGCGGGTTCCATTGTGGTCGTGGCTGCATCAACCACATATTCACACTACGTCAGTTCTTGAAGTACCGTCACAAATTGGCGGCCCACCGTTGTCGTGTTCCTCAGCATCAAAAGTGCTTTCGATTCGGTGGATCGACGTGCCCTTTGGGACTGTCTGCTAAGGAAAAGTGTTCCAGAGAAATATGTAAATATTATGCGAGCACTTTACGCGCGTAGCTCGGGCAGAGTGAGGGCTTGCGGCAGGCTGTCGTTCCCTTTCAATATCTCCAGTAGTGTAAGGCAATAATGCCCACTGTCACCTATGCTGTTCAACTTCTCTGTTGACGAAGTCATGGAATTCGCATTCACAGGACACGACTTAAAATGCGTGGATCTGCTACCAAGTGAACGACTTCTTGACTTGGAGTACGCTGACATATTGCCATCATCTGTGACAGCTCCTAAACGTGCTAAGCGGCACTGGAGAGATTAGTACTGGCTGTCACCAGTTTCTGGCTATGCTTTGCACTCTCGAAGTGCAGAGCTTTCCTCCAAGATTGGCAGAGGCCGCCTCATGCACTGACCTTTTTTTGGGATCAGCTAGAATTCGTTCCAAGGTTCTACTACCTAGGTAGTTTATCTGCACTGTCTGTATTAAAGACGAGATCCCAAGCAAAAGCTCGAGGCGCTTTTGCAAAACTTCGCCACTTATGGCGTTGGCGCTATATCACTCTCCCTGAAGGGTAGAGTGTACAATGTAGCCGTACCTTCGATCCTACTGTACGGTTGTGAAATTTGACCCGTTAGATCAGCCGACATAGAGAAACTAGTTATGTTCGACCACCGGTGCCTTCGCAGTTTGGCTCATATCTGGTGGGAACACCGTGTGAGCAATGAGCGTGTTCGACGCCTTGTCTGTTGCGCAGGGGAAAGAAGCGAACCGCTCAGCACCATTATTTCACGCACCAGACTCCGATAGCTGGCCCATGTTTTGCCCATTCCAGCCCACGGACTCCCGCGATTTACGTTATTTGCTCGCCGGGGGTATGGATGAAAGAAAATGAGAGGTGGTCAAGCGATGACTTGGTCAAGAGGAATGAAGACGCTTTGTATTTAGCCTCGGTTGGAGCCACTCGACTCCCTGGTTGGGGACCGAAGGACGATGAACATATTTAGTTGGGTACACTTGTTGCCATAGGTAGGAGCCGACCTCATTGGCGTTCGTGTTGTGACTCTCTTTATCTTTCCTTCTCTCGCTTAGCCTCCCCTCCAACCACGATCTTAATTATTATTTTTTGCGGCCCAATAGCCGGATGTTAGCTCCCCCGAACGATACCCATCCATTACTGCTGACTCAGCCGGCGTTTTTGTTTGCGGTATTGAAGTGTTTTTCACCTGCAGCTAACGTGTATAATGATGGTGATGTTACTTGCTTTTTAGTTTTTGTATTCTATAATGTTCTATGTCTTACTCTTCATATATCCCGTCCTTTGGCGGTTTCTCACCTTCAGCTAATGTGTAACGATGATGCACACTAGAGAGCTACCCACACAAAACGCCCTCTTTTATCTTTGTCTCCTTACTCATGTGCCTGTATTATATCACAACACAACTGTCATGTTTTCCATCTTTAACTTAAGTGACCAAACGATTTTTCTGTAAGACATTCTGTTTTTTTTCTTGCCTTGTTGGCCCTTTCGTTGGTGCCTTGCTTATCACCCCATCTTTATCTTATATTTGTATTTGATTCATCACAGGTCGCTTCAGGAGGTCGCACAGTACATTAGGAGTCAGGAACATTTCTCACTGTACTTTCGTGATTTCTCCGCCGATTGTGACTCCGCTGACAGACGGAATGCGACTGAGTTTGGCTCATCGAGGCATCGGGACACTCGGATTCCGTTCAGTCTTTTAATAGATACAGACTCGGAAGGTCTTGCGACTGCTCCGCTCCAATTTTACCTAGACAGGCTGACTATGGCTGAGCATTGCTCTCTCGAGAAGGCCAGATTGGAGGCGACCTTATATGCTAACTCCTCTGGTTACTCTAGTTACAGAGGCCGTGCGGATTCTGAGAACGGCAAAGTCGCGATACTCCCAGGCCAACCACTGTCTGAAATTGATCATATTATGGACATGGTGGACCTCACTGTTCTGACCGATGACGCGGTGACAGAAGTGAGTGAACCCATGTACCTTATATCCCTTTTTGCCTCTCTTAATTCATTTGCACGCATTTCGTTAACCCATTTCTCAAATATGTCTCTGATCCTTAACGGACTTAATTTGAAAGTTCGTCACCCACAGTATTTGACTCAACACCACACGAACGTCTCAGTGTAATTTTGCCTTCGCGTTCCCACCGGGTTTGTTTTATTAATCTGTTTGCGTCTACTTTTGGTGAGCTAGTGGCCGAGTGGATGGGTACTCTGGCTTTTACTCCACTTACCACTAGTCCGATAGTGCTTAGGTGCGGGCCACCTTGCAGCATTCCTAGAACACACGCTTATGATGGTATTAGTGTATTAACGAAGCGTCGGTTCGAAGTACCGGCGTAATATCCTCGTCTCGACGAGACTGGATTAAGGTGGTGCAACATTCTTAGTGCCTCCTATAATTATGATGTGGGTGGTACCTCCGAGCCCCTTGAGACACCCTTACCAGATTGTTAGTCAGGCGAACTCGTTTTTTGGTCCTTTAAGTTGGTTGTCGAAAATAGGATTGCGACCATTTCTTTGAATCTGGCTCGTTGAATCTCCTCGCTACCTTGTGGTCAGGCTTTTGAGTCCAAGCCTTTGGTACAGTACCTTATTTGTTCTCCTATTTGGCGCCCTGCCAGTATGCCAGCCCACGTACAGTCATGGCCTATTTAATCAAACTTCAACTACATCCGCCATCGCGCAGCTTCAAAAGGGACTTTTTATCTGCTGCATACAGCAAGGTGGGTAAGGGAAAACATACTACTGCTTTCCTTCTTTTCCACTCATTTCTCTCCCTACTCCCCATCACCAGCCTTCATTCTGTGATTCCACGCTTAGTTGACGGCCACTGCAATACCACTGGAGTTCTGCCATTCTAGCTATCTTTCTCCATTACCCACTAAACTCCTACACTCAGCAGTCCTTTTTAAAGCTACACTACCTCTGTCTTTCTGACGGCGTTCAGTGTGCGAATTTTAAGCGAAATAAGTTAACAGACTGCAGTTGTACTGCATTGGACTCCGTGAGTGCTGATTTCTGTTGCTTGTCCTAACTTAGGATCAATATTCCTTACGCAGTTGTTGAACTCATTGCGATGTGTTGTCCTCTCGCTATTGGTTACACGCATCTAGAGATAATGATTCAGAAACCAAAAGTGAAACCATTGTGAGCATCGTTCTCAATCCCAAGATTAAATCATCGTCGGTTGACCAGATTCCAGTGAGAAGCCGTTTGTATGCATCCCATTTGGCGACATCTGCAAAAGTTTACTTACAGGACAACACCAGACACTGTTTTTTTATACTTTCCGCTTATATCCACCATCTGCGAGCCTGATGCTACTAAGGCCATCTACCAAGAAATTAACGCGCTTCTTCGCATCGTTGCCAGTTTAGCTGTTCTATTTTTAGGTGATATAATTACGCAATTAGGTTGCATGAACTCCTCAGCTCAATTTAGTTGCAAGGATAGACTTTATTCCTAACGCATGGACAATAGTGAGCGTTTGTTGCAGTTGTGCACCCACATCGACAGCTTCTTAGTTTTAGGGCTTCCAGGCACGGTGGGCATCTAAGTGTCAGATGTTATCCTCTTATAGCTAGCAACAAAGGATCACGTGCAATGCTGATCATCAGCAAAGCAAATATTCTCATCCCAATGAGAAAATCAGGACCAGCTGAACGTTAAATCTCATCGGATCCAAACCTTTGCATAGCAGAGATTAGATGTTGTTACTGTCAAAACTGGGCAGCTAAATTGATTGCTGGGTTGTTTGAATAGTCAGTCGATAGCTATAGGCTAAGCCGTAGGTGGTGGTCCAAATGAAAAGAGAGTAAAATGTAACAAAAACTCGGCACTACAATGTACTCTGCTCAGGTACCGTTGTCCGTTGGACGGACGTACCGCTTTTGCACACAATTCGGGCCTCAAACGGCGAATGAATACTGCCTCAACAATGGAGAGGAGCTGCTTGCGTGTGCATTGCGTGAAGCGTTTAGGTACTGAGTATATAACTTTGAAGCCCTTCAAAGAGGTTGTGGCTAAAATCACGGTGTGACCTAATAGCTCTTTGACGGTCTCATTTCGCCTTTGTAGAACCAGGGCGGGATGTACTCGCGAATCCTCTAATAGGCGCCTCGTTGTGCGACCCGCGTATTGTGCACCACAGGAGCACGAGTAGTGATAAACGAGCATTAAACGGGCCAACGAGGCAGTCCATCCTTCAATGATTTTGCAAGCAATGGCTTGTAGTAAACAATCCTAATTTGGGCCCCGAAATAACTCTTCTCAACAGCGTATTTCACGCGTCGAGATAGGATATCAGCAACGGAATCGCCCTTAAATGGTAAGTGCATGAACAACTCTTTTTTAGGAGCAGTACTTTTAGGTGGCTTACGTTTCTGTTCCTTCAGATGCTAGCAAGAGATGGATCAAAATAAACAGTGGTCACAAGTTTCAGGTGTTCGAGTCCCAACCTGCACTTTCGCTCATTCTGGAATGCGTCAGTCGAATCTGGTCATGCATTGCTACACTGTCGATTTTTAGCAGACAACCGTGAGCCACATCAGACCTCTATCCATATTGGCAACAGAAATTATCCCGGCCCTCTGTCAGGCAAGCTTACCACGATACCACACATACTGAATTTTCATGCCCTTGCCCGAAGGACTTCGAGGTTCAGTTTATAGTAGTACTTTGGCCACCATGCGGATGCTGTAGCATCTGTTTGTGGCTCTATCTGCCATCATCCTATCAGTCACTGGCTATCCCAGAGAGCGAAATCCAGGAGAAACGCTTCTGACACTAAGTACAGCGCAACTGAGTGGACTGCTAGGCGCGAACCAAAATGATGTCTGCGTGCTGACAAAGAAGCCCGGGGACTCAACTGGCTGAACAATTGGATTAAACTGAATCAGTGTACAATCACTACCTACTTCCATCTGATCCGCATCATTGGTCCCCGGAAATTATGCATCGGTGGGACAGTCAAAGTCGGCGCGGGCACCCTAATCTGCAATGAAGAACGCTGTTTGGCTCATTGGACGTAGCACTTTCTAGAAAAGTCCAATAAGCCCTCTGCTTCTGGACCTCCTTGTGCTCAACCTGTGCAAACCGAACAATGGGTGATTAGTCTATGGGCTCTATCATGGATAGGATCAAAATGTGACTACATCCCTTATTCAATTTCGCGTCAATGCTCCGGATTCTCTCGCATCTGCACTATTTAAGGATAGCGGTGTGATCCTCCGCAAAGCACTGATCCACCTAGTGAAACTGGTATGGAAGGGAGAGACCATACCAGCCAACTGGAATAAACCGTTCATATTGACAATATATGAGAAGCATAGTCACACCGAATGTGCTAACCATAGGGATATGAGCCTAACGCCGATGGCTTCGTAGCTGCTGGCTTCAATACATGTCGTTGCCATACTGCGGGACGGCGCTTTCAGATTAATGAGGAACAACTGGTTTCCGTCCAATGCGAGGTTGTGTGAAACACAATCACTGCGTCACACGCAAATCAACAATGTCTGCGTTCCTCGACCACAACACTGCTTTTGACGCAGTCAGCCGATCCATTCTACTCGAAGGGTGTTCTCACAAAATACGTAAATTCTTAACGTACTACGCGAACATCACAGGCCATGTCAGGGTCTACGGCGAATTGTCGGATGCTCTTCCGACAACAGTTGGCGTTCGCTTGGGTGTCTCCATTTTTTCATTTCCGTTCAAGTCTGTCGTGGAGCATTCCCTTTCGCTATCTCATGATTCAAGTGTTGAGGTGCTCCCTGATGAAGAACTACTTAATCCGTATTACTGGGATGATGTTTTGCTATTTGACAATCTTTTGGTTACTCATTCAATTCTGAATAAACTCTGGATTGGTCCCATTAGTTAGTGCCACTTTACTCTGTGAGAATGAAAGGGTCTAAGACACCTTCCTGTCTTTGAGCATCGCAGCCTGCGGGGCATTGCTAGTGTCGGATGGCACCAGCGTATCTGCAAAGCTGTTGTGCACAAGTGAGTACTCGGCGATGATAATCAGGTTAGTTCCTTAATGCAACAATTGATGTCGATTAAGTTGCGTTTTTCTTGACGCGCGCTGCGCCCGTTCATCACTTATTGATGTTGGTTTTGTTTTACTTGTTAGATGGCTCAAAGTGGACAGTCGTTGACTTGGCGGCGAGAAATGAAGTCACTGACTACTGGGTGTTGTTGTTCCGCCTCGCCTTCCAGGCTGGAGCCCATACAACCTTCATGTTTGGCTTAATCTCTTACATGCATGGCCCTCAGTACCAGTGGCACGTCCGCTGTTCTCTGTTCAGATTGTGTAATTAAAGTGTATCCGATGTTTAGTTACTTGTGAGGCGAAACTAGTTATAGCACGTGAAAGTAAAAGCCGCAAGAAACTTGTCTCATCCATACCGCCTTGTCTTCCCACGACAGCCAGCATTTTCTCGGTCTGATGTTGACACACATCATGAATTTCTGCTTAGGGTGTTTATTTTATACTAATTTCACCCCCCATTCTTCATCCCATCATCATTATCACCGTCATCATTACACGTTAGCTGAAGACGAAAAACACGCTTCAGATACTGCACATGTACAGTAAGCTAGGCTGTATGAAAAAGCGTCGTACAAAACATCACAGAATACAATATGATGTTTGGCATCGGGCGTGAGATCATGCTTGAGGAGGAAAGATAAGCGAGAGGATGAGGGAGTAAGGAAATCACAACACAAACTCCATTGGGGCCGCATCCTTGTCATGTCAACAACTGTATCCCAGCAAACGTGTTCATCGTCCTTAAAAACCTATCCCTGCAACCGGGATGCACCAGCCGATGCCAAGTCCGACGTGAGGCTTTTCATTGCTCTTGACCAAGTCATCGCTTAGCCTCCCCTCCTCTTCTCCCATCCACACCTCGGTCGTGCAAACAGCGCACATCGCGGGACTCAGTGTGCTAGGGTCCCCAGCACGTGGCCCAGCCATTGGAGTCTGGTGCTGAGTGGTTTACTCGCTCTTCTCGCACCAGGTTTCCGACGCCGAATACGATCATTGCTCACGCGGTGTTCCTACCAGTTATAAGCTTAGCCTCGAAGACAGCGATGGTCGAACGTAACTTGTCTTTTCATCCTCTCCTTCAGTTTGGTTTTATGACAGCGAATCGTCAGTTCAATTGGCTTATGTGCTGCAGTGGATCATGACCAGGATGTTTACTTACGTTATATTCGTTGTCTTCAGGGCTTTCAATAGACATTTGGGGTAGACATCTAACGTATGAAGCTTAGTCCTGATTTTTCCATGGCTTCACTGTTTTGGTTTCCATTTTCCGCAAATCACCGACGCTCAACTGTCTGAGATGGCGCAGTTCGTTTTAGGATGAAATTGTAGGGGAGTCTGCATACACATTTATTTTGGCTGCTGAAGAATAGGTATCTTAGTTGTCTACCTGGTCCACTCCGCTAGCAAAGACGAATGTGTGGTATCCCAGAATTGTCGCACGGATTTGGAGCGAACACAACTTCTTCTTTGACGCTTCATTTCGAATACTAAGTGTAACCAGGATTTGGCGATGTTATCTTCGTAAATGTTCCTTTTTCATTCTGTAGGTTGCCGGCCCGTGGCTTTAGGGATCACAAGCCTGTTTTGTTACCCAGGTGTCACTGGTTCGAGCCTATGTATGGAACCGGGCCACCATTGCAGTATTCTCGGCCCACGCGCGACTGTTGGTGGTTACGCAGCAGCGAAGCGTCGGTACTGCGTACCGGCGTACTGCAGATGCCACCCTATGGGTTCCAGGCATTTCATTTTTGGCATTCATGCTTTTGGGTCATGTTTATTGATGGAACTGGCCGCTGGCCGTAACCGTCGTAGGCTATTCCACCTGATAAAGGAAAGGCGCAGGAGACCTGGTGTTACTGTGACTGTATGCGACGAGAATGTACAGTCTGTCCACAGCTTCTCAAATCCCTTGGAGCGTCGGGCTGGACACTACAAAACAGTTTTAGCCAGAGTTACCGGCTACTTATCGACCATTGATCGCTCTTCTCCCTGGACCGTCCCTTTGGATTCGCCCTCACGTGCAGAAATCGAACGCGAGATCCGACTGTTGAAATTGAATAAAGCCACAGCAGTAGATAGACTTAATTCAGCCCTCTTCAAACTCGGATCACTCTCTTATGGATGATTAGTACAACTTAGTAATTAAGATGTGGGAACAGGAGACCTTCCGAAAAAATGAGAAGCCCCGTTATTGTCCCAATTTTCAAGGGAGGCTCATTTTCGGAATGCGGCAGTTATAGAGGAATCAGTCTGATCCCAGTTGCCTCTATAACTTGCCTCAGTCGTTCTCCATACACTGGCTGACATCCATGAATGCCAGATTGGTGAGCAGCAAGTCGGGATTCGTGAAAGCCGAGGATGTATTGAGCACATCTTCATTTGTTGGAACACTGCCATATTAATTGGCGGCCCGCCATAGTCGTGTTCCTCGACATCAAAGGTGCTTTCGAATTGGTTGATCTGTGTGCTATTCAGAACTGTCTGCTCAAGATCGGTGTGCCCCATAAATCAGTGCACATTGTCAGAGCGTTGTACACGCATACTTGGGGCAGAGAGAGGGTTTAATGCAAATTATCATTGCCCTTCAATATCTCCAGCGATGTAAGGTGGAGATGCCCGCTGTCACCTTTTCTTTTTAGCTTCGCCATCGACAAAGTCATGTAAATGACGTTCATTGGACACGACCTACAAGGTGTGGAGCTGCTTCCTTGTGAGCGACGCCTTGACTTGTGGTATGCCAATAATATTGCCGTTACCTGTGACAGCTCCCAAACGTGCCAAGCTGCATTGGACAGATTAGTACTGGTTTTCAGTCGTTTACCCCATCGAAATGCAAAATCCTTCTTCACCTTTGACAGAAACCCACCCCTGTGCTGACCCTTAATGCTGATCAGTTAGAAGTCGTTCATAAACTCGAGTATCTAGGCAGCTGTATTAGCGTATGTGGTATAGGAGATTACATCACAAACCCGTACGTTTAAAACTCGAGACGCTTTTGCCAATCTCCGCCACCAGTGGCACCGGTACGGAATCACTCTTGCTCTGAAGGCCATAATTTACAATGCAGCCGTCTGTTTAACCCTCCATTACGAATGCGGAACCTGGTCCATCAGGTCGACTGATCCAGAGAGGCCGATTACGTTCTACCGTCGCTGCCTTCGTAGGTTAAGTCACGTCTAGCGTGGACTTCATGGGAGCACGGAGCGCATTCGGCATCTTGTATATGGTGCAGGAAAAACAAGTGAACTGCTCACCACCACGCTCCGGTGGCTACGTCACCTGTTATGCATGTCAGTGCACCGACTCCTGCGTCATGCGTTGCTTACGCGACCGGGATATGGAAGTAAGAAGAGGACGGGAGGCCAAGCGATGAGTTGGTCAAGAGGAATGAAAACCTAGCGTCTCCCGACTACCGGATTGGGGCTCGATAGACTATCAACACGTTTGGCTATTTGCGCTAGTTAATATGACGAGGAGCCGTTTGTCTCTGAAGTTTCCTCATCCCTTTTGCCAATCTTTTAAATGGCCTTTGTGCTAAGTGTAGCCTGGAACGATTGATAGCCAGTTGTAATCTCTCCAGTGCTGATTGGCAGGTCGTCGTCAAGGTATCGATCGTCTGGGACCAACACCATTCCTTATTGGTCTTACCCAGTGTACCCAGTTTCCATAACTTCGTCGACGGTTACAAGGAACGGTAACAGCGCTGAAGATATAGAACGGCGGTGAGAGTTTGCCATAAGTCCTCACTCTACTCGAACTACACGCACACGGCGCCTTTTTGATATCTAGATATTTCTCGGGCACACCGGTCTTGAGCAGACAGTTCTGAATAGCACATAGATCAACCGATTCGAAAGCACCTTTGATGTCGAGGAACACGACTATGGCGGGCCGCCAATTAATATGGCAGTGTTCCAACAAATGAAGATGTGCTCAATACATCCTCGGCTTTCACGAATCCCGACTTGCTGCTCACCAATCTGGCACTCATGGATGTCATCCAGTGTATGGAGAACGACTGAGGCAAGTTATAGAGGCAACTGGGATCAGACTGATTCCTCTATAACTGCCGCATTCCGAAAATGAGTCTCCTTTGAAAATTGGGACAATAACGAAGCGGCTTCAGTCTGCTTAGTAGGTCTCCTGCACCCATAGTTTCACTCATCACCATTATCATTTTCAATACACGTTTCTGTTTCCTGTCAGGCGGAATAACCTACCATGGTTACCATTGGCGGCTGTTTCCATCTCTGATGCGCAATAGAACTGGTCTTCGCGATCTCTTTTCAGGTCAGCAAGAAGTTTTACCCCGAATGCTTTGCAAGTCTCATTGTGTTCGCTTCTAGCTAGAACATGTCAGTAAGTATCAAGAAGGTCTAGATACTGTAAAAGCCCTATGTCCATTTTGGCAATTCGATTTGCCACATGAAGGCATTTCTGCTGTTTCTAACTTCTGTCGAATGTGCGACCAGTGATCTTCAACTATATTCAGTGGGCGTTAACTTAGTACGGATGCCAGAGTGCTTTGATACACCTTCAGAACACCTGGCTTCAACAGTTGGCTGGTGTCTATGCGATCCCACCGTCGTTTCGGATGTCCGATGGAATGCATCCGTAAACCGCAACCTACAAGAGCCTTATCGGAGTCCACGCTTGTGATCCAAATTGAGCGACATTTTTTTACACAGCGTCTCCAGCAGTAACCTATCTCGATGCGATCAATTTGCATCCATGATTGGTCCCAAGCTGGGGGCGCCATGTCACTGTAATGCGGGTGCTGTGTCGGAAGTGAGTGTTCGCGAGAAATGGACGAGCATCTTCACACAAGGGTAGCAGTCACTCACCATTATTATTGTGGGAGCCTACACCGTGTTATCCGCCCAGATGCAACTCATCAGTAAATACTTTTCCAACTTGGGCGTTCTGATTCCCAGCAAGCACTACAGTATCTGTACTTTTCTTGTAACGAAGGAACTCGTTCAGTTGCTGATAGAAGCCACCTTTCACAGAGTCAGCACTATCGTTTCCAGTAGCGTTTGCAACAATGGCAAATGGGCACCGTTTGTCCGCACGCGACTAGGAAGCTTTGAACGAGCTACCCAGTGTGACATCGCAATGCGCACACTGCCCGGACGGGCAGTCGAAGCTGCATTGTCTCTGGATAGGTGCAGTGAGCAAGTACCACCAGTACCACCTGAACAGGATCATGGGGTGAGCACAGAAATGGAGTCTTACAGGCGGATTTCAGATATGCAGCAGATGTCAATCGACGGAGTCTCCAGTGTTTTGGCAAGCGCTGTCTGTAACAAAGTGCGCACGTTGAGACAGTACGAATTGCGATCCCCATCGAGATCGCTCGTCACAATCCATTCACACAGCATTTGCTTTGAAATGACCGTTTAATCAGTTAGTCATCATCATCATTCATCATTATACACATCAGCTAGAGGTGGGAAAACACCTCCGCTATTGTGCCGCAATACATGAAAGAAATACATACATACATACAGTACAATACACAAAGGAAAAATAGATACAACAGTTGCATGCCAGCTGAGCTACCAGCAACGGATAGGCATCGTTCCGGTAAGCTTACAGCCAGCTACTAGGCAAAAAGAAAAAAATTTGTTTATTATGCTTTACTCTATGAAATGAGATCGTAGGTGGAGGGGAGACTAAAAGGGATGGGGAGGGACAAAGAAACTTACAGCAAGAACGCCACTGAGGTCGGCTCCTTGCCATGTCAGCAAGTGTATCCAGCCAAACGTGTTCACCGTCTTTTGGGCCCCAACCAGGGAGCCGTGAAGCTCCAACCGAGGCTAGCTCCGAAGTGATGGACTTCATTCCTCTGGACCAAGTCATCGCTTGGCCACCTCTCCTCTTCTTCCACCCACATCCCCGGTGAGCAAACTACGCACCTCGCGGGAGTCGGTGGGCTGGCATGCGTAACACGTGGCCGAGCCATCGGAGCCTGGTGCGGGAAATAACGGTGCTGAGCCGTTCATTTCCTTTTCCTGGGCCGTAAACAATGCGTCGAACACGCTCGTTACTCAAGCGGTGTTATCACCAGATGTGAGCCCAACTGCAAAGGTACCGATGGTCGAACGTAACTAGCCTCTTCATGTCCGCCGACCTTAGGGGCCAGGTTTCGTAACCGTACAGTAAGGTCGAACGTACCGCTGCATTGTACACTCTACCCTTCAGGGCGAGAGTAATGTCGCGCCGCCGCCATAGGTGGCGAAGGTTAGCAAAAGCACTCCGTGCTTTCGCTCTACGGTTTAATCAGTCAGTAGCCGTTGTACTAAAGCGCTGCCTGTCGTGACGCGGTGGTTAAGGGGGTTGATGTTCCGACTAACCACCCGATCTCCCCGGGTTTTAGAATCTGTTATCTCTACCTTACGACCATTGCTTTAAATGACTAAACTTTGATCGGTAATTTCATTCTGGCAAGGCCTTTTATCAGATGACCACTCCGAATGCTTGAGTGTTTTCGAGTAGAAAGAAAATAGTTACTAGTGGAGTAACGTCAGCTGCACATACAGTATGGTCTGCGGACTTCGTACGAAAATCATTCAGGCATTAGCGTTCTTTCCATTGCCACCAAACCTTTTCACAGGTGACATTCCCTGACGACTTACTGACCCTCGTGAGGACCGAATTACTGAAGGCCAATGTGGCTTCAGCACTTGTCTTAGTTACATCAACCACATATTTACTCTTGGTCCAATGCTATGTATATATATATATATATATATATATATATATATATATATATATATATATATATATACTTATTCTCGAACGATTGGGACACGCTATAATATGGCATGATCAGCAGAGGCACACAAACGACCGACTATGGTGGCTTTCCTTGACCTAAAGGCCTCCTTCGACTAAGTTGATCGAACTAGCTTCTGCCACTGCCTCTCTGTAAGTGGCATGCCAGGGATACTCCTTTTCATTCCAAATTTTCTCTACTGTGACTCCCGATCCAGGGTAACAGTGTATGGAAGGTGTCTCCTGAGGTCCCCACGTCAAGTGGGACTTACCAGTTGTCTTATTTCTCCTTTCCTCTTCATGATGAAAGTGATCACAAATGACTCCGGTTTTGCCAGATGACTGGATGACAAAACTTGAGTATTCGGACGACATGGCACCTTGCATCTGGCGCAGTGACGATGTAAGCATTACTGAATAGAGTGACGCATAACGTCGCACGATTGGGTAAATGCTTTACACCATCGGAGTGCAAAGTATTGTGCGAGGACTGGATCGATACTTCACGGGTTCAGCTATCAGTGAGCAGCCACTGGACTCGGTGGATCGGTTCAGTTACCTTGGTAGCTGTGTCACCTCTGATGGCCACGTCACTAAGGAAGCTACTTCGCGTATCAGTAAGACCTCTGTGGCTTTTCACAGGCTTATCCATCTATGGAGACGGCGGGATACCAGGCTCAGTGAAAGATACCACGATTAGCCCTCTGTTGCTTTATGTATCAGAGGCATAACCATTTCGCAGTAAAGACATTAAACGATTGACCGTCTTTGGCTACTGGTCCTTAAGGATTATTGCTCATATCTGGTTAGAATATTTGGTAAGCAATGCTGATGCCTGCCAGTTACTTTCTGGAAAGAAGCCTTCTGGGGTCTCATTCACTTTCCTGACGTCCGCTTAGTCATGTCCTCTGTATATTCATTGACCTCTTTCGGCGTGCATTGTACATCGTCGCTGCACCAAATTGGTTGAAGTCGCGAAGTATCTAGTCGATGACTTGGCAAAAGTGCATGAACGAATTGACTGGAGGACTTAGCAATAGTGGTGGATGTCGCCTTTGTGACTGTGGGGTCCTTGCGATGGTCCACACCGATGGTTTAAGACTGTCGATCATGGCTGAAACGCTAATACTGGTTAATTCAACCCGCCAGTGGGCTCAAACTTTCCAGTCATCGGTTAGTTTTTTGTCTGAATAAGTGCGTAGAAAAAAGTAGTATGAAGGGATAGGGCGCAAGATAAATCTCGTTTATGCAAACTACCGATCTGCTTATTTTTCTTTGACCATCTCTGGGTCATCCCTCTGAGTATGAACGGAGCAAGAAGGGGTATAGGAGAGAAATCAAAGCTGAGGTTCCCTTCCCCAACGTACCGATGTGACCATATTTTTCATAGGTCATCGATGGAGTTTAATCCTAGGAAGAGCATACGAAGAAGCTTAAAAGCAAAAAATCCAAGGTACATCTCGTTTGCATTGTTCACACTTTAGCGATTTTTGTGCATTTTTTCGTTGACGCAGTTCTTGGACGGATTCTCTGATTGTAGGCTGTACCTGTTCGCGTTTGTTTTCTGATGACTCAAAAGTGCCCCTTAAGTTTTGCATGTTCATCACTGTTTCCCTTACATCCACACTTTTCGAATGCTTTCTATTCAGGTTTACAAACATTTCCAGTGTGGGCTGCGTGTTCGTGCTCGGGACGATTTTCTGGACCTGCTGCTGGAACGTACTGATTTATTTGTCCATTCACTAACTAGTTACATTCACACACTAGTGTATCCATCCAATAGAGACAGTAACTTCCGAGGATCTTGTCGGCTGTCTTTTTGTCAACCGAATTGGGATCCTTTCTTTGACGACTCCCTGGACGTATGCGATTCCTCCACAGTGCCGTCAATTACATCAACCAGCGGCATTTCCACAGCACATGGCAGTTCCAACACAATGGGTAATCATGCGTTATTGTTTACAGTCCCTCCTCGAGGAGTCAAAGAAGCACACTTGAGTTGGATTGATGACCAGTTGTGTGATGACTGGCGCCATCAGATGATGGCGTATCTTCCTTCGGAACGACAAACTCTCCTCGCGTCGCATTTCAAAATGCTGCTTCCGTGTGTCCTCCTTAACAACCCGGACGCTCACATCCCTCGCGGCAATGTGACTAACTGTAGAAGTACGTTTATATGCTACTGTCCTTTATACTCTATGCTGTAACAAGTTAGTTCGGGTAATACATTATTATGCGTGCAGTGAGGGTCGCATTGGTTTGACTTACGATAATACTTTAGAGAATCAGAAAGGAGTTTAATCCATAATTTGGCTAGTCATTTACCGGGACTAAAAGCTTGAGTGTACGAACATCACTGACTCCTTGTTTGCATCGTATTCTATGGAGTGTATAATCGCTAACGTCTTCGTAACGTTTGGTCACAGCTAGAATGGTGTTTGTTACCTCGACTAGTTACCCTTGACTCGTGGGACTGGCTACCACTATCTGGCACATTGACTAGGCCATCGTAATTGTTCCCTACCTATTTCCCATAATGATTACTTTCTGAGCAGTGGACACTACGCCTTTCCTTCATCCATTCTGTTCGGAATTCAATCGACCGCACTCCGACCGTGGCCATGCCTCATTCTGCACAATCTGGCGGGGGTCATGACCAATAATTATACACACCCTGTTTGTTTTACTGAGAGACTGGTGCGACGGTTTACCCACCTCCTTGACCCATTGAGCTATACTGGGTGGTGCCTCTTGACGCCTCTTGAGAGCTACCAGCTGAGTCAATGATTGGAGGTCAGACAAACTCAGACTTCTGGTCCTCCAGGTTAGGGCTTTGAATTGGGATGGCGTCCAGTTCTGTACAACTAAATCATTGCCACCTCCCCGCTACCTTGCGGACAGGCTTTTGGACCAAAGGCTTTGGATGAGAACCCTAATTGTCCTCCTGTCTAGGTGTGGACGCCCTGGCAGTATCTCAGCCCACATACAACCATGACTTGATTTTCAAAAACAAATTTCGTCGTGTATCGGCCGTCGCGCAGATTATCAAGGGTCGCCTTATTTGCTGCATACAGCAGGGCGGATAAACGGAAGCATGCTATTGCTGGTGCCTCCCTTCTTTCTTTTCCACCTTTTTCTCTTACTCCCATCCCGACCCCCAATACTAACCTTCCTTCTATAATTCCCAGCTTAATTGACAGCAACCGAAGTGCCACTGGAGTAGAACCATCTGCAGCCACCATCCCACCGCACCTATCGGACGCCTATCGACAAAACTCCCTTATAAGGCCACGCTATCCCGTTTCCATGGCGACATTCAACGTTCGCACTCTAAGACTAACAGATCAACAGGCCTCACTTTCACGCACCTTGGACACACTGGGTATTGATGTGTGTTGCGCGTCCGAAACTAGGATCAATGACCCTAATGGGGTTATTGAATTAACTGCACCCGGCTTATCTTCTCGTTATTGGTTGCACGCATCCGGAGACGCCGATGCAGCACTCACAGGTCAAGCTGGTGTATGTATCATTCTCAGCTCCAAGGCTGTGAGCCATCGTTGGTTGATTGGATTCCGGTGAACAGCCGTTTATGTGCAGCCCGTTTGACGACATCAGCTAAGGTTGATTCACGAAGTAATACAAAACGCTGTATGTTTGTGATTTCCGCGTATGCTCCCACCAACTGCAGTTCTAATGCTGCCAAGGACACATTCTATCACGATCTGAACTCGCTACTACGCAGTGCTGCTAGTTCAGATATTACAGTACTTGTAGGGGATATGAATGCACAAGTAGGGCGTCTGAGCTCTTCAGAAGCTCAGCTGACAACGGTGGGCGTCTGCTGCAACTGTGTGCGGAGCACCTGTTGTTTCTTAGTAGCACTACTTTTAGACATAGTGGGCGCCCAAGTGCCACTTGGCGTCCACCTGTAGCTGGCCAGCGATGGATCCAAATTGACCACATTGCCAGAATTTACAGATGGCATGGTTCCATACTGGATTGCCGCTCCTACTGGACTACCTGCGTCGACTCTGATCATGCCTTGGTACGCTGTCGTTTCTCCATGAGCTTTACTGGGAGGCGCACCAAGCGTCTCATCCGATTGGCAACTGAGAAATTGTCTCAGCCCTCGATCAAACAAGCCTATCGAGAGGCACTGCGTACCGAACTTTCGCTGTCTTGTCTTAATGACACTGAGCTCCAGTGGAATAGGATCTCGGCCGCCATGCACGACGCAGGAGCATCTGCTTGTGGCACTATCAATGGTCACCGCACCAGTTACTGGATATTCGAGAGGTCGGTGAACCTGTTGGAATCTAGAAGACACCTCTCGGCTGGCTCTGAACACAATGTGACCAGACGGGCTATTAGGTGTGAACTAAAGCAAAGTCTACGTGCTGACTTGGAAGCCTGGTGGACCAGTATGGCTCAATAAATTGAGGAGGCAGAAGCAGTAGGCAATTACCGCAAGCTCTTCCAGCTAATCTGCAGCACTGGTCCCAGGACACCAAGTGTCAGCTTGAAAATCAGAGATTGCGCGGGTGCAGTTATGCACAATAAGGAGCGCCGTATGGCTTGTTGCGCGGGACACTTTGAAGATCAGTTCAGCTGGCCATCTGCTCCCGGACCTCTTCCTACCCAGGTGATGCAGGACAAGCCATGGACGGTTAGTTTAGAGCCTCCATCGGAAGCCGAGGTCCGAAATGCGACCACAGCCCTCAATCGTTTTCGTGCCGCTGGCCCGTATTCCCTCCCACCTGTACTATTTAATGATGGAGGTGAGTTCCTCTCCAAAGTACTGACCTCCCTACTCGAACGTGTCTGGAAGGAAGAAGGTGTCCTGGCTAACGGGCGAATCGATTTTGGTGGCAATATACACGAAAGTTAGTCCCCATTTGTAGCCAAATTACTGGCCTCGATTCTCGTTCGCCGCCTCACGGTGGAACAGGAATCTCGGATTAGGGAAGAGTAGGCAGGTTCCCGCCCGGGACGTGGCTGTATAGACCATATATTCACTTTGCGGAAGGTGCTAGAGCAGCGCCACACATACCGCCGACCGACAATAGCTGTGTTCCTCGATTTCAAGAGTGCTTTCGGTTCAGTCAATCTATCCATTCTTTTTAATTTACTTGCTCGGAAAGGTTTTTTTACGAAATATGGGAACATTCTATGTGCTCTGTAATTGAACACTACAGGCCGCATCAGGGTCTACGGTGACCTGTCGGATAGCTTTCCGACCACAAGTTTTCGTTCGTCAGGGTTGTCCCGTTTCTCCGTTTTGTTCAGTTTCATCGTGGACTCTATCACGAAGTGTTCCCTTGCTGTCCTTCGTGGTAAAAGGTTAGTTAATCCTGATTATGCGAATGATTTCGTCTTGCTTTTCGACGATGTTGCGGCGGCACAATCAACCTTGAATAGCCTGTCTAATGTGGTCCCATTATTTGGTATGCTCTTCGCACCTTCAAAGTGCAGTGTTGCTACAGGACCACCAGCCACTTGATGATGCGTTGACTCTTGATAACGAGGAACTCGAGGTGGTTGATCAATTCACTTATCTTGGCAGCTTCATCAGCAACGATGACCGCATAGAAACTGGCGTCAGCTCACGTAATGCAAAGGCCAGAGCTGCCTTCTTGAACCTGCGGCATCTTTGGCGACAGAAGGGAGTTTCCCTCCGTCTGAAAGGCCGTGTATACAAGGCCACAGTGGGGGCCGTTCTACTGTATGATAGTGAGACTTACCCCCTTCCATCTGAAGATCTGAGGCGCCTTCAAATCTTTGATCATCGTTGTCTGCGAAGCATTGCTGCTGTCGGGTGACACCAGCGTGTCCGCAAAGATAATGTGCGTATGTGAGTACTAGGTAGTGATAGTCATGCTAGTACCCTAGAACAACAGATAGCACTGAATAAGTTGCGTTGGCTCGGGCACGTGCTACGTGTACCTGGTCACCGCTTACTTAGGAGGGCCTTGTTTCGTCTGCCATGTGTAGGGTGGTGCAAGGCTCGGGGTGGACAAAAGTTGACTTGGCAGCGTAAAATGAAGTCATTGACGACCAAACTGAGTGCCGTTGTTCCATCTTCTCCTCCGGGCTGGAGTCTACGTGACTCGCCTTGTGCTTGACTCGAGACTTTACGGGACACGTCTCACAGTCGACACCAGTGACGCGTCTGCTGCCGTCTTCTAATCGGATTGGCTGTTTAAAGTGTGTTTGGTGCTGAGTTATCTGCGGGGTAATGGCTGATTATGACGCGGAGCAGTGAAAGGCGCAAAGAAGCTGTCTCGCCGATGCCGCCTTATCTTTGTACGATAGCCAGTTGTTTGTGACGGCATGTTGTCTACCCAAGGTGTAGTTGCCTTGACCCTGAATGTTTGCTTAGGGCATTAAGATTTTCAGGTAAGCCCCTTTTCTCTTATTATTCTTTATTTCATAGGTCCTCATGGTTGTATGGCAGCGAAGCATCAGTTCAAATGGCTGATGTACTGTTGTTGTTTTTACCTAAGCCGAGGACTCACTTGTTTCTAGGCTAATCTTGAGGCTTGTGCTGCTGTGGCCAACCTCCTTGTCTTGTGCTACTGAGAAGTATTTGATGACGCGGCTGAAACATTCATCCATTCTCCTGCTTATCTCGATGAGTGTTCTCCGTATGCAATTCTCATTATTTCATCGCACCATTCTCAAGAAATACCGATTCAAATGTTATCAGCATAACGGGATTCACCATACGGAGTTTCTTTATCCGGTGCTCCTTTTTATAACTTTCCGTTTCAAAATATAGGCCAGCTAAGTTTTCCGCTTTTCGGATTTGGTATATTATTTCGAACCAATATGCAAACATGACCATGTCACTTTACTACTTATTTATCCTCTCCCATCGACCTAAAATGAGATAACGCGACCTTGCATTTCATGTTTGTGTGAGCTCCGGGCGCATATCTCGTATATATGGCATAGACTCCTTAGTACTACGGTGCTTAATCTATCACCAAAAGACTTGTTCATCTCTTCCATCATTTTGATCTTGGCCGGCGGGTGGAACAGTACACTATGGACCAAGGTGAGTAATAACTGTGGTTTGCGATCACACTGTTTGATCAGTAGCATGTGACACTTCAGAAGGAGGATCTTATATTAGACTTTAGAATGTCCAAACCTATTAATGAAGCATCTTTGGCAATTTTTTTCTCCGTTTCCTGAATGGCATTGATATGATATGCATTGGGCTCAGTATTCCTACGCTGAGTAAGTGATATCCCTTTCATATGTCTACTGTCTGACCACATCGGCGTGTATTATTTACCAGCACTGCTGCACCTAATTGGGTGAACCTCCTACGTGGCTATTCAACGACTTGGGAAAAGCATGACGAAACTTTTCGAAGGACTAATTAGCATCAGTATTGGAATATCGAATTCGGTCGCCCCTGTGATTAGACACCATATGCGCGAGTGGATTTCCGTCCTCTATTTATATTTTTAACTGCCTCGTTTGACCAGTAAACATTTGACAGCTTGCCACAACGCATGAGTAACAAACAAGGAGGAACAGTCACGAGAAGGAATGCGATAACCCATGTGTTGCGTGGGCATTGAGCTTCCCGGTTGACTAGGCCGAAGAAGGGGGTTGACTTAAGGGACCCCACCCCGAGCCTTTGGTCTTAAAGTTCTGACCCGGAAAGCAGTGGGGCTATGAACGAAGACCCTTGACAACCATATGACTCATTCGCAGTCACAGAGAAGCCGGTAGCCAGCAAGGTTGTTCATCCGCCCTCCGTTAAATACTCACTTCCAGTTACAGAATTGTGGTCACATTGGCTTTGACACAGCGCCGTACGAGCTCATGTGGTATTTGATGGAGAACCAGGTGACCAGCCCAGAACTCTCCACGCTCTGATACGTTGCAGCTGATTGTACGCGACTGCTTATTCATCTCGCCTGCAAAGCAGACGATACTTATTCGCAGTTATCTCCACAAGGAAGGCATTCTCCAATCCGCAACCTGGGGACGCGCCCGTTAGCGTACAGCTCCGCCACGGGTTAACAATTTCTCCATTTCATCTTATTTTTCTCTATCTGTTATTATTATGGCTATTACTTTGGCGACTTGAATCAACGCAACCGTTTCCGCCTCTATTCGATGAATAGATCATGGTTGACCTACTGAACTTTGTTCTTCTTTAAACTTCTTAAGCCCCACCGGTGTACCTGAATTCATCTTTCTGTGTACTTTTGCTATTCACCTTAAACGAAGCAACTGGTTTACCTCGAAATTGGATTCCTTGCGGGTTAATTGTCGCAGAGTTTTGTCTAGTGTGATGCTTTCATTTCCAACGAGAATTCTCACGCAACGGATGAGAATCACTGCAGAACAACCGTTTTGGCTATTTTCTGTTTAACCATACTAACATACACCGCCCTATTTTTCAAACCTGAATCATTTTGTCTCATTTTTATCGGTACCGTTGGTCAAGCAAAATCCTTGCTTACCCTTACTTGATCATTGCAATGTATCTATTGCCTCTTCCACTCTCATTGCTCTCAGGTGTTCCAGCGATTTCTCCTGTTACCACACCACCTGGCCAAGAGGTTCGCTCTTCTCTTCCCTTCACTTCCGAGGCCAGATTTGTTGCACCGCAGAACTCCTCCGTTTGTCAGTTGTTAGCGCATGATTGTTCTTCCCACTATTGTCCTTCACTCTCTTGGGGTGGTTGCATGGACAATTTGTTCAAGCGCTTGGCCTACACTTCTCTCCCGATCAGTCCTCATTGCTTAGACCCAAGCTTGAACACTATCGACAAACCGGCTAAGTGCTATTCATCCACAGGCGTCATTGGTTCACCAAACTGCTGCGACCTTTCAAACCAAACCTCACTCCACCAGACTGATGCTTGGAGGGTAAATCAGCTGTTTATTGCGGTCGCTTGCGTCTGCACCGACTGCACAGCCGCTGAGGCTGTGATGCATTTGCTCTCATGCGCCGGCTTCTCGATGACTTCGCTCCTGTCTCTCAGACAACATGCACCCACATCGGTCTCGTCTGACCACATTTCCGATGATGCTGCCAATGCGGTCGAATTTTCCACCCATCCCTTCATCTTGTCTGCACTCTGGCCGCTGCCAATCAGCAAGCTTCCTCCCGGTGACTTCAGTTCGCCTCAGTTGGTGACGGGGAGGAAGGATGCACATAGTCCCGGTATTCACATTGGCCAGGTGCACGTTACTCTCATGTCTTTGCCCAAAGTAAGTGTCTCACAGATTACCGACACTTTCATCAATGTACCATGGTGCCAATGAGGTCGTCTTGTGTTTTCTCCAGACGGTGCACCATTCTGCCCGTTCATTTCTCGAGTCGTCCTTCGTCTTTCAGTACCCATTGAACTGAGCCCATCGAATACATAAGTGTTGGTGTAATACTTTCCCGGAATCATGTCGCACTTCAATAAGATGCCGTATTGTCGCAGGCACCGGATGAACTACCCTGGTCTGTAGTTTCCACTATCCATTCGTTTGCGTTGAGTGTGTGTTTTCACATCTAATACTGCACTGAATTGGATTCCTTTGAATATTTTTGCGTCTATCTCATGGAAGTTAACATTGCGTGGTTTTCGAGCGTGATGTTAATTATCTTGCCTTCCACAGTGAATGCACCACCTACCCGACCAGCTCCTCCAGGTCGTCTCACTAACGAAAGGGTCAAGCGCACATTTGAGCCTGCCTCTTCTACACCTTTAACTTATCAGATTGAACCCTTTGTCTTATTTCTCTTGCTGTTACTTGCATTATCATTTTCGATTTGCTGGTGAACTAACTCAGAGTAGCCTGATCCACCTCCCTAAATGAATCAACCGATCGACGGCGAATTCTGGGTGGCCGACGCCGATGTATTGATACAACACGTTAAAAATGACGATGCGCGTATCTATGTGACCAGTTCTATGCGCTTGCTACCTTAGTTGCACCCATATGTGAGCCAGATCCGACGCCGCATGTTCTGCATCCTTTGTAAACTGTATGAGAGTAAGTCACTTTGTGGTATGTTCTCAGCAGGGGCGCTAAAGTAGCTACATTCAAGGTGGTGTGGACCACAACTCAGGACTGGGCATTTTGCAGACCATTCACGGACCAAGGTGTCGTGGTCTAGATCAGGCATTCCCAACCTTTATTCAGCTGTGGCCCACTTTTGAACCTTTTAATTTCTCATGGCCCTGCACTTTTTATCACCACAATTTCAGCAGTCCGCAACGCCTAACAGACGTAGATCTGTAGGTTCCAGTGGTCGTAGTAGTATCTACTTTTCTGATGGCCAAATTTTTACTCTTGGTATACCTGTTCTTTCCCTTCTAAACCTCATTTTTAACTTTCACAGCTTCAAGATAGCAATCATTGTGCGGCAACATCAAGCCACATGTATGTAATTACACAAACGTCGTCATTAACTTATAAACTTTTATTTAATTATTGTTGGCTTTTAACCGTAAGGCATGTCGTGAATGAGGAGGTGTGGAAACTTCGTAACAATATATTTGTCTTGCTATTGATGCGAGCCTTTGGCCTTGATTTCCATGAGCAACTTTGCGGATGTCCTTCTCCAGACATGACATCATGAGTCCGAAATCCCCTCTTTCTGTGATATCCTATCTGTTTCCACATTTCCTTATAGAAACCACTCTACTAAATCCACGCTCAACTAAGTATGTGGGTGGGAATGCAAGGAAATATATATCAGCAATTACCCAGTCTGGTGATATCTGTTAGGAGAAACAGTCTGTTACACTGTGTGTGTGTTACACTGTGTGTGTTACACAGTGTAACAGTGCACAGTTGATGTATCAGTGTCATGAGTAAAGCGTGGATAGGCATCCAAGTCTTGAGGATGAATCGGTTATTAGTTGCACAGTCTGAGTCGTCGTATGGCGATCATATCTTTGAGGTGACCCCGACGAAATCTGCGCGAGTTTGGCGGAGCTATGTCATCTCCGCAACAGATAGTCTGCCCGGTCTGGCGTTCACACTTTCGTTAACAGCCACTTACGCGCGCGTAATTCATTTCGCTGACCAGTAGTTACCAGGGGAGACTAGTGCGCAAAGATCAGGAAAATTCTTTAAAGTGAATTTTGTTATTTGTGTTATTATTACCCGCCTTTCACAGCGTGCTTTCCATGGTCTCCTAAACAATTTTCCCATCCCAGGGGACTGGTCACCTGGTTCTTCATTACATACCACAAAAGCTCGTTTGGTGCTGTGTCAAAGCCAGTGTGATCGGCTATAGGGTCACTGACCACTCACTTCTGGTCATAGAAGTGAGTACTTAACAGAGGGCGGATGAATAACTTCGATGGCCACCGGTTTCTGTGAAGGCGTATGAGCTACCCGGCTGTCAACGGCCTTCGCGGCGAGCTCGGTAGTTCTTGCTGCTTCACTGGGGCTCTTTGGCCGTCCTGAGTAGTTTGTCTCTACTCGAAAGTCCTTCACCTAGAAAGCCGGCTCCCAACGGTCGCGATATACGTCAATCGCCCCGATGCCTTACGCGTTAGGTTTTTATGATCCAAGGTTCCTGGCAACCGGGAAGTACTATGCCCACACAACCTATGGATCCATGTCTCAACAATTCTTCGCTTGCTCTATCCGCTCTCGCTCTATCTGCTCCCAATCTCTCGAACTGCTCTCATCGGCCGAGGTGCTGGCCGCTGAACCTGCCAAACCACATTTTGCCGCATCACCATTTAGTCACTTTATTCCACGTTTGTTTAAACCCTTATTATTGGTATTCCCCCTTCGTTTTCGAGTTCGCAACATCGTGCCGCCTTGGGCGAACTTTCTCGCCATATGGATTAGGATCCTAGGTTCGAAGATTCGCCAAGTCGTGTTGACAAGCCATTTCTAGTGCTCCGTTCCCAATTCAAGCTGACAATCTTCAATGTTCGGACGCTGATGCAGATTTGATCACAAGCAGCCCTTGCTTGCACTCTAGAAACTACAGCCACTGATGTCTGGTGTCCCAGCGAGACCCGTTTATAGAACTCTAGCACGACGATGCGACTAGTTTCACCGTCTGAGAATTCCATTGGCATTTTCACTTTGCGCCTATCTGGAGACTCAACCGCCGAAACCGCTGGTTATGCTGGCTTGGGGATTGGGTTGCGCACACGCGCTGAGGCCGCGCTACTAGACTGGATCCCTGTTAACAGTCGACTATACGCGATCCGACTTGAAATTTCAGTGCGACTGTGCGGGCGCGAAACCAGCAGACGCTGTCTATTCATTGTCGCAGCGTACGCTCCCACATATTGCAGCCCGGAGTCAGTTAAAGATGAGTTCTACGGTCAACTAGCCGACCTCCATAAAAAGCGCCGTACCGGCATCGTGGTGCTCGCCGGGGACTTGAATGCGCAGGTCGGTAGACTTAAAGTTGACGAACGTGAACTCGGTAATCAACACGGCCATGGCATTTGCAGAACTGACAGCAGTGATAGACTACTTCAGCTTTGCGCCGTTCGCGGCCTCTTTCTGTCGTGCACTAGGTTTCCGGGATCCTGGCGCCAGCGCGCCACCTGGAAACCCCCATCACCTGGCCAGCTGTGGACAAATTAACCACATCGCCATTAGCTATCGCTGGCGCGGTAGCATACAGGATTGTAAATCAATCTGGAGTACCTGCCTCACTTCGGATCACGCGGTGATGTGTGCCAAGGTTACGCTACGTTTCGGTGGCTCCTAGCAGCGTCGCCAGAAAGGGCTTGGCATAGCTAGGCTTTCTGCCCCAAACGTCCTCCGCACATTTCAGAATGCCTTGGCCTCACAGCTAAAAACTGCCTCATGCATAGACATTGAAACACACTGGAGACACATCCGCGGCGCCATGTACAACTCTGCAACCTCGGTCTGCGGCTTCACCAGTAGTCCTGTCAACCACTGAATCTCTGAACGATCCCTCCAACTTCTCGAAGCCCGTCGAGCAATTCCTGCTAGCGTTAAATACCATTCACTACGCAAGGTTACTAACACTGAGCTGAAACGGCTTCTGCGGGAAGATCGCGAGGCTTGGTGGACGCAGCGGGTCATTGAGATGGAGCAGGTGGCCACCTCGGGGAATTTCCGTAAGCTTTTCCTCCTGATCCGATCTACTGGCGGCAAAAGTCAGACTGTAAGCGAAATTTTATGCGATACCAATGGCGAGCCAACCAGCAGACGCTGTCTATTCATTGTCGCAGCGTACGCTCCCACATATTGCAGCCCGGAGTCAGTTAAAGATGAGTTCTACGGTCAACTAGCCGACCTCCATAAAAAGCGCCGTACCGGCATCGTGGTGCTCGCCGGGGACTTGAATGCGCAGGTCGGTAGACTTAAAGTTGACGAACGTGAACTCGGTAATCAACACGGCCATGGCATTTGCAGAACTGACAGCAGTGATAGACTACTTCAGCTTTGCGCCGTTCGCGGCCTCTTTCTGTCGTGCACTAGGTTTCCGGGATCCTGGCGCCAGCGCGCCACCTGGAAACCCCCATCACCTGGCCAGCTGTGGACAAATTAACCACATCGCCATTAGCTATCGCTGGCGCGGTAGCATACAGGATTGTAAATCAATCTGGAGTACCTGCCTCACTTCGGATCACGCGGTGATGTGTGCCAAGGTTGCGCTACGTTTCGGTGGCTCCTAGCAGCGTCGCCAGAAAGGGCTTGGCATAGCTAGGCTTTCTGCCTCAAACGTTCTCCGCACATTTCAGAATGCCTTGGCCTCACAGCTAAAAACTGCCTCGTGCATAGACATTGAAACACACTGGAGACACATCCGCGGCGCCATGTACAACTCTGCAACCCCGGTCTGCGGCTTCACCAGTAGTCCTGTCAACCACTGGATCTCTGAACGATCCCTCCAACTTCTCGAAGCCCGTCGAGCAATTCCTGCTAGCGTTAAATACCATTCACTACGCAAGGTTACTAACACTGAGCTGAAACGGCTTCTGCGGGAAGATCGCGAGGCTTGGTGGACGCAGCGGGTCATTGAGATGGAGCAGGTGGCCACCTCGGGGAATTTCCGTAAGCTTTTCCTCCTGATCCGATCTACTGGCGGCAAAAGTCAGACTGTAAGCGAAATTTTATGCGATACCAATGGCGAGCCAACCAACTGTCAAACACGCAGACTCGAACGTTTGGACGAGCATTTCAAGCAGCAGTCTAATTGGCAAGCAGCATCAGTGAGTTCCCCTTCTGGAGCCCAGCGCGCTCCCTGGTGTCTAGACGTTTCACCGCCATCCAAGGCCTTGGTTGTCCACGAACTTTGCCTCTTAAAGCGCTTCAAAGCCGCTGGCCCAAATAAACTCCCTCCGGCTCTTTTCAAAGATGGCGGCCCATCACTTGTTCAGGAGTTAGCTTCTCTGCTCCAAGAGATCTGGGTGATTGAAGTTATCGCGTCTGATTGGAGCCTAGCGGATATCGTGCCCGTCTTCAAAAAGGGTACCCTAACTGACTGCTCCAACCACCGAAGGATTAGTCTCATCTGTGTTGCTTCCAACATGCTCGCAGCTCTGTTTTTATGGAGGCTGTGTCTGGTACGCGAACAGAGCATACGTGAAGAGCAAGCTGGATTCCGCTCAGGTCGTAGTTGCATCGATCACATCTTTACACTCCGCCAAATACCCGAGCGTCGTCAAGCATTTGGCCAGCCAACGATCGTTGTCCTCTTAGACATGCGAGTCGCGTTTGTATCAGTCGACAGAGCTGCTCTCTGGAGTTGTCTACTGAGAAGGGGAGTACCCAAGAAGTGTCACCTTACTTCAAGCCATCTACTCTCAAACTCCGGACTGAGTGCGGGTGTACGGCGGACTTTCGCCCCACTTTTGTATCACTAGTGGCGTGAGATGGAGTTGCACAGCGTCCCCTTCTTGTTCAATTTCGCTACAGACGAAATCTTGGGGAGGGCTCTGGAGAACGGCGAACTCAGCGGCGTCGAGCTGCTTCCGGGGGATCGACTTCGGGATTTGGAGTATGCAGACGACATCGCCGTAATCTGCGCTTCCTCACAGGCCGCCGAAAACGTTCTCTGTAGGTTGGAGATTTCTGTTTCCCAGTTTGGAATGACCTTCGCACCATCGAAATGCAAGGTTTTCCTACATGTCTGGCTAGGCGCTCCTCCTGACCTTACCTTTCTAGCTCATACATTGGAAGTGGTGGACAACTTCGTTTACCTCGAAAGCTGCCTCAGCGCAAATGGTTTAACGGATGAAGTGTCTTTGCGCATCTCCAAAGTTTGGGTTGCTTTTGCTAACCCCCGCCATCTCTGGCGTCGAGGTGATCTGAGTCTAGCTCTGAGGGGCCGAGTTCACAATGCCACAATGAGAGCGGTTCTCCTTTACGGCTGCAAGACGGCCTGTTCGCGCAAAAGATGTTGAGAGGCTGTCTGTTTTTGATCACCGCTGCCTTCCGAGCATTGCTGGTGTACGATGGCAACATCACACTAAGAATGAAGATACTCGACGAAGGATTTTCAGATAAGACAGACTTTGCCGGCCACTGTGCAGTAGACTTTCTCTACGCAGACTTCAGTGGCTTTGGCACGTCCTCCGCATGCCTACTCATCGCTTACCTCGCCGTGCACTCTTCGCGCACGCAGAAGTCGGCTGGAAGCGAAAGCAAGGTGGCCAACGTCTGACTTGGGCCAGGAGCATGAAGGGGCTAACGTCAGAGTTAGCCGTGGTCGGGCGCTCTCGGCTCCCTGGCTGGAGTGTGAAGGACCCGGAACACACATGACTGCAAACGCTCTTGGATATGGCAAGAACTTGTGCACAATGGCGGACTTGTTGTGATCCACTATTCCCATGAACATCCTTTCTTCGTATGTTTATTGTATTTTCCATACCTTGTGGCACTATGCCAATAGTACTTTTGGCTGTGATGAATATATATATATATATAAAATCGCGACAATATGGTTGGCGCCATCCGGTTCCGAATTCGGCTGCCACTGTTACCTTCATAGGATAGTCACAGGACGCCTGCGCCTACTCAGGGACAATGGATGATCTGCGCTGCACCACCCACACACCCCATATCCAGTGTAAACCCGAAGGAATAAGAACGGGAATCATGTCGGTGAGAGTCACGTTTCATCAACGGAGCCGGTCCGCATTCATTCAGCATGCACATCAACAGCATTCCCGTTTTTGTACTTTTGGAACTATGCGTACCATACATACGCAAGACAGTGGCTGGGCCGTAATTCGCCGTACACTGGATGGAATCACGCTTTGAGCCTAGTGCGACCACGAACACCGTTCCCCCTTCTATCTGAGCAACGATTAGCATTTTATTCCTTACTATTTATATCTTCCTCTTTTTGTTTTCACTCTTATTATTCTTTTTACTTTACTAGCTTGGTGCATCGCACACAGGCACGGAATATTCGGCCCGTAACCTAGAAGTGAGCTTGTCTCGGACTCTTGCGGAGCAGATTCGACTCTACATAGATGTGGGCCTCCTCGCGGTGTACTCAGCTCGCGTGCGACTGGTGGTGGTCGCACGGCAGCGAAGCGCCGTTACCACTTACAGCTGACTCATTTTTATTATTACTACAGGGAATATAGTTATTTAGCTGAACGAAACATGAGGTCATCCGCGATTTTATTTGCACCATAGTTATCATCATCTACGACAGTGCATCAATGTTCATCGCTTGTGTTTCGCTGCCACACCGTTATGAACTCGTAGACAACTGTACTCGATTTGCTCCAAGTAACGGGGCGATTTTCCCCTTTCATATCTGTTTAATCCTACCCCCTTGAATTGCGCAAGCATGATGGACCGGACCTGTAGTGCAGAATCGTTTGCTGATTATGCTTTAAATGAAACGTCAGAGATATTTCTGGCTCAGCCTGTGTCACCTTTGAAAGTAGCGACTCAGATCAGAGGACCTGATGAATTGATTCTAATTTTCCGCTTAAATATCCCGTTTGTGCTTCTTGCGAAGTTGTTCCTCTCATCATGGGGCTAGTGGTCTTTACTTGGCTGATTGCTTTCTTCTTATCATCTATGAATCTCCTTCTTTGCATCCTCAAGCGGTTTAGCCTACGTTGTTTCCATTCTCGTGCTATGGCACACACCGTAGCATTCCATTGGGCACTAGGTCAGTTCATAGTATTAGCATTTTTTGTAGGTTTATCTCACACAGGACTCGTGTTTGAAGCGATCACCTCTTTCATTACAGCAATCTTTTGAACGTGTTCCAACCCACAGCGTCCTTTTTTCGCAGCCACTTCATTTTTAACTATGTGTTCTCTTGTAAAACCCACTCTCAACATCATCAATCTGTCTACTTTGACTACTGCAGGTAACCTCACATTTGGATTGTTTTTATTCTTATGTCTCGGCCTATATGTGGATCAACTTCAATCGGTTTTCCAGCAACCGGCTTTTCGAACGCCATTTCGTCTATTGACCAGTACTGTGACTTGTCGGACTACCACAATTTTCGTTGGACTGCTTGATTACAGCACATAGATCATGTTGCCTTTCGATCATATTTCCTGTTTTCTTCTTGCTCTGTTCTTCCCTAGCATGATTGCACTCCTTTTTATTCTTGAGGTACCGAGAATGTATTCGCACCGTCCTGTAGCCTCGAGATATCTTTAACCCCTGATTTCATTTTTTTCTTCAGGTCATCAGCAATCTGTTGTCATCTTGTTTGCTTCACGACTCTGTGTCTACGCATCAAATGGGTCCATTTCTGCCAACAACAAATCCAAGCGTTTCAGATTGGTGCTTGAGTAGACGTGTGTATCATGGTTATATTTTTGTCCTCGGCTCGCAGGGCGATGCGAGTCTGCATGGCTTTTCGGAAAGAGGTTCTGACGGCTCCCAGTGCAAGATCATTTCAACGGACCCAGCTACAATGGAAGGCTCGACTCTCCCCGTTCCTGTCTCCCGCACGGTCTCAACCGGAGCGGATGATGGTGATGATAGTATGCTAACTCCCCGTCCATCGTCGGACTCGTCCTTCCTCTTTACAAACGACGCAAGAGATAGAGAAATTAACAATACACATGAACACAAACCTTCCATACAACTTCCCTCCGTCGGCTTGTGCAACTGTTGTGCTTTGTTCGGAATGGACCACGGTCACTCTACCGTCTCAACGGACTGTGTTTGCGAGACATGTTGTTCCTGTCCACAGTCTATCACGGGATTGGTCCACAAGCATCCACAGCAGCAGCACTTCGGTGAAGTACTCCCTAGTGATTCAAATTCGACCGAATCGGCTTCACATTCGTCTGCTTATAGACCTCTTTCGTGGGACTCCCGCCTCGCTGCCATTCGTAGTGTTCTGGATATTTTACCCAAAGAGGTACCGCATATGCTCCTTTTGGCGGACCACATGAGCCATCCGAAGGATATTAGTAAAAACACTGCTCCTGTAATCTATCCCGCATCGTCCACACTGTACAGTTCGCATTTGACCAGCTGTTCGTTTTTTAGTAACGACGCAACATCCCCTGACCTCCACTGTTGTCCTGACCCCGCGTCTTCTGCTTCTAGGTTGAGGAGGGACGGCACGTCTAATGACTCTCTTCCACCCCCAAATATACTCGGTAATGATTATTTCCTAATGCACACGCATAATTTCCTTTTCTGTGAGTTGATCACTTTACGCGTATGATTGATTGATCTTCGTTAACTCCATCACCACTCCAACCGTTACCATCCCTTCAGTGCAAAAAGTTCACTTACTCTCCCGAGTGGTGTAACCTGCTAGGGAATATCTCACTAGTGTGTGATCCACTTCATGAGAACTCCTCACGGTTCAGCCCAGTCACATAAACACCGGTATCCGGAAAAATAACGGGCACCAGTTTTGTTCTTCAGAACTGTTTGGTGAGATGAGAGCTAAATCCGTAACCCGACTTTTGCAAATTGTTACCTAAACCTCTGGGCTGCGGTGGCGAATGCGTATGGTCGACACGTGACTTAAAATTGATTTATTCTCTAAGACGTCTACTGCAGCATGGTCAACCTCGATTACAGGTTGTCTCAAGGTACTCCGTACGTATTCTCATATGCTGAGAATGGAATTGCCCCCCCCCCCTAGCAACGGCAACTGGTGTTAAAAATCCGAGCGAGTCTCTGCTTGCAGAATTTAGATCCCGATGTGGTGCTTTTGACTAGTTAGGGTCTGGACACCGTCGGGAAGCCTCTGGGTGTAAGTACTTGCAGTTGCCGTACGTGGTACAGGGTTGCTCTCAATTCCGTCGTTCTCCGCGGCGAAAATTTATCAAACTGGCTATCGACACTATGGTTCGCACTACTTTTTGTCCGATTTTTTCAAATCGTGCGTGTTTGTTAATAACAATTTTGTCAAATTGATGGAGCTAGCTCCGATTGGTACGAAACTAGGAATGCACTGTTAGAGAAATGGCATGCACACATACAGATCGTCTTGAGCAGCACTATTTTGGCAAACTGTCGCAGGAAAATACAATACGTATGTTGGCACTAATGTCCAGTTTATGGTGGACCTAGGGATGCGGTCCTCATGCGGATCTGTTCCACGACTATTTTCACACTTTTTATGCTGGACTATTCGCCATGTGTCCGATGGCTTTTACCGGTTCAGTTAACGTGCGGTTCTTAGTTTTCGGGCGATCTTCCATTCACTAGTGCGAATTGGGCGACTCCAAGTTTATTTCAAAACCGCCGGTCGCTGCCCGAAAAGACAAGACGTCTGTCTTGCAACCCGGACGTCAACGGGTTGCGTCTGCGCATGGGACCGGGCGACCCTCGCAATATCCCTAGCCTACGCGCGACTGATAGTGGTTGCATGACAACAAAGCATCGGTACGGTGTACCGGCATACTTCTGATGCCTCTTGCTATTTGTTTCAATGCCTCACTTCTTTTTCATTCATATCCTCCGCGCAAGGTGGCTCACTACTTGGAAACTTGATTATGCTTTGCACCTCTAATATCTTGTTCATCTTTTTATCTACTTTTCCTTAGATCACCTAATCAACTTCCTCAGTCGCTGTTGGGACACTGCGGGAACATCAGCCACAGAATCGTTGCATCCACCTCCATCAAATCCACTGTGCAGTTGTTCCATGGTCTCATTTCCATCGACCAGCAAACCCGCCTCCTCAGAGGACAGCTTTGCACCACCCAGCAGTAACAGTAGTAGCGGTCCGGCGGCGTCCTCCATCCGGGTGAACAATATCAGCGCCACAACCACACATGGTTTGTCCTCAAACAGTAGTCTGTTCCTTACCGCCTCGGCTACAGGACGTCGTGCTATGCAGAAAACTAACAGGGCGTTAAAAAAGCTGTCTGTGAGCACACGACGGCTGAACCCCGTTGCCAACCCCGATTCCACTTCACATCGCTCGCAATCGAAGGTGTTCACTAAATGCACCAATTCCTCCAAACGGAAATCAGCTACTTGTGTTGAAATACCACACCCAAACGCAATCCTATCCTCCAAAACGCATACGGAGAATTTGACACTCGATGCCGTTCAACAGTCCGTCGTCGCACCGAGCTCCTCGTCTGTGGTCGATCGTAAGGCCGCTAATTCTCATTGGCGATCTGAATGGCCCACTGTGCACGCCTCATTGAGTATGCTATTCCCCAGCCGGTGAGTGGCAGCCATCCAACGTTTGTCTCATTCTAATCTGTCCTTGTGAATGTGTTTCCCAAAAGGCTGTATATGCCGAATTCTACTCCTCTCCGTTTCGCATAGTTGATGTTTACCGCACTTCTTCCGTTCGACGATTTGAGTGCATGCACTGTGGACGAGGTTGAGTGGGACGAATTTTCCGAAACACGATCGGTGGCCAGCGCGATCACCATCTTCATACCCTACCCCGTTTGCACGGTTCAGTTTGGTTCTGTTTACTTTATTTCACCATTCATATACACCTTAGCTATAGCTGGAAAACCCCTCAGCTACTGTGCTGCAATACATAAGAAGAAAACATACAACAGCTGCACAACAGCTGAGCAACCAGTAACGGATTGGCTTCGGTCCGGAAAGCTACCAACCAGCTACTATGCAGCAAAAATTTTTTACCATGCCAAATTTATGTTATACTAAAAAATGAGATCGCGGTTGGTGGGCAGGCTAGGAGGGATAGGGAGGGACAGAGAAACAACACAAACACCACTGAGGTCGGCTCCTAGCCATGTCAGCAAGTGGATCCTGACAAACGTATTCCTCCTCTTTCCGACCCCCTTAAGGGAGCTGAGGACCCAACCGAGACCAACGTCGAAGTAAGGGCCTTCCTTGCTCTCGACTGAGTCTTCTCTTGGCCACCTCTCCTCTTCTTCCATCCGCACTCGCGGCGCGCAAACAACTCACGTCGCGGGAGTCGATGGGCTGGCACGCGTAACACATGGCTGAACGATCTGAGCCTTATGCGTGAAACAATGGTGCTGAGCGGTTTATTTCCATTTTCTGTGTCATAAACAAGGTGTCGGACATGCTCGTTGCTCCCGCCGTATTTCCACCAGATATGGGCCAAACTGTGAAAGCACCGATGGTCGAACGTAAGTAGCCTATTCATATCTACTGATCAAATGGGCCATAAAAAGCTCATAAAAGCCCGTAAGAAAGCCGTAAAAAAGTGTTGAGCGGACGGCCTCATTGTACACTATAACCTCCAGGCAAAATAATGGCGCGCCGGCTGTTAGCAAAAGCACCTCCAGCTTTTGGTATACGGTTTGTGATCTCGTATTCGATTCCAAGGGCGCCGATACACGTTCCCAGGTAGTTTGATTGTTAAACGACTTTTAGCTGGTCCCCACCTAGGGTCAGTGTAGCAGGCGGTCACTGTCAGTATTAGAAGAAAGCTTTGCATTTCGAGAGCGCAAAACATAGCCCGAAACAGATGACAGCCAGTGCTAATCTGTCCACTGCCTATTGGTGCGTTTGAGAGCTGTCACAGCTGTCACTATAATATTCCATGGAAATTCCCAACAGCGGATAATACCTAAACATCCTCCATCAGAATATCAGAAACGCTCATTAAATCAGATGAGGAAAACTGTACGCTGTCGCACCTCAATATATGATGTTGGAACCGATTCTGGGGTCAATAATAACCACTCGACCTACTATTAACCATCAAAAGTTTTTCCTGCGTACCTCTCCGAACCGAAGATGGCAGCATTCCAACTGGGATAACGCAGTAATTCATGACATACCCGAAAATACGTATGTGGGCATACGCCCTCCCACCTCCACTACCTCCCAATGGTAGCCTCAGTTTCTAGCCTACCCTCCACCGCCACTTCCTCCTACGGAACAGTCTCATCCTTTGCCAATTGACCCTCTTTTTAGGGTGACATCCACCCTCACCAATAGGGCCTCCACACACGACCATAAAAAACCCGATGATGATCCAATTGTTCCAGCATTCCTTTCGCTGGAACCAAGTCATCGTGACGTACGACAGAGCTCAGTAGCTTCACCATAGCGCATCACCCGCGTACATGAAGACAGAGGGCGTAATATAACCAGATGAGTGTGTCCTACATCAGCCCTTTTACTTAGATCCGCTATTATAAATATTCGTCCGCTATTACCGAAACTGGATATACTTACAACGTTTATGTTCCTTAAAACTCCTCACATTTTTTGTATCACCGAAGCATGGTGCACACCAGTTATCTGTGACTTTCAATTGGATATTTCAGGTTATCAATTGTCCATCGCATTGAGGCTGGACCTTACCGTGGTGCGATCCATTGAGCTATGCTGGGTAGTGCTTTTGCACCTTCATAGTCACTCATGCCAGATTGGTCAATGATTAGAGGCCAGACAAACTCAGCCTCCTGGTCCTCCAGGTTGGGGGTTGGAATGAGGGTGGCACTTTATTTCTTAAAACGGACTCGTTGTAACCCGCTGCCTTGCGGTCAGGTTTTTGAACCAAAGGCTTTAGTTGAGAACCCTAATCGTTCTCCTGTCTAGGCCTGGGAAACCTGACAGTATCGTGTCCATGCAATATCATGAATCTTACCTCAAACAAATTGCTGATGCTCTGGCCACCGCAGAGGATAATCAACGGTGCCCTATCTGCTGCATCGAACAGGGTCGATAGGGGTTTGGATGCTACTGCTCAAGCCTACCCGTCTTCTTATTCCCCATCTTACGCTTTTCACTCTTATCGTCCCCTTCCAACTTCACTTATATCCCCCCAGTTTTCAACTCCCCGATTCTTGGTCCTCCCCCAACATGCTTTGCTAGGCATTTATCTTCTAATTTCAACTCACATGTGCACGCGGAGCGTCACTCCTCTCCTGTCGACAAGCCCATGTCCAACCAAGCGGTCCATTCCAGTTCATCGGCTTCCAGTTGGAGCCCTCGATCCTCCTTCAGATTGATATGCCTCAGTGTACGCACACTGCTACAAACCAGTCAACAGGCAGCACTTGCCCGAACATTGGAGACCCTCTCGATCGATATCTGCTGCTTATCAGAGACCCGCCTGCAAGACTCGAGCTCTGTGCTCACTCTGCGATCCCCTTCAGGTGACGCAAACAGTATTTTCTCCTTGCGCCTATCCGGTGTCGATGAAGGTTCTAGCACCGGCCAAGCAGGTGTTGGCATTGTTCTGAGTCCCCGGGCTGAAGCTGCTCTGGTTGAGTGGATTCCAATCAGTAGCCGGATGTGTGCGGTCCGATTGGCTGGCTCGTTTAAAGCTTCGAAGTCGCACGGGACTAATAGGTGTCTATTCACCATCGCTGCCTACGCGCCCACAAACTGTAGCGATGATTCGGTAAAGAACGACTTTTACCGCCTACTGACTCAGCTCCTTCGCCGCAGAAGAAGCACGGACACTGTTGTGTTGGCGGGGGATATGAACGCACAAGTTGGAAAGTTGTCCACTGATGAAATGCATCTGGGCGGTCAGCACGGTGTAGGCTGCCATAATGATAACGGTGAGCGGTTACTTCATTTGTGTGAAGATGCTCGCTTATTTCTTGCGAGCACTAATTTCCGACACAGCACCCTCCGTAGGGTGACTTGGCGCCCACCAGCCATGGACGCAGATCGATCACATTGCTACTAGTTATCGCTGGAGAGGCTGCATCCAGAATTGTCGCTCGATTTGGAGCACATGTGTGGACACCAGTCATACACTTGTATATGCTGACATGCGGATGCACTTTGGCGGACGCCCACGACGACGCTGTGAGCGCATTGACACCAGCCAACTGACAAAGCTAGCTGTTCTGAATGCGTATCGAAGTACGCTGACATGCGAGTTGAGTAATCGTTCACTGGAGACAATTGATGGTCACATGTTCGCCAGACGTTACTAGCAGCGGGCAAATCCTCATGTGGTATATATAATAGCCAACATGGACATTAGGTCTCTTCTCGGTCTCTGGAACTTATCGACGCTCGCCGACATATCCCGGCTGGGATCGAGCACATTGAAACTCGCAAACTGCTCCGGGCAAAACTCCGCGCTAGGCTGAAGAGAGACCGCGAATCTTGGTGGTCTCATCGTGCGTCAGAGATGGAAGTGGCCGCTGCCCTTGGCAACCATCGTAAGTTATTCCGTCTGACACGGGAAACGGGCAACAGGAGACCTGGTGTTAGTGAAACTATACGTGACAAGAGTGGACAGCCTATCCACAATTTGTCAAAATCTTTGGAGCGTTGGACTGAGCATTTTGAAAAGCAATTTAATCGGCTAGAATTGTCCGATTTGTCGGTCACTGATCGCCCTGCTCCATGGGCTGTCCCTTTGGATCCACTCTCTTGCTCAGAATTCGAACGTGAGATGGGACTGTTGAAGTTGAACAAAGCCGCGGGACCAGATGATCTTCCTCCAGCTCTCCTCAAATTCGGAGGCTCTGCTCTTGTTGATGCTTTACATGAATTACTAGTGAAACTGTGGAAGCAGGAGACTGTCCCAACCGACTGGAGCCGCTCCGTTATTGTTCCCATCTTCAAAGGGGGCTCGCGCTCGGAATGCGGCAACCATAGAGGAACCAGTCTGATCTCCATCGCCTCCATAATTCTTCACAGACTGACTGGCGCTCGTGAAAGCCAGATTCGTGAGGAGCAAGCCGGGTTTCGTCGTGGTCGTGGCTGCATCAACCACATCTTCACCTTGCGTCAGTTGTTGGAGCACCGTCACACATAATGGCGGCCCACCGTAGTCGTGTTCCTCGACATCAAAGGTGCCTTCGATTCGGTTGATCGATGTGCCCTTTGGAATTGTTTACTCAGGAAAGATGTACCCGAGAAATATATAAGTATTATCCAAGCATTATATGCGCGTAGCACGGGCAGAGTGAGGGCTTACGGCAAGCTGTCGCCACCCTTCAATATCTCCAGCGGTGTGAGACAAGGATGCCCGTTGTCACTTTTCCTCTTCAACTTCGCTATTGACGAAGCCATGGAGTGTACATTTACAGGACATGACTGGGAAGGTGTGTAGCTACTCCCAGGTGAACGACTTCTTGACTTGGAGTATGCAGACGACATTGCCCTCATCTGTGACAGCTCCCAGACGTGCCAAGCCGCGCTGGACAGATTAGCACTGGCTGTCAGCCGCTTCGGGCTTTGCTTTGCACCATCGAAATGCAAAGTGTTCCTCCAAGATTGGCAGGGATCGCCTCCTGTGCTGACCCTTGGTGGGGATCAGCTAAAAGTCGTTCAGAAATTCAGTTACCTGGGAAGTTGTATCAGCGTCCTTGCGATCGAAGACGAGATCACGAACCGTATAGGGAATGCTGGAAGTGCTTTTGCCAACCTTCGCCACCTATGGCGGCGGCGCGACATCACTCTCGCCCTGAAGGGTAGAGTGTACAATGCAGCGGTAGGTCCGACCTTAGTGTACGGTTGCGAAACCTGGCCCCTAAGATCGGCGGACATGAAGAGGCTAGTTACGTTCGACCATCGGTACCTTTGCAGTTGGGCTCACATCTGGTGATAACACCGCGTGAGTAACGAGCGTGTTCGACGCATTGTTTACGGCCCAGGAAAAGGAACTGAACCGCTCAGCACCGTTATTTCACGCACCAGACTCCGATGGCTCGGCCACGTGTTACGCATGCCAGTCTACTGACTCCCTCGAGGTGCGTTGTTTGCTCACCGGGGATGTGTGTGGAAGAAGAGGAGAGTTGGCCAAGCGACGACTTGGTCCAGAGGAATGAAGTCCCTCACTTCGGAGCTAGCCTCGGTTGGAGCGTCACGGCTCCCTGGTTGGGGTCCAAAAGACGGTGAACACGTTTGGCTGGATACACTTGCTGACATGGCAAGGAGCCGACCTCAGTGGAGTTTGTGCTGTGAGTTTCTTTGTCCCTCTCCATCCCTTTTAGCCTCCCCCTCCATCTACGATCTCATTTCGTAGGGTAAAACATAATAAATTTTTTTCTTTTTGCCTTGTAGCTGGCTGGTAGCTTACCGGAACGATGCCTATCCGTTGCTGGTAGCTCAGCTGGCATGTAACTGTTGTATCTATTTTTCCTTTGTGTATTGTATTGTATTATATGTATGTATGTATGTATTTCTTTCATGTGTGCCCCATGCTGAGGCTGATGTTGCATTCTTGATGCTTCTTCACCGCAGTTGGGCTAAACCAACTTACACTTAAACTAGGTCTTTTTAAGCTGGATAAATTTCATTCCGCTTTATTTGGTTTGTTCTGCCTACCTGAATACTCTTCTATTAACTGGCCACGTTGCTTACACTAATTGCGCTTATCTTCGGTAATTTTGTTGCGTTTGTAGCATTTTAAGTAACTTGTGGACATTTCTTACTTATCACGATTTGTTGCTAACCAAATTACTTCATATGGTAATTTAGCGAAGAGTTATGCCACCGTATCTGTATGCATTATTGGATTTATTTTATTTCAGCTTGTCGTTTAAAGTGAATGGCTGTTGTTTGATATCCCTGGTATGGTTGCGCTTGATGTATATGTTGACAAGGTGCCTACCTGTCTATTACCCACTACCTCGTCCATACTGGCTCCAGGAGACAGTTGGTCGTTGCTGGAGGGGACGGGGTGCACGGTTCTTGTGGCCGTGCTAGGCTTTAAGAGCGGTTCCATGCACTCAGCATGGAGCGGACTACGGTCCAGCCACCGCCTTGTGTGCGCTTGATTCCCCAAATACAGCGTGCTTGTGTTTGCCTGTGAAGGAGTGTGGGCCGGCTCCGTTGATGAAACGTGGTTCCCATCCGCATGCCTCCTGGTCTTATTCCTTCGGGTTTACACTGGATATGGGGTGTGTGGTTGGAGCTGTGGGTGGTGCAGCGCAAGCTATCCATGGTCCCTCTGTAGGCGCAGGCGTCCTGTGGCTTGCCACAGTGATAGGCAAATCCGAAACCGGATGCCGCCAACCATTTATTTCATGTATTGCGGCTCAATAGCGGAGGTGTTTTTTCACCTCTAGCTTACGTGTATAATGATAATGATGAAGGTTATCAATTGTTTCGGAACGATCGTCTGTACAAACGCGGTGGTGGATGTATCATCTACTTAGGCAGTGGCATAACAACACTCTCAGCTGACCGGTTTAGCTTTCGATGATTTGAATGATTTATTCTGGCTAACTATTCCCGCCTATGCTCTTCTACTGGGCTGTATTTATAAACCTGATATCACTCTCCACGAATCTCAGCAGTTAATATCTGCAGCGGTCCACACAAGTACAAATTATTATGTGAAGATTTCAATGTGGCAACTTTAAATTGGATGTCACACAGACCTACAACAAATTGGGAACTTGCGGAAGTGATCCAGTGTGTCTATACCAATGGTTGAACTCAACACGTTAAACAACCTACTACGTTAGATAACATTCTAGACCTGGTTTTCACCATGGGTATCCCATCTTATTTTTTATGTTAATTAAAGACCCATTAATAGGATGTGACCACAATACGGTTCTCTGTAGCACGAATATCAGGCCATCTGCAAAGACCAAGGAAATAAGGAAACCAGAACCCAGAATACACTTTATTGATTAGAACACATTGGACAAGCTGTTTGGGAGCATGCATTGGGACCACATCAGATTCTGTCATAGCCGCAGACGAATTTGCGCAAATTGTCATCACATATACGGACTAAGGTAAACACTGATCCCTTTGACGGCCGATACACAAGCTCAGTCATGATCGCTTCCAAGCTTAGAAAGTTGAGATCACTGCACTGCAAAAACAAAGATATCGCTGCGTTAAATCAAATACCTGAAATCTTACTAAAACTTGAACATTCTAAGATTACCAAGGAATCCCGAGCCATCACTAATACAGGGAAGTTCGTGTGCTGATACAATAACTCGGAAGTAGAAATCCGAGAAGACACCAACGTAATTCCTGCCTAGTTTTAAACGTCGGTACGGCAACAGACGGTATAGTCCAAATACGTGGTTCGGTGGATTTTTACTTTGCCGTCTCGTTTACTACTGTATCATCTCTATCCTCTCCTCTCCTTCCAAGAAAAACAGCAGAGCTATTATATACCATTTCACTGAATCTAAAGGACGTACAGATAAGTATAACATACATCAAACCGACTTTCCAACCGGGACCAGATGGTATTCCGCTTGCAGCTATAAGGTTAGGTGGTAAGAGCATATCTCTCCCCGTGTTGAGTATTTTTACATTGTCACTAAACACTAGTTTCTTCCCGCCTCAGTGGAAAAATTCCATAATTATACCGAAACACAAAGGCGGTTCACGAGATAGAATGTCAAATTATTGACCGATAAACCATATCTCTGAGGTCTTAGAGAGTATCGTCAAGACTCGGATACCACAGTTCCTGACAATACAAAACCTACCCAGCAGTTCCCAATTTGGATTCACCACAAGACATTCTTGTGTCACATGCCAATTGCAATTCCTCGATCATGTTACTGAAACTTTAACTGATCGCATGGCCATCATTATCGTCCTTCTGGACATGCAAAAAGCGTTTGACTGTGTACCGCACAAAGTATTGTTGGCCGTGCTGGAATTAGCAACCCTCTCTAGAGTCAGTTCGAATTATATCATAACGGCTGAACACAAAGAATACAGATTGATCAACATTGCTCCACTTCCAAAAATTTCACGAGCGGTGTTGTTCGGGGCAGTGTATATGGCCCATTGCTTTTCCTCATTTCCATAAACGATGTATGTGATTACATTAGATACGGGCGTCTATTTGTATTTGCGAATGACATCAGACTAGTGTACTCATGTGAACCTGACCATGTGAAACTGTGTTTAAGAAATATACCCGGGGATTTCTCATCCGTAAACAAATGGAGAGAAAGCAGGTCAATGAGGTTTCCTGCAGATAAACCTCAGATACTGCCACAGATGCAGTATACCAGATGGATCCATCACTCTCACTGGTACCTCTGTACCCAGTTGCGTATTCTGTTCGAGACCTAGGAATTCGATATTCGGGCAGGTTCAACTTCTCCGAACACATCCTATAGCAAGTAGCGAAAGCGAGGCACCTAACAAGCTACAGCACTAGATCATGTTCATTTTCCCAAACAGGACTTGCATCATTCAGACTCATTGTGCGATCCACTTTAGAGTATTGCGCCATCACACTTAAACAGATAGTATTGCTTTGGAAAACGTCCAGCGCTGATTTACCAAAACGCTCACGAGGCGCTCATCAACACTTACCTATGAGGAGCGATGTTCTCACCTCCAGCTCAATCCACTCTGGCTTAGACGGCTGAAAATCAACTTGACTCTTTTCTACAGCATAATGTACTGGCGAATTTGTTCAACCAGTACGACCATCGCGTTACAGAGAACCGAGAAAAATATCCGCTTGCAGTTCTTCTTGTTGAGGTACGCCCATCTGTGGAATAAACTCACGTTACAATTAAGGACCTGCGAGAAACTGTCGTTTTCTAAAACCAATGTAAAACTTTACTTTTCGTGCCGACTGTTTAATTGGATTAAACGGTGATGACCGATTCTCGAATAGGAGACGTCGCATAGCTGAACTATGTTGACAAAACGCAGTAGTAAGTAACGTTATCCCGCGTATGTGCCCGATACTATGTAGATGGGGCAACAGCGATGTATATCTTCCAGCTCTATTTTTAGTATTATACTCTTTCACACAGACACACACACAGATTCTACAATCATTAGCACCATTTTCAAAGGGGATTGTCTATATTTCTCTGTGTCCAACATATAGAGCCACCAAACTACTAGGAGTAGTGATTTTTGTCGTGTTAGTTTTATACAACCGCAATGGTTTTATGTTGTTTTGTTATGTTCATAGAAGCTCCATGTGGACTTGGGTGCCTTGCTTGTATTTTTATATTGATATTCAACTGTTTGTATTTCATTGCATTCATACTTATGGGCTCTTAAGGCGTTTTGTTTATTCATCCTTTTGTCCATCTGTCACACTTCAGCGCTAGCGTCGAGCAGGGTTCCGGTACTCCGACTGCCTCCCGTGACTGTGCCGCCAAGGAGGAGTCGACTAATGTGATACGATTCCGAAATAATCCATTTCGGAAGACTGTTCCTCCGCAGACTTCCGCAGACCATGGCCGCAGTATTTGCCAGCCGCTTCCTTCGCCGCCTAGTGATACCACACGCTCACGATGTAGTGTCCCAGATTGTGAAGCCTTGTTCCCACGAACCCAATTTCCTCGCCTGACAAACACCGATCGTACCTTCTCGTCACACACATTGACCCCAAGTCAATCATTCCGGCCCAGTTGCCCACTGCATACTCCTGCTTGTACCGACAGCGCAGGCACTTGCAGTACACGTCCGTCTTCTTTGCTGAACAACTCCGACGCAACAATACCGTGTCCCTTTAAGCGAGGTACTTTTGCCGTTGCACTTTTTATTTTAACGATTATCGCATCTGTGCTAATCATAACGTCTTAAGCGCGAGCTCATGTTGCTCACTTCTAGTTTAATTAACCTGCATCTTGTTTCTCTGTGGCTTTCCAACTGACTTTGGATTCCAGATCAAAAAAGAGCCAGTCGCGATGACTCTCTACCGCACTCCCTCCACCTTCTACACATATCCCATTACTCTCTTCTGTTGACCTTGATTAGAGTTCGGGATGGAATCACACAAGTATGGCTATTTATTGAAGTCCGAGTAGACAGGACATCCTGCGTCTGTTTGCTGAGAATCTTTTCGACTTCGTAAATGCCGTGAATCAATTATTATTTCTCATTATTCGCTCCTGAAGCAGAAGCTCTACTTGGTAACCGGCTGTCAAACTTACATTTCACGGGATCCATATGCAATTCGGCTGATACGCCAATTGTCGCACGCTTCGGGATGTGCTTTGCACGTCCAAAGTGCAAAATACTGTCACACGTTACTAGTTCTCACACTGTCAATTGGTTTGTCATCTGCGTAGTTGTCACATCAGATAGCGGCCTTTCAAAGCTCCGGCCACTTATGATAACGGCGGGATGTGAGCGTATTGGTCAAGAGGACGGTCTGTGGTACGAGTGGTGTCACTGTATAGACCAGAGTTCTGGCCGCTGTGCACCGAGAACGTTAGGAGACTGAGTGTGTCTGACCACCACTGTCTGAGAACAGTTCATATCTGATTTGATAACCGAGTATTATGCGCAGGCTCATCGTTTGGTGTTTTACAACCGATCCTCAAGTGCCTCATATGGATGCGTGTTGAACTCGAATCGCCTCCTGTGGTTCCGTTATGTGCTCTGCATGCCTGCCAACATGCTAACTCGGTGTATGCTGTTTGCCAGTATTGTACCCGATTTCGTGAAATTCCAGGTGGGAAGTCAGCGACACGACATATGAACATGAGCAACCTGCCTGTAATTCTGAACCGGGTTGGTTCAGATTGGTTGGGGTCCTCGGCTACCTCAGTGGTTGGACACCTTACCGGATACGGCGCGGCGACGGAGACAGTGGCGCTATGGCGACTTGAGGAGCTCTTCTTTAAGCATTTTTTATTAGTATTATTATTGTTTTATCCATGTGTTTAACGGTAACTGGATCCATTTGCTTCGATGCACGGATTTTAGTTGCTAAACTGAACTGGACTTTGCTATCGCCCGGTTCATTCAGTAAATAACGTCGATTTCCTTTGGAGAACTAAAATCGACTTCCTGATTAGGATTGTTTTGAAGCGTAAGTTATGCCTTGCCCTTGAAGTCACACAGCTTGAATTGGTAGGTATTTTTGTCCACTTGAAGCGCTGTGTTTTTTCCGGTGGCGTCTTCAAAACTCTGTCCTTGTATACCAGCATGAGACATCCGTGACGCTATTGAGGCGACTCTCTTTTAGTAAGAGAGATTTCACGATGCCGTTTCTCGTGGTGTTGCTGTGTGGAAATGATTACTGGCAGTTTTGCCTGAATGGTATGCCTCAACTTTTGGTCATCAATAGTTGGTGCTTATGTAGGATCGCCCACACAGGTTTAAAGCGTCGGGTACGCTACGATAAAGCAAGACATACCATTTTACTTCTTAACTCTTTTAACACTGCACTAATTGAGGTAGCTAAGCTACGTCCTATGCAGCGAAATGTCGTTGCGGTGTTCCGGTGTACTAATGTGTTTTTATTACGCCCGTCATTCAACCGTCTAACATGCAGCACCCTGTTTTCTTGCATAAAACTGCAATGGGAGAAACCACTTGATGGTCAACGTGCCACTTTTCAACAAAGCACAAATGCACTGACTTTCTATCTCGCGCTCTTTGACCTGTTGTATCTTGCTGCTCTATGATTTATGGAGTGACGAATGCCGTTGTCCCAAAGCACTGAGAGTTTGACGCAGATTTGGGTTCGGTGTAAGAATGTACAAATTTTATTGAGTTCACTTGTTTAGTGCAATTACCTCAGCAATGTAACAAACGTATTGGCGTGTGAATGGCGAAAGACATTCGTTTCTTTTTTTTCATATTTGCCCATGGCTTGGTTAACTCGTTGCTGATCATGTAACCTTACGGTACCGAAACCACCACATACGTTAGTTTGGCCTACCACCTGATTTTATGATCAAAATGAGTGGTTGTCATTCTGACGGGTTGTGCTGCCTTTCAATCCATAACCGTATTGACTATCTATCCCGCTTTTTTCCCCTTCTCGAGGTGAGCTTGTGTCTTTTTAAGTTTCCGCGCAGTTGCGTTTAGTGATCAACTTCCTCCCACCAAACCTTTTCCCCCATCAAGGTAGCGTGTTGGGTGGCTCCTCGGCGCAGCAACTGAGACCACCCCCAGAACGCTTTGCGGTAAGTTACTTCGCTGTTATACTGGGTTCTGCTCTTCCCATACTTATTTGAACTGTTTTTCTCGAAACGTTTCAGTCCCCTTTTTTCCTCAGACCATCGATTGATACAAATTTTTGCGCACATTTCCTACGTTTGCATGCTCCTCATGTCTTATATACTTCCTAATAAATAAATGAGGGTTACAATAAAGTTCCCCTTCCCTGTGTGGCACTGTATCAGAGATTCGAATGCTGATGTAAGCGTGATCCTCCGAGCGAAGCTCCTGTTTATCCTCGGATGCTTTCGTTACGCTCCCTTGCTCGCACGCACGCGCTCGTGCACACCGCACAGTTAATTTTCGCTGTACTGTTAAGGGAACAGAGCGTCAGATAGCGGCATCTACTCGCTTGCCTTCTAGCCTGACACTGAGTACTGAAACCAATGCAGATTTAAAATTATCACATAATACACCTACAACCACAGTCAGTCACAGTTGAGTTTTGGCTGGCCCACCTCATTGGCTGCATGATCTCATGCGAGTATTATCAACCCGGTGGATAAGGATTGTACGCTCGTATCATCAAAAACAACCCATTGCGCTTGTGTTCTCTAATCGAGCTCAACGGTTTCATCCCAGGGCTAAGTTGGATGGACGAGTAACCAGGTAGGCAGTGATATATTAAGAATTTTGACACCGGTTGTCACTCTGGGAAATACGCAAATCGCCCAACTTGAATAGGATCTTGTCCAACCACTGTACATCGGCTTTTTGCCATACCGGTGGGATGAAATATTGTGCTTTCGGCGACTTTTGCCTTTTGATCATTCAAATGAACCTCTTTGCGAAGAGTCCCATTCAAAACGCCCACCTTCTCTCCAACATGAGGCTTTTTCCTATTCACTTGCTCCGGCTGTCTCATGAGACTTCGGCTCTTGCAGTGTAACAGCTGTCCTATCCAAACAACCACTTACGCTCGCGGCAGTCCAACTATCTATTCCTAGCTCTAGGTTAGGGATGGGTGCGTATTCTGAAGCCAATCACAGTTAGAGTTGACTGACTCTCCGCTCCCCTACACCACAATTGGTGGATGTTCTTTTATACTCTCCTATGCTTATCCGGGACAGTATTATTGTTACAGCGGAGTTTCATGAGTACTTAAATGCGACACCATATCGTCCTCTGTTTGAATAAACCTACGTTTCTTCACGCTAATGCAAAGAGTCTTCTCATGGCGTAGCATTTATCTACAATGATGGCGCATGTCAAAGTACGCAACGATATTTGGCACTAGTGGCTCCAAAAAGATTCACGGTTCTTGGCAAATACAAAGTGTGTTCACTTAAAGTGATAGAAATTATTCGGTTCTATTCTCGTGTTTTGGTTCTATCAGTCTGCTGATTCCTATCAACTGCGTGAGGTGTGGGAACTGAAGCCTACACCAGTCCGGGCTTACAGTTACCTAGAGCAATTTCAGCCTAGGGGCTCCACGAAATACTCACACTGGTTCGACCGACATGTTATGTTTGGATAGACACAGTGCGAAGGTATCACCATTGTCGCATGAAGAGGGTCGCAGAGTTAGCACAAATCTCGGGTCTTGCAGGCGGGTTTCCGATAAGCGGCACATATTGATTGATAAGGTCTTTTGTGTTTTCGAGAAAGTGCTGTTTGTTTACCGATCTGAATAAAGTGCGCACCGTGACGCGTTCCAGTCTTCAGGATATCTTTAGGACGGATCCTGTGAACATTGGTTTCTATTCATTCGGCCTCTCATTATTGGTTCCAAACCCATAAAACTTCCTACGGCACTGCGAAACACAAAAAACTTTGTGGCGTTGTGTTCAACGCAATGATTTAATGATTGGTTTTCGCCTCTACTCTTTTTTTGGACTTGTGTGGCGACCGTATGATCGTGTACACTTGTGGCTGCGCATCTTTTAACTCACTGCTTATGACACATTGGGATTCTTGATGTGCATTACTTAGAACATCTTTACTAGATGACAGCCCTCCAGATTGTTGCTTGTGCCATCATTAGCTATTCACTTTTTCAGGTTAAAAATATGGCGACTGCCGGTGGTATCCACGAGCACGCTCCATACGCTAACTTCACTGCCAAACCAATGACCCTATCCACTGGGACAGACAGATCACAACCCTGTCGCTTTAATGGAGCGGGTATGGTGTTACGTCACGATTTATCCTCTCCGGCTGACCTTACTTCTGGCGTAGCCGGTTTCCCTCTCGGTGCTGATGAGGTCGAATCTGTGTATGAGGATTTAGATTTCGCTTCTCCCGATGGCTCTTCACCCACACCGTGCCTTATCCGGGACAACCACCCAGATGTGTTCGATGGACAGGACACCAACTTTTGCGCAACTCAGCATATTTATTGCGATCCCATCGACTGCCTCGGGCCTGCTTTCCTAGAGCGCCATCGATGTCTTACGACAAAGTTTCCCCCCGGATGTTTGTACAGCTCCCCCGTCGACACTCGGCCCTCTCCCAATCAATGCTCCAATCACTGTAAGTGGTCATATTCATCTCACCGTGCAATATCTGCAACTCATCAAGTTTTGCGTCCAGGCTACCTTGATCTCATCGTTTCGGGACCATTGCCACCGACTTTGCACCTCATTATCATCATCTGTTTTGCATTATTGTTTATCCACCAGAAGCGACACACTGGTCCATTTGTGCAAGTGTATCTGAACATGGTACAGTGATTCGCAACATGCTCAACTGCGCTCGGTAGATTATAGTCCTCGACTCGTATCAGGTTGTTTACTATGCAACTTAATGGCCGCGAAGTTAGGTTGCCTAGCACAGTGTGAATTCTTCCGCTTCTGTTTCCACTACAATCCTGGCTTTGGTACTCACAATTGCAGTTGAGAACTAGAATCAATTCCTTATCTAGCTGCAGACGATCGTTAAATTGCTTGGCACTTTTCTGACAACAAACTGAATTCGCTAGGGCTGTCCCTACCAAATAGTGTTGTTGATTCTTTCTTGGAATACTGCCCTCTATAGTCTTACTATATACACCCGTATTGTACAGACAAATATGTTTTGCTGTCTGACTGCCACGACGCGATGCAGTCAGCCCTGTACACACTTGGGCAATCCTGTCCTCAAGCATGTGTGTTTGTACGACCACTAGCCACCTGGTCTTCCCTGTTTCTTGACTTGCAGTAGCGTGTTTGTGTTTTCTCAAATCAACTCACATATTGCGGAGCTGGGACTACCAGGAGCGACTCACTTCTCCTTTGTAAGGTCGCGCATACACGCGCACGACGCTGAGATCCGTTCTCCTCTACTTGATTTGAACTTGGCTCCTTCGATCTGATGATGTCAAGTACCTTCAGCACATGAACTGGCTCGACCTACAGTGTATGGCAGCGCGGAAGTATACTAGGTGGCTATAGTCAGCAAATCTCCGTTAGTTCGGGCATCTGTCACGTGTCAGGTCACGTTGAATTGCATACGACCTCAGGTAAAGCGGTTGATGATCTGACAGTGGGAATTAACGTAACTCATGCCTAAACTGAGTGTTGTTGACCTTTCCAGTCTCAGTCGGAGATGTACACGACCTACTCTGTACTTAACACGAGGTGTTACAATGTGTGGCTGGCAGCTTGTTCCAGTTGCTTGTTTCTTGTCATCTTGTCGCGCTGTGCGCTTCTCAATTGTAACTTCAATTTAACCATATCATAAGGAACTCGCCCACCAGTTATGGATGACGATGGAGATTGGTGAGCCAAACATGAGAGTCCGAACTTTGAATGGGTCTCTGAGGCTTCGATCAATTTGGCCAAAGCACGGAAACAGCTTCCAATGGGTACTGCATCTCAACGTGTTCATAGCACCCTGTAACGACGACTGACAATTAGTCTTAGGATACAGTTTACTCTCAATCAGCAGGCCTTAACACGCTTGGATAAGCACCATACAGCGCTGCGACATTCTGGGTCTCGTCAGTCGTTCGCCTTCTCCGGAACCCTGTCGGGTTTCGACCCTATGACTTCCGCAAGCCAGCAGCTTGTGCCATTAAGCCGCGGCCGCGGACCTGCATGACTGACAGTTGACTATATCATAGCCCGGCACATCTTCCACTGCCATGCCAGTTACGAACTGTGCAGAGGACAGCAATTAGCCCCACAAGCTAAGACTTTCTGCATAGCGACTGTGTACGACACAGCAATTAGAAGCTATATGGACGGCAGTGTTCCAGGACGTAATGGGTTTTCGCTTGGCAAGCGTTATGCTTATAAAAGCCACAAAGGTCCGCATAACAACATTGCGACGTTGCGGATGTGACTTGTCAGTTAATAAAATCCCTTTCCGGAGGATTGTTCCCACTTAAAATACGTCATCCAATTCGAACAGTTCCTTTGATCACTTTATACGATAGCAAACACAGCGAACAACATCACGAATTCAGTCACATTAACAAATTAACTCGCCATGTCCACTTACAGGTACACCTGTTTAGCGGCATCCGCTTTCGGATTTGCCTGTCACTGTGGCCAGCCATAGGACGTCTGCGCCTGCAGAAGGACCATGAGTGGCTTGCGCTGCACCACCCACAGCTCCAACCACACACCCCATATCCAGTGTAAACCCGAAGGAATAAGACCGGGAGGCATGCGGATGGGAACCACGTTTCATCAACGGAGCCGGCCCACACTCCTTCACAGGCAAACACAAGCACGCTGTATTTGGGGAATCAAGCGCACACAAGGCGATGGCTGAACCGTAGTCCCCTCCACACTGAGGGCATGGAACCACTCTTCGAGCCTAACACGGCCACAAGGACCGTGCACCCCGTCCCCTCCAGCAACGACCAACTGTTTCCTGGAGCCAGTATGAACGAGGTAGTGGGTAATAGACAGGTAGACACCTTGTCAACATGCACATCAAGCACAGCCACACCGGGGACATCAACCAACAGCCAATCACTTGAAACGACTGTAACAATTAAAATACATGGAATCATGTATGCAAATTTGCCGACATAGCTCTTCAATAAATAAGCATATGAATAAATTAATTGCCAAAATATCCGCTATATGTTCAAGCCGTCAGAAAATAAACTTTGAGAATATGTCACCAACGCGAAAATGTTATCAAAGTTACAATTAACTTGAGCGATGTGTGCTGCTTAACAGAAGAGTTCACGTAGACATTAATGACGCAATATAGCAAGCCCACTACCTGAAATAAAGGGACCGAGCATGCGAGCAGACAGTTAGTAAATCGAATGCAATGTACCTACCAACGGTTCTGCCTACGTTCTCAGCAGGACTTGTCGTCGTTTCGGTGGTGGCTCTTAAAGCCCTCGCACATGGCTCACTAGGAGTGCCTGATTCAGGCACTCGCGAACGCATATGCTACAGTATCATGCGTTCAATATCGATGGAGTACAACCCATCGGTGCCTGCCGCTTCTTCTCCCCATATTTGAGGGCTTTCTCTTGCACTTCAGCAACTGTCTTCGGGATCAGATCGCGCCATGCCTGCAAATCAATCGCCTTCGATTTCTATGACTTGCAATCAAGATAAAACGTGAGCGGCTCACTTTGATCATATCCTGGTAACAAACCTTCATTTTCCCCATATGCCGCTTACCAACACTCAGCCGACCATCTAATAGCTGTTTCGGTATCCGCGTCGACTGCATACGCCACACATGACCGAGCCACCTCAGATGTCTCAGCAAAAGTATGTAGTCCACTGCATTATATTTCACTTCAGCGCAACACTTCCGTGTTCGCAACTCTGTCGCAAACACTATTGATAGATCCGCTCGATATATCGTATATCTCGCCGGTACATATTCTATGTTTCGCTGCCGTACAGAAGAACGGACAGTGCCATGGATTTGTACGCCATCAGCTTCGTGCCCACGGTAAGCTGGTGGTTGTTCCACACCCGGTGCTCTACCTTTCCCAATGCCGCCGCTGCCATCGATACTCGGATACGAGGCTCACTGTGTAGCTGCTGGTCAGTCGAAACCACGCTCCAAAGGTGGCAGAAGCGGGAGGTGGTTTCCAATACTTCAGCACCAATGCTGATTCGCGGCACCATTGTAGACTGCACCTCTGGTAAAGGCAGAAAGAGACAGACAGTTTTGCTGGTAAGCCCGAATTTGGCCGCTGTCGAAACCAGAGCACTAGTCATGTGCTGCAACTCATCCGCGCTGTGTGCAAACCACGCACAGTCGTCCTCGTACAGCAACATACGGATAGTTGTCTCACAGCCTAGTGTTCTAGCACCGAAACGACGGATGTTCAGCAACCCACCATCAATAGGGTACTCCACAAGAACACCGTATGCACAAGCGGCATCAAAGGCACAAGACACAATTGCATGAAGATAAAGAGTACCCAGGGAAGGAGCTAAGACACAGTTTTACTTCACAACAGAGACAACTGCAAACTCATTCGAGGTCTGTCCACTCAGCTGCACCCTCGCTCTCATACCACTCTGCACACATTCAATAAAATTTCAAAATTTACTCGGACAATCAAACTTACCCAACACCAGCCACAATGCCTCGCGGTTCACCTTATCAAATGCCTTGGTGAAATCAACAAAAAGCGAGTATAATTGCTGGTGTCATTCTCTACACTTCTCATGCAACTGACGAGCTGCAAACACCATATCGATAGTGTTGCGTCCCGAACAGAATCCACACTGTTCTTACGCCACGCTAGGTTCCACAACCTAACTGACGAGGCGGTTGAGCAGGATTCGGGCAATCACCTTGCCCACACAACTGAGCAAGTTGATGCCATGATAATTCCTGCAACATTGCTTGCTTCGTATGCTCTTGGACAGAGTGGTAGCACAAGAGCATCCTTCAGTTCAGGAGGCACTTCCTCCTCAATCCATACGCGTTGCACCAAGTGGTGCAGCGTAGTCAACAACGCGGGTCCACCGTGTTTCAATACTTCAGGCGGGATCCCGTCGGCCCCGGCACACTTGCCATTTCCCAGCCGATTAAGTGCTCTCTGCGTCTCATCCAGTGTCGGCGTGTCCGCCAGACTCGCCTTCACATCGCGCTGCTTCAGGCTGTTCAAAGTAGGCTAGTAGATCTCTGAACGGTTGGTCAAGAAACAGTCAAAGTGTTTTTGCCAGATCTGCAGTTTTTGTGCAGGCAGCGCCTGAACTACTATCGATCATCGTCCTCAGCGGCTTCAATCTCGGTCTATACACCGTCTTCAAGGAGTCAAAGAATTCCTTGTGTTGGCGGCGTTCGGTGTAGCATCCCATCTGCTTCGCCTTCTCCCTCTACCATGCATTTTTAATGCGACGGAGCTCTCGGGTTAGTCGCCGTCGAATTCGGATAAACTTTCTTTTCTTCCCCAAGTCACTGGGGTCTGCCACATGTGCAGTGAATGCTGCATTATTCTCACACACCAATATGCCAATCATTGCATTGTTCCCATCAAGCAGTCTGGTCGTTTACGCTTTGCGCGCCCTATCGTCTCCTCGGCAGCAGCTGTTACCTAGTGGTGAAAATGGTTCCACAAGTCGCCCACTGTGGCTATACATTCCACATCACACAGGCGTGCAGTCATCGCCTTCTCCTGCGCAATACGTTTCGCCACAGTACCGAGGGAGAGAATGTTAAATTTACGCCGGTTCACGGCAGATGTGCAATACATAGATTCACGAAAATATATACACAGTTTGGTCCGCACCAATTTGTGATCAGTGTCACACTCAGCTCCACGCAGTACAGGTGTCATGCACATTATATGCATTTCACGCTGACGTACGATGACATAGTCGAACAGGTGAGCGTGACCACTCCGTGGGTGTGTCCAAGTTGCCTATATCACTCGCACTCAGTGCAAACCGAGTGTTCGTGATCATCGGGTCTTGAGTGGTACATAGTGAGAGTACCCTGTCACCGTTCACATTCGCTGAACTAATGCCATGCGAACCGATAACATCTGTCCACACTGATGTATCACGTCCAACGCGCGCGTTGAAATCACCCAGCAGAAATAGTCAGTCGCTTCTAGGCACAGACCGTATCGCGGAGGATAACTGTAGAATTGATCACGCGTGTCTCATTAGCGAACCTGGTCTAAGCGAGTGCCGCAATATCGATGTTGTACGGCGCCAATTCCATCGCGACCAGCGCAGTACGTCGCTCCTGGCCAGTAGTGTGCCCAAGTTTCAGCACCGGATGCTGTGCTCTGCGCGCGGGCACACCATTGCATTGGTGGGCAATCACACGCGAGGTGGCGGTTGTGCTTCGGAGGTTTGTTAGAGGGATACCACCCAGAGTCTTTAGCTCAAGAGCCTGACCCGCAACGCAATAGGTGGTTTGGAGGTTTTCTCGAAGGACTCTACCCGGAGCCTTTGGCTCATTAGCCTGACCCACAAGGCAGTAGAGGGCACATCCAGTTCGGGAATATGATTGCAGAGACAGATTGGATTCTGCTTGACGGCCGTCACACGCAGCTTTTGAGGTACTGCAACGATTCAGATAGGTATTGCGACCGTAGTTGGATACACCTGCGACTGCGGCCAAACGCATGTGGGTCTTGGTGGGTTTGCACTAATTTGACCATGGGCTGCCTGACTTGAGGCGGACAGTAGCAAACCATTGAACACCCGGAGGTGTCCCCACCGTCAGAGACAATGCGTGGCGCTCGTGCTCTACGCCAATGGAGCTGTGAGCTTATAACCTGCAGACCTGTTGTCTCCCATGGCTAGTTTTTACGGGAAGGGGACCATCGACCACTTCCTAACCTCCGAAGAGGATGGACTGAGATACTGGCAAGGCACCCACACCTGACAGGAGAACGACTCGGGTCCTCAGCCAAAGCCTTCGATTAAATCTACACCCGAAAGGCAGCGGGTCTAGCACATGGTCAGTTCCCTGACTCATGCAGACTGGTGTCCTGAATCTTAGCAGGGAGAAGGGCATAAGTCAACTCTTACCCAGCGGTCGGCACGAGGAGACGTACAGGACATGAGCCCATGGCACAACAGTGGCAGCAATCGGTAGACCATCTGTCATGATCTAGCCACAACCAGCCTCAGCGCACCATAGGCTCTCCCGCTTACATATATACATGCACACATAGATCCAGTATGTTACTGATTGTTACGGAGGCGAAACAGCTGACTACGATGGTGCACACTAGCGGGGCGAGATCGGCCAGATCACGTGAGCGGCTGACAGACTCGTTGTCATGGTCAAATCGGAAGCTGACGAAATCAGACCGTCGTCGTCGCACGGGTTGCTATGTTGCGGACGTGACCCTACCTACAGTCAGAGAGAGATGGTCGCTACCAGAGTCGAATATGTTCAGACAAGCGGTGTGACTCACCTCAGTGATAGAGGCGAGGTAAGCGCATGCGACCTATAAAAGTAGCCATGTTCTGTGCCTAAGATACTTCGGTCTAGCAGGCTCTGCGTTTTGTTTTCCCCGGCTGGTTGGTAGCGCAGAGAGGCAAAAGGGCAGCGTTACAACACTGATGAGCTTAAAACGTTTTGTGCAATTACCGACTATTTTTGTTTCCATTAAATTGACCATGTCTTTGCAGGCGTGTCTCGCACTGTGGAGAATAAAACACTTATTTATTTAATGAATAATCTTAGAATTGACTGAAAACGCTGGTATGATATGGAGAACCAGGGCTGTCAGAAACAATTGAGTCTTGTTTGAACTCATCCGCAACACAGATTCGAGGAACCTCTCAGACAGTGAGACAGTAGCTGAGAAAGATGATTCATTCTCCGTCGTGTCGATTAGCCAGTTGGACGGAAAATTTTGATTAGCATTTCACCATACCTACTGCGACATTGCAACTATCAGCCCATTTGATTAGCGGCTCTAGTGAGACCATCAAAGTAACTTCCAGTAGTTAGAAGGTGGCTCCAACGGCAGTCCTACATCTCCAGCGTGCAAGGGCTTTCGATTGCTTGTCAGTGAAGCGTCAGCACGGAGCGTTGGTTTACTGCTGGTAACTCTCTCCTCGTAACTTGTCGGCCATTGAAAAGTCGATTATCAAAATAAACGAATCCACTAATTACTCTTGCTCCACTCTCACCGTTTTACTTGCTCTATGGCTTACAGCTAGAGATGACGTTCTAGACAATACGACTTCATGGGATTTGGGTATCTTGTTGTTGTTTGTTTTCAGCATCGCACTCTGCGGATAGTATCGTTGTTGCTTCACGGTGTTTATGTCTCGATCACACCCGAATTGATGAAGGGAAAAATTTTCACCCCTACCCTATCATAATTTCCAGAGTATTAGAATACAAATCAGTTTTCTATAGGCTTGTACTGTGACAACGTTTCGCTCTTGACACGAAAGCTTCTTTCACAGATTTGACTCGCTAAATATCATCTTCTATTCTCTAATCCAACCTGCTCCCCATACCATCGGCACGTGTTCTTTCACTAATGTGTAGTGAGGATTTCGGTATGATTTCGGAGTTATTTCGTCGCAGTTCCTTCTCAGTCAGCAGGCTTCGACACTTCGAAATAGCTGTCTGATGCTTTTCCATACATGTCGAAGCCTGCTGACTGAGAGGGGACTGCGACGAAATACCTCCAAAACTTGTGCGTTTCTCCAAGGCCTTTGTCCGCTGCCTCTACTTTCGTATTTAGACTATGTAGAAAGGGCAGTTATGGCAAGAGCGGATGTTTATCTAAGCCTGTGGCCATGAGTTAGACGGTCTGCGCACGTTTGGCTTATGTGCTAGTTGCTGCAGAGCCACATTGGTCTATGAGTTACCCGACTTTTTCCCGCCTACGTTCAGAACATTTGTATTTTTAATTGAAAGCATGATTGTTTTTGTTTAGCTACTCCAATCGTTTCGAGGGCCAACCAGTCAGTTACGAAGTACACATCCGCTGCAATTTGGAACTACCGTTGCAAGTGATGAAATGTATTTGTTGCCTAGCGTGAAAAATGCAGCTAAGTAATCCCGAATGAAGTCATAGGCCCCAGTTTTGTTGTTCGAGTGCACTCCATTTTTTACATTCGGCATGACTCATTACCACAGATGAACGGAAATTGATACTGGACTTGATTCATCGCTTTGCGCGTGCACACATTGAGACAACGGTCATCCCCCTTGATACTGATACTGATACTGTATTTAAGAGCAAGTAGAAAGGTTTCTGTACAACTCTATCGAATTACGAAAAATCAAAATTTACTTGTGAATTATCAGCAGTTGTGTCTGGTCTGTTAATCGTTTATCCGTGTTCGGTTAGAAATTTGTACTAGCGTCATTATTTCCGGACATACAATGTATTCTTTTGGCACAGTATGTGCATCGTTTCACAAAAGCACAGGTTTGCAAAATAATCGTCGATACGGGTTTTAAAACACTTCACAGAATCGGCCTCTATTAATCCTTCAGGTAGTGTATTCCATAAGTTTACGATTCTTCGTTCGATACAAAGCTGATGTGATACTTTGTTCATGCTGGGGACCCTGAGTTTGTAACGATGTCCTCGGGTGTTACAGGGTTCTCGCAGGTGAAATATTGGACGTAGTATGGGGAAGTGGTCACACTGCGTTTTGACACACGGTAAATTCCCTACACATGCTTTTAATATGCAGTTCAACAGGTTGAGCATATAAAACCGTGGCAACATCCTGCTCTTTTCGTTTCATTCCGGTGTTTAATTACTGTCATTTCCCTCTATTATTTTACCTTCATATTGCATTCAATCTATTTCTTTCTATTTAAGCTTCCTCCGGAAACTCAGCAGTGTATCCAGACATCCGTTCCGCCGCAACAGAGACCATGCCTCAGCGACGCGAACGGCAGCGGTCCTTCAGCACACCGGAGAATTATCCCACTACCGCGGAAAACACCATCCGACCCGGATCGTCACCCAATGCTCCCAGTGGTCATCCAACATCGGCTTTCTTTGCAAAGGAACACTGTCTTGCCAAATGCCAGCCAATCGGTTGTGGAGGATCTGTCAGACCCACTGGCATCAGCAGCCGTAGCAGTAGCAGTGGGGTCCCTGCGACCCCAGTCTGTTGTTCTCCTCCGGTGTGTCATTCCCCACCATTGGAGGGGGGCCGTGACACTCCTATTTCCTCCGGTGCCTCTGTGAACTATACAGGATCAGGATTGATCAGTGAGGGGAATTTGTCGGAACGCGTTTTGTCCACGGACGCCGCTCTTTCCTTTTCTCGACGGTGTTCCCCATTACTACAGCCTTTGTCTTGCACACACCACCACCATTTGTGGCATCACTCTGATTGTCCACACCATCGCTTGCACGGAATCCAGCTGGATTTTCGTCCGGCTACCTCTGCCTCGTCTCTTGCGCCGGTGAGTACGCGTTTATTGTGGTGACCATTCTCGATGCTCCTGAGTCACTTTAGAGCTGAGAATTCTGCAACAATACCATTTTGATAACAGGTTTATTCACCAATGGTAAGACTCCCACTCCTAGTTGAAACCATTTTTATTTCAATCACTGTACACTATACCTTTTTGAGTTTCCCAGTTCACCAAGTTATTGGTATGTCTGGTACATTTTGATCAGTTTACCATCCCATATTTTAGCTGATTCGATGAGCATATTCATTGCCGCGCGCTCTCTCCGCCTGCTGCTTTTCAGACCCGCTGGTAGTTTGTTGTTCTTGCTGTGCAGTTATCAACTATCTTTCAAGTCTTCCAAATGGATCAGAAGCCGTCTTGTGATGATCTTGGCATTGATAGTCTCATTTGAATACGCTCCAAACTCACACGTATTGTACGCTTGCGGTTTACTGTTCCTCATGTTAGTCCACTAGATAGGAGGTAAAGAACGAGCCTTTTCTCCGATCGAAGTTACATTCTTTGGTACTCACCTGTTGCCTCATGTTTAATAGTTTGCAATGTGGATAGAATTCACTGCTTATCCTCACACTCTGCTTCCCCCTTACTGACCGCCAAACGCATCTATATCTTTCAACTTTCTGGCATCATTTACTGCAATTTAGGACCTCTAAAGCGGTCGTTAGTATTTTCTGAGAAAATATCCATTTTACTATATCTGCTACGGATTTGCCAATTTTCTGCGGAATATTTTTGCTAGTGCCTTTGGTTGAACTATTTCCAAGGTCACTCCTGCTGTCCTATCCCGTCGATTTTGTAATAACGACATAGTACGCACCGTTCCCGAGTTTTTGGTTTCGGTTAACAATCCAGAAACATTCAAACGTGTCATCAAAAGCCGTTTTGATTAAATGAGGAATCAACGGGACACAAATGCTGAGGACTCTTTCTAATAAGGTATAGCCATTGCTTACTGATGCGGGACTGTTTACTCGAGTGACATCCGTGTATGTTATTCCCTTTTGGTTCTTCTATCCACACAACTTTTGCGTTTTTGGTGATGCTACTTCAGTACATCATCATCCCATGACGTTAAGTGCTGAAAATGCGCATATCTGAGAACATAAATGTAGCCCTGACTTTACTCCAGTTGTTCCCTGCCAGACACATCACTCTGTAAGCGATTTGAACCTGATCATCTTGTTTCAGATGGATTATTTTGTGAATATTTATTTCTTGATTAGGAAAGGCGAAAAAAGCAACCGTGATGAGACGATAATGTCTCGTATTCCACATTTATTGTGACAGTTGTTTTGGATGCCAGATTAATTTGCTGGCCGTGCGGCTCCTCTCATAAGACCATTGTTTCGCGAGAGAGCAAACCGCATTTAGTCACTGAGTTACTACAGAGAGGTGACGGATTTTCAGTGATCACATGACTGGGCCATATTTTGTTGCACGAATGATAACGTTGATGTAATCCCTCTTGTGTGGAAACATTGAACTAGCTATCGAATGCGAGTATGCCTGGAAAATATAGATGGCCTCATCTAGATTGGCAGGACGTACGCTGAGGTGACTAGGGTATGGGGGTCACCAGTCATGGGAGCCTATATTTCTGATCACATTTGCTGACCGCGAAGCCGAGAGAGAACAGATTTGTGGAATTTCCTGTCTGTGACTACGAGCACCTCCACAGAGTGGCGTCCTTGTGTACAGAGGGACCACTTGCAACTGCACACAATTTCAACACATTTCGGTTATACATCCGGGGGAACAAAGTTAGTATTCGTCACTTTCTACTTGCGGATTCACTCACCTACTTCTGTAAATCCGCATGGAATTTTACTAGATTTGTGCTAACATCCAAACACAGTAGATTCAATCTATATCACACGACATGCACTTTTCTGCCTATATTTGACCCATACATACCTGTGAATTCAGTGCGAAACTGAGTGCATGTGTCAGATACATCCCCATGGCGATGACTAGGCAGTACCTGGATCTCTGTTTGACTCCTTTTTCAACCTAGCATCGCCGCCAAAAATGTGATGTTACTGTTAACCATCGGTCTCTTAAGGCCGGTGTGCAGTTTGAAACTGAGTAGGATTGCCCACTTTTTGGTATTCAACCAAACGAAAGGCCTATGAACTGAGCGACCACTCACCGGGTCCCAATGGAAACGATTCTTCTGACTGCGCTCTGCTGCTTTGCGGGCGGGCTATTCAGCCAAATGTTTGTGGTTGGGTTCTCCATGTCAATTTCCTACCTTAGCTTGGGCAACTGGTCTTTATCGCATCCTCCAAAGAAACCATGGACTACTGTGTTTTATTCGGCTTCATTGTTATGACAATTGCACCTTCTTTTTACTTATATGCTTTGCGTAAGGACAAGATGTTTGCCTTGCAACCTGGAGGTCGCGCGTTCGAACTTGCGTAAGGGACCCTCGTGCGAGTAGTGGTGATTGCGTGGCAGCGAAGCGTCGTAACGGTGTACCAGCGCACTACAGATGCCCTTTTATGCTTATTGGTTGACTGCTTAGGATATATATATATATATATATATATATATATATATATATATATATATATATATATTTATTTATTTATTTGTGCCCCATGCTGAGGCTGATGTTGTATTCATGATGCTTCTTCACCGCAGTTGGGGTAAACCAACTTACACTTAAACTAGGTCTCTCTTTAAGCTGGATAAATTTCATTCCACTTCATTTGATTTGTTCTGCCTACCGGAATAATCTTCTATTAAATTTCCACGTTGCTTACGGTAATTGTGCTTATCTTCGTTAACTTTATTGCGTTTGTAGCATTTTTTGAGTCACTTCTGGACATTTTTTAATTATCGCGGATTCGTTGCTAACCAACATACTTCATATGCTAATTTAGGAACAGTTATGTCTGCATAGCCGTATTCTTTAACAGATATATTTTATTTGTTACTGTCATTTCAAGTGATTGGCTGTTGTTTGACATCCCCAGTGCGGCTGCGCTTGATGTGCATGTTGACAAGGTGTCTACCTGTCTATTACCCATTACCTCGTCCATACTGTCTCTAGTAGATAGTTGGTCGTTGCTGGAGGGGACGGGGTGCACAGTGCTTGTGGTCGTGCTAGGCTCGAAGAGTGGTTCCATGCACTCAATGTGGAGCGGACTACGGTCCAGCCACCGCCTTGTGTGCGCTTGATTCCCCAAATATAGCGTGCTTGTGTTTGTCTGTGAAGGAGTGTGGGCCGGCTCTGTTGATGAAACGTGGTTCCCATCCGCATGCCTCCCGGTCTTATTCCTTCGGGTTTACACTGGATATGGGGTGTGTGGTTGGAGCTGTGGGTAGTGCAGCGCAAGCCACTCACAGTCCTTCTGTAGGCACAGGCGTCCTGTAGCTGGCCGCAGTGACAGGCAAATCCGAAACTGGTTTTGAGCTGTTCTCCGAGCTGAGTGATTATTGTGCAGACGTTTCGTTGCCTGACCAGGCAACCTCGACAAATGCAACAGCTGAAAAGAGAACAACACTGTCCTATATCAGCGGAATCTCTGAAATGGCAGCGATGCTTTTATTGCCTTTTGCAGTCAAAGTTGCACACCAGCCACCGGAAACAATTCGCAGTAAACTCTTCAAAGTGAAAGATAAACTTGGCAAAGAGGAAGAAACTGGTGTGATTTATAAGATCTGCTGTCGGAACTGCGACAAATACTACGTGGGACAGACTGGAAGAAAGCTTGGCACAAGGCTACACGAACACAGCCTAGCCATTCGTCGCCACGATCAGAACTCCCTGATGTCAGTGCATATGGATGCCGAGAACCATCAATTCGACCTAGAGCATGCCAGTATCTTTGGAAGAGCTAAAAGCCGGCAAGCACGTGAGTTCATTGAAGCCTGGCATTCAAAACAGAACTCGATCAATAAGCACTTGGACATTGAAGTCGCTTACGAGGCACTGCGAACCAGGCCCCTGAAGCCGCACTGATGATGTTGCCTAGTCAGGCAACGAAACGTCTGCACAATAATCACTCAGCTCGGAGAACAGCTCAAAACCCGCATCCACACCCCGAGCTACGGATATTCTCATTTATTTCAAATCCGAAACTGAATGCCGCCAACCATATATGGATGTATCCTACGCACGCGCGCCGCGCATTGTCTCTGACTATGGGAGGGCACCGAGTGCTCAATGGTTTGCTACCTCACGCCTCCAGCCAGGCAGCCTCTGGTCAAATTGGTGCAAACCCGCCAAAACCCACATGCGTTTGGCCGCGGTCGCAGGTGTATCCTACTACGATCGCAATACATATCTGAATCGTTGCAGTACCTCAAAAACTGCGTGTGACGGCCGTCAAGCAGAATGCAATCTCTCTCTGCAATCACATTCCCGAGCTGGATGTGCTGTCCACTGCCTTGTGGGTCAGGCTAATGAGCCAAAGGCTCCGGGCGGAGTCCCTCAAACAAACCTCCAAATCCCCCAGTACCTTACGTGTCAGGCTATTGAGCCAAAGGCTCCGGATGGAGTCCCTCAAGCAAACCTCCGAAGCACAACCGCCACCTCGCGTGCGATTGCTCACCAATGTAATCGTATGCCTTAACGCAAAGCACTCAGCATCGGGTGCTGGAACGTGCGCACACTACTGGACGGGAATTCGAGTGATCGCCCCGAGCGACGTACTGCCCTGGTCGAGATGGAACTGGTGCGCTGCAGCATAAATATTGCGGCGCTCAGTGAAACCCGGCTCGCTGAGCAAGGTAAGTTGAATAAAGCAGGTACTGGCTACACGTTCTACTGGGTGGGCAACGCCACCTCAGAACCACGTGAACATGAGCTCGGATTTGCAATATCCGATCGCTTCCATAACCAGCTCGTTGGTGAACCAACAGGCATCAGCGCGCGACTGATGACTGTTCGCCTATGACTCGGAAGAGGTAAGTATGCCACTTTTATAAGCACGTACGGTCCGACAATGTGTTACCCTGATGACACACGTGATCAATTCTACACCCATCTATCCTCCGTGAGACGGTGTGTGCCGAGGAGCAACCGACTATTTATGCCGGGTGATTTCAACGCGCGCGTTGGGCGTGATGCATCATAGTGGACAGATGTTGTCGGGCCGCATGGCATTGATTCAGCGAATGGGAACGGTGACAGGCTGCTCTCACTGTGTGCTACTCACGGCCTGACGATCACAAACATCGGTTTGCACTGAACGCGAGTGATGGAGCAATTTGGGCACACCCACGGAGTGGTCACGCTCATCTGTTCGACTATGTCTTCGTATGTCAGCGTGATATGCGTGCATTGTGCATAAAGTGAATGAATGAAATGTGTCAGCTTATACGCCGTAACGGCGCTTCGCTGCCGCGCGACCACCACCAGTCGCGCGCGGGCTGAGTATACCGCGAGGACGCCCACCCCTACGCGGATTCGAACCGGTGACCTTATGGTTGGAAAGCAAACGTGCCAACCACTCGGCCACCGGCCGACGCATTGTGCATGACTCGTGGAGCTGAGCGTGACACTGATCACCAATTGGTGCGGGCCAAACTTTACATATATTTTCGTAGATCTGTGTATGGCAATCCTGCCGTGAACCGGCGTAAAGTTAACATTCTCTCCCTCGATACTGTCTCGAAACGTATTGATCTGCAGAAGGCGATGGCTGCAGGCCTTTGTGATGTGGAATATATAACCACAGTGGGCGATCTGTGGCCTCACATTCGCGACCAAGTGACAGCTGCTGCCGAGGAGAAGATAGGGCGCGCAAACTTTAAGCGGCCTGCTTGGTTTAATGACAACAATGCGACCGTCCAGCCGCCGCCTTGTGTGCGATTGATTCCCAACTACATCGTGCTTGTGTTTGCCTTTGAAGGGTGTGGGCCGGCTCCGTTGATGAAACGCGGCTTCCATTCACATGTCTTCCGGTCTTGTTCTTTCGGGTTTACACTGGATATGATATGACTGGTTGGAGTTGTGCGTGGTGCAGCTCATGCTACCTATGTTCCCTGTTTATGCGCAGGTTTGCTATGGCTCTCTCCGTGGAGGCCACAGGACAGGTAAATCCGGAACCGAATGCTGCCAACCAGGTATGAATTTACGTATCTTTATTGACTGAATTTGCTGATTTGGCACAGCGTTTGGTGTTTTGTTCAATCAGATCGTGTGCATGAATAGAGTTTAAAGGAACTTTTCGGTTTGGAGGACTGACATTTTTGATGTGAGGAAGGGGGGATCCGGATAATCGAAGAGCAGTGTCTTCATTTAGTGGCGAGTCACATCCGTGACGCCGCGGTATTGTTAAACAGAATTACGTGGCTTTTTATAGGGAGAACGCTTGCCAACCGTTAATCAGTTACGTCCTGGGACACTGTCGCCGAACCAATCGCTGAAACGGGATTTACCCGCACCAGTCTGCTTGCACCACGGGGAAGTTGTTCGACGAGCCAGCCACAAGTAAACAAGATGAGTAAGGTAAGATGGATTGTGGGGCCGTATTGAGTTATTCGTTGTGTGACTGGATTCCGACGGGCGATCTCAATGTGGACTGCGATTCGTATTGAAGTTAACCTTGGTCAATTCGATCACAAGGAGCGTAGCTGGTGAAGCAGATGGAAATTGGATGTTGTCCAGCCGAGAACGCCACACACCACGAAACATTTCCATCTTATTGATCTCATCAGTTGGATATAGCAGGCGATAAAACAAAACTCTAAACTTTGAGTGGGTAGACTAACAGGAAAGAACTTTTGATAAGTCATTCTAAAGGGGATGAAAAGGACCATTTCAAACCTCTAATATAAAGCTGTCACATGGACCAACGTGCGTAGTATCGATGAAATCAACCGGAGTCTGGTAACTGTAATTGGAAGTAAGTTTAATTTATAGAAACGAATCTATGTCACCGCACGATGCAGTATGGAGGTCGGATTGCTCTAACGCTCCTTTCATCGAATTGGGGCCGGACAGCATGGAACCTCAGTTTTGAATCTAACGGGTTTTGAACACCAAACCACTCTTTCCTGGTATAAACTCAATAAGTTCCCGAATGGTGTTTAACGTTTGCTGCCTCTGTGACCAAGTACTCAGTTGCGCCGCAGACGTTCATCTTTTGTTCCCACACACAGCTCGGCCGTGCGCATTACAAGGTTGCTGCATACGTTTGGCCATTGTGTACTGATGATACTTTGACTTCTGTAGGAAAATTGCACGATTATTGCGCCTACATCGAATCATGAACCTGTGGTAAGAGCTTTCAAAAGAAGTGGATTTTCATGAACGATGCATCATCTTCCTCTCAATTCGTCCTTATCCATTCCTGGCCTAAGCTCCTGATCTAGCTCAGAATACTGCTTTTCTCTAGGCTATAGCAAGAGTCAGTTGCAGCATCGTGCACGCTGCCCATGCTGTCTAATCGTATTCCGTAGTATGGGCTTTTCCTCCTCAACTCAGTTTTGCCACACTCGAATGATTGAACATAGGTTGGCGAATACTGGAGATTTGTTCTTTTGTATTGTGTGCAGAGTTTGACTAAGGACGATGCGGAACGGTACAGGGCACTTACATGCCCGATGCCACCGCCCAGGAGACTTCCAAACACTGTTGGTGAGGGCCGTTTGTATGGCTTTCGTGACGCTGCTAGACTGATAATTTCTAGTCCATCACGGAACCAGTTCCCCTGAACAACAAGTGCGGGCCCCACACGAGATATTTGCCAGTCTCGCGTGGAAATAAAGTGCACTGTCGCCCATCGAAACGAGTCACGTCTATGGCTTGGCGATAATCTCTTAAAAGTATCTATGCGATTCGCTAGAAATCGATTCTCTCAACTTTATTGGCCCATCCGCTGTTCATTTGTTTTCATGATCTTTGACATGCCATTTTTGGTGCACATTTCAGTTGACGATTTGTCTCCGGACTCACTGGTGTTAAAAAGATGTTATCACTTTTCACCCACGTTGGTATCCTGCATTGTATTGCCATCAACTAATCTGCTACTGATATGACTTTTCTTGCCGAAGTCCTCGAGTTCCACACATCCGCGGATTACTCGCTGGAGTAAATAGCTTGGGGATACGTTGCACCACACTCGGCTCTGTTAGTACTTTCCGCACACACAATTCCTAGTTTGGGCCTGGTTTTAAACCGCCACGAGCGCAGTGATCGTTGCCGGATTGCCAATTCAATACCTTATGCCACTAAGTTATGTGTGGATGAAGGTTGGTTATGATACTAGAACGTTACATTGCTAATGTCACTATCCTCAGGCGTCATCTATGTTTTCGCTAGGTACACGCTTATGCTCTCATACTTTATCCCTAGAATTGTCAGCAATTGTTTACAGTTTTAGGTACCAGCAAAACACATTGCTGTACCGTTATTATGGATGTTGATTTGTTAACTGCACTATGCCATCGTATAACTGCACAGTGAAGTTCAGCGCCAGCAGTTACCCGGAATTTTAACCGTTTGCATTCCTTTCAGGTTAGCTCGAAAAGTATGTCTTCCAGGCCACACTTTGCAACGGGGCATGAGGCGTTTTCAGCTGGTTTTTTGGGAACGTAATCGATCATTTCATCACTTTCGATCACCGTGATGACGATAATTATGTGTCCAGAGTGTGTAGTTGTGGCAAAAATGATGAACCAACCCGTCGTCTGGAGCACCGTCGCTATCCCCCCTTTCACTCACCATGATCCTGTGCTTTCTACGGTAAGTCAGCAGCTAACTTTATCACATGGTTCGAGCATTTCTTTTCAACCAGGTATCCCATCCATACAGCTCCTTATCATAGTCAAACAGTTCATCTTTGCTTTCCAGAAAACACGAAATCGGAACAATGCTGACATTGAGGCTCAATTTCGAGCTACACATCCCCTCCAACTATTCAAATTTCTTCATGAATGATGCTTGATTCCGTGGCACGTTTCAAATGACCATGAACTCAAACCCCTATAGTGTCACCTGCAAGGTTGATGCCTTTATAACAAACATGCGATCCGCACAAAGCATGTGGCATATGGTGATGGGAAAAAGCGTACACGAAAATTGGGTACAGCAAAAACCGTACACGGAAATACACCAGTTCGATGGCTTTACATATAAACGACTGCTCTATATGCCAAATCTTCCATGATTCATTTTGATTACTCAACAGACAGGGTACTGCTCGCCTACTGCAGCTTGCCAAAGCCTCCTCGATCCGGTGGCTCCAACGCACTCAATGTGACCAGACCGAGTTCGTGGCTAGCCTAGCCTTGGCTTGATGAGATTAGTGACCGCCTCAAATGATCGTTAGCCATTTTCTCAGTGGTACTGCACATGGAATAATGTCCACATAGTAAATTTCCCACCCAGAAGAACGCTTGGACGGAATATTCGCAACAATCTGCAGATGTACTCGGTTTGTTAGAGTACAATGGTAATTGAAGTTACTACTTTCGTTGCATACTTAGACGACCGAGTATAAGTGTGGACTGTCAGTTCACGCCATTTTAGTGAACAGAAAAACGCACATCTGCGATAAGCGTCACTATTCCCGCTTCCCTAATCAGCACGATTCACAGTGGACACTTATATATGCACAATAAAAGTGTGTCCATGGTTCCGTTCCTCTGGACTGGTCTTCGGGCCTGCCGCCACAAAATGCTCACGAACTCGATCTGGTCACAGTAAGTGCGTTGGAGCCACCGAGTCGCTGAGGCATTGGCAAACTACCGTAGGCGAGAAGTACCCTGTCTGTTAATTATTCTGAATCATGAGGCATTTGGCACGTAAGGCAGTCGTTTACGTGCAAAGCGATCGAACTGAAGTATTTCCGTTTTCGCCAAATACCGTGCGCGCACCATTTTTCGTGCATGCACTTTTCCGTGTACGCATTTTTCGTGTACGGTTTTTGCTGTATGTAATTTTCTTGTACGCTTTCATCATGGAACCGTTGCGTATATATGATTGACAGCATCCGATTCCCTAGTTGCTTGTCACTGTGGCCTCCATGGGACATCCACAGGACGCATGCGCCTACACAGGGACCATGGGTGATTTGCGCTGCATCACGCACAACTCCATATCCAGTGTAAACCCGAAGGAATAAGGCCGAGAGGCATGTGCATGGGAGCCACGTTTCATCAACGGAGCCGGGCCACGCTCCTCTAATATACACAGCAGCAGTATTCCTATCTATGTAGGGAATCATGTGTACCAGACGTACACGAGGCGTTGACTGGGCCGTAGTCCGCTCCACACTGGATGAGACTACTGTTTGAGCCTAGCACAGCCACCTGCCGACAACGATGAGCAGTCGTCTTGTCAAGATGAACATCTAGTATAACCACACTGGGGGTAACATATATATAAAACATATATACATAGTTCATCGCAGCAGCTTTTAAATCAGTAGATCTTGACTTGCCAGGAAAAGCACCGCACTGCAGTTTCGATGCTAGGTTTTGTCAGTAGTGCGCATCCATGAATGCCACCGACTTGCACCGCAAGCAGACAACTTTTTCCTCTTAACCATGGGCGACAGCGGTGGACCGTCATGATTCATAAGCTAACTGCAATATAGCTTATCTTACCCTTCACTACTATGTAAGTTAAAACTTTGCCGATTAAAGCGTTGATCCCGAAAGACACGACTTCTATTGGAAGTAGCTCTATACTACAGCTGCTGCGACGAACTCCCTAGTAATTACATCAAAAATCTTTTACTCTTGAGTACGCCAGAATATGTCTTGTGCGGCCACCAGGAGAACGAATGTGGCCCATCCGGCGCTCAGTTTGATATGCCTGTTTGCAATGATTCGGAATACCTGTAGCTCGGGTTCGTAATTAACGTTTTGAATCGTTCTCCGAGCTGAGTAATTTAATGTCAAACGTTTCACCACTTCCCTCAGTGGCATCTTCAGTGTACAGCTCCGCAGGGGAAATCTCACGGAAAATGTCGTTGGGACGTAGCGTTTGAAAATAGCCTCGTCGATCTGTGTCCCGTGACCTCTGTTTGTTCGATACTTAGCCGTCCAGCTTCACGCTTTCTCAGCTGTAAGTACACGGGATCGAGATCAATGCGGAGGTTCAGGGAATTCTCCGTAGAGAACCATGTCTCGAGGAATTCCCTTCCTTTTCTTGTCCCTCCGTGCGCCAGAATTTTGTTTTGTCCCAGTTAACATTGTGTCCTTCCTCATCCAGGTGTGCTGAGATCTGTGACGATACATAATGATATCGACACGCACGCTTGTGCTCTTTTATTCTTGTGGATAGTTTTCTCCCCGTTTGACCTACATAGTCTTTGTCGCAATTCTCGCATTTTATCCTGTAGATGACATTTTGGTGTTCTTGTGCCTCCAGTCTTTCTTTAGGTCTAGATAATATTCTTTTCAAAGTCCCAGTTGGTATGTGAGCTATCGTCAGGTTGTGCGGTTTGAGGAGTCTGGCTGTCTTTTCCGATATGTTTTTGATGTACGGCAAGGCGATGTGTTTCGTCATCGTTGGTGCAGGTGTGGTAGTTGTGCTCCTTCGGTTTAGGTGTCTTCGGATGAAACTGCGTGGGTAGCCGTTACGAATAAAAGACCTAAACAGATGTTCTTCTTCCTTACGTTTGGCCTCTGCAGTATTGCAATGCGTTTCTATCCTACGAAACAGGGTCCGTATACAACTTGTTTTGTGACACTTAGGATGATTGCTGTTAAAGTTTAGGATTTGGTCGGTGTGTGTTGCTTTTCTGTAAACTGATGTCTGTAATTCGCCTTCTACCGTTCTGGTGACCAGCACGTCCAAAAAGGGTAGTTGGTTTTCCACCTCCTCTTCTATGGTGAAACAAATGCCTTCCATTGCATTGTTAAGTAGGTCTTGTGCGGTCTGTAGCTGGTTGCGTTTGAGAATCACAAACGTATCGTCAACATATCGCACCCATAATTTCGGACTAAGGACTGGAAGTATATCCTCTTCCAACTTCTGCAATGAGTCCAGATATGGGGGATCCCATTGGGGCTCCTCTAACTTGCTCGTAGAACACTCCGTTGAATTTGAAGTAAGTAGTAAGACACAAGTCGAGTAGCTTGCATATGCTTTCAGTTGTTAGCTTCCCAGTCGTTTGTCCTACATTATTCAGACGTTCTTTGATATTTTCTTTCGCTATCTGTAAGTTGATGGAGGTGAAAAGTGCGGTGACGTCAAAGGATACCATCACTTCTTCATGGTCTATCCTTATGCATTTGAGCTTTTCCAAAAACTGATGAGCATTACTGATGGAGTATTGCGATCCGTTGGTCAGATGTTTGAGGCCCTTCCATAATTCTTTAGCCAAGTTGTAAGTTGGTGTACCTGGGAGTGATACTATTGGTCGTAGCGGCACACCCTCTTTGTGTACTTTAGGAAGCCCGTAAAACTGTGCGATATTTGGATCACGAGCCTTCATTCTATCATACTCTCCCTTTGTGAGTTGACTTAATTCTTGAAGTTTCTTAAGTGTCTTATTCACTTTATTTGTCAACCCTACTGTTGGATCGTTCTCCATACGTCGATAGGTTGTTGTGTCGGCTAGGAGATGACTTGCCTTTTCAATATAATCAGTTTTGTCCATTATGACAGTCATACGTCCCTTGTCCGCAGGCAAGATTACGATGGTTTCGTCGGCCTTCAAGGATTTCAGGGCACTTTTCTCTTGTTGTGAAAATGAGTTGTGTTGCTTGTTGCGTGCTAGCATCGGAACCACGGCATGTCTTATTTCTGTTTTGGTTTCTTCGTTAAGACCATTGGATTGTAAGGCATTTACGAATTCTGCTAGGAACTCCTGCTTTGGAAAGTTGCGTGCTCCAAGCGCATAAGATATGCGCTCTGGCACGTGAACTCCATTGTTTGATGGGGAAGTTTGCGTGTTGGAGAATTACACACTTGCGTTGATTGTGTGTAGCTGTGACGAGTATTCATTCAAATTGAATCTGATCAGTTGCGCTCTCCTGACTGCTCGACTGGCTGACCGCAAGCACGTTGCTTTCCTTTAGGTGTTCCCAGTGAATATGTCTCAATAGCGCTGCGTACGACCTGCTGTAGGTGAGCTGATTAGGACACAGAATATGTTGGTACAGCAGCAGTAAAATTACTTACTGAAAACTTCGCATCTCTTGCCATGTACGAAATTATATGCGCATCGTACGAGAGGCGTTCTATTCAATCGGCGATGTTTTAAAAAGTTACATCTGGTATCTGCATTTATTTCCAAGTATACGGTGTTTCACTACTCTGTGAAAGACTTCAGCATAGAAAGTCCGTCAGCGCATCAAAGCAGTTCAGGAGAGCCTGCTTTACTTCGCCATCGTTTTGGAAGCGTTGACCTTCGAAGATCTCTTTTAGGGTCCAAACAAGTTGAAATCACTTGGTGTGAAGTCAGGACGATGCGATACATACTGATCAACGGTTGCTCGATGCGGTGCAGACTTCGTCTGATGGTCACAGTCAGAAACTGCTGTGGCACTCATGTGCCGCTCACTTTTCGGAGCAGCAAATGACCTTGAATCGTTATGCTTATAGTTTCCAACGAAAAATTCAACACGTTCGCAATTTGTTGTCTGTGATAGTTTGATGCGATAAACGTCCGGGGTGACAATTTCGGGCTGGGAAATACCTCGACTAAAACTATCAGTGACAAATGTGTAACCGTCTCTTAAACGCTTGTATCATTCGTATGTCTTATGGGACCGAATGACTTATCACTGCTGTAGCCAAAGTCTTTTATAGATTTTAACTGTTTTATGTTCGCCAAAATTTTCACCACAACACGCCGTACCATGTGTAGGGTCCTTCACCTTCAATAATTTAGCAGCGCTTAGCAGCAAAAGGACACTACTGGATAGACTGACACGCAGCGCTCTATGCTTCGCCACGTGCTTTGTACCTTCAAAATGCAATGTTGCAGGATTGGACCGACACACCTCCGGTTCTAGCTATCACCGAACAGCCACTAGAAGTGATGGATCGGTTCACTACCCTTGGTAGCTGTGTCACTTCTGGTGGTCACATTACTGAGGAAGTTACTGCGCGTATCGGCAAGGCCTGTGTGGCTTTCCAGTGACTCAACCATATATGGAGATGGCAGGATATCAGCTTGTCCGTGTAAGGTAAGATGAATAACACTGCGGTAAGGTCAGTCTTACGGTATGGATCAGAGACCTGACCAGTTCGCCGCGAAGACATTAAACGCTTAGCCATGTTTGACCACCGGTGCTTTACGGAGTACTGCTCCCCTTTGGTAGGAACACCGGGTGAGAAATGCTGAGGTCAGCCAATTGGTTTTTGGCAAGAAGCCTTCTGGTGTCTCACTCGAGTGTTTACTGAATCTCAATCGCTTACGTTGGCTATGCCATGTCCTCCGTATGCCTGTTGACCAGCTTCCTCGATGTCCATTATATGCCAGGGCTGCGCAAAGTTGTCTGAAACCGAGAGTTAGCCAGTCCATGACGTGACATGGAGGCATGAAGAAGTTGATTGATGGACTTGTTCAGGCTGATGTGTGGATGGCAGCCTCGTGATGGTCCACACTAATAGTTGGAGACTGTATCAGACATGACACAGTCAGTGTGGCTTCTTGCCTGGTTGTTAATTTTCGTTCCATTCTGATTAGTTTAATGCACTTCCCTTTCTTCACACTCTATTTGCATTCAACCCCACTATCTTGCCGTTGTTATTCTTGCGATGTGAGTCGTGGCAACTGGAGCCACCACACTTCCGTTCTCGGAACATAGGTGTTTGGTTGAACTGAACAGTTACTAGTTCCTTTTGCACACGTTACTTCCATTTTTGGATCAAATTTTGAAACTGGAACATGAAATGTCCCGGGTTGTCTTGAACAATTTACGTATAAAGTATGGCGATACTCACCTGGTTAGTGGGCCCCTTAATATATTTAAATAGTCAGATGTGTATTACATCCGGGCCTCATTCCATGCGAGTGTTTATTGCACCGTCCGTTTAATTCTCCTTTACAGCTGTGAAATTTGACCCCTTGCTGCATAGTAGCTGGCCGGTAGTTTTCCGGAACGATACCCACCCGTTACTGGTAGCTCATCTGGCGTGCACCTGTTCCTTTTTTCTCTTCCTATGCACTGCGACACAGTATCTGAGGTGTTTTTCACCTCTAGCTAAACTGTATAATGATAATTACGAGTGTTTATTGCAATTATGCTTCCATCACCGGTCATCTCGAAACGATGGACGCCGAAGTGCCATCTGGTGTCTCCCGGTTCAAGCTAGTGATCGGCCTAGATTTCATCGTTATAGAGCATTCACTTGATGTGCTTGTGTATCCTTGCCCTACGCTCGTCCTAGAGCGGATGCCTCGATTCTGGTCATTCACTAATCCGCTACCGATTTTCCTTATACATTGACGGAATGCGCAGCAAACGATGACCCTGTTTATGAGCCGAGAAACTGTCTCTCTGGTCGTTGCTCAGTGTGTTTGTCAGTGTCCGGAACACGAAGTCTTTGTTCAATTCCTATGAAGACATCGAATTTCAGTGGAGTTCGAGGTTTGCTGTCATGGACGGCATTTCCGCCTTCGACATTACTGAGTACTGGATACTCGGAAGGCCGTTGAACCCGCGGGTTTTCACGGGAATTCCTACAAATATCGAGCACATTGCGACAAGACGCGTCACATCAATTGAGCTGAATTAAACCTCGCGAGCAGATAGCCATACCTAGTCAATGCACAGAGCCCAGCACGGGAATACAGGAGTAGCTTCCGTGAAATCTTCTGACTAAGCCGTACCACTTGTGCCAGGAAATCATCTGTCGTTGTGATCACTAGTGACAACATCCGCAACTACCACCTAGCTCGTTAGATAAAGCACCTCAGGAACAGTTCAGTTATTTCAGGTTAGTGGCGAAGTATTATCTAAGGCATTAAATAAGTTTGGAAGTAAGAGCTTATGCCAACACCCTGAGACGAATGCATGATACTGTCGATGCAAAAAAGCAGTCGCACCGTTTGTGATAATCACTGTAGATTGGCCAATTACCGATAGTGACAGATTCATTAGGGCGCATTACCTCGGGATTGGGTTCTCAGGCAAGAGAATAGGTGAATCTTAGATCCAGATAGAGTTCTATGGTTTGCAGAAGGCCTTGCTCTTGGTACCACAAACCGGATATAACGATTTCAAGAGCGCATTGGATATCGATTGCCCCACTCCATCGAAGCACTTATTTGGAAATGCGTTTCCATAAAATACATGTGAACTTCACATGATCTGCATTTAGACACTATGAGCCTTAACGTACCTGGGGCCTTCCCTAAGATAGGTCAGGGTTGTTAAAATTGCCTTATTTCTTCGTTGTTATCGCGGACTTACTCACAGAATCTTGCGACGCAGTTATTGAGATACTGCCCGTGAAAATTTGGTCGATCCGCTATGTGTGGACATCACCCTGCTCCGAGGTAGCGCTGTTAGCCCTTGACAAACCTCATGCTATTCCCCTATTGGTGTTTGTTTTGCACCTTCATGATGCAGTGCGCTGCTGATGAGCCACCATGCATTTGTCAACTACTGGATCCTTGATAACGAGGGATTCGGAGCGCCTGCTCGATCCGCTTGTATGGACAGCTGCATCGCAAACGACGGACATATGACTGCTGAAATTGGCGAATGCCAGAAACGCCCTTTCGAATATACCACACCTGTGATGCAGATTTCCACAAAACGCGGGCCGGTCTAATGGACGACAGTTACGTTTAGTACTTTCGAACAAGATCAGAATGCTCATAGGCTCTTCGACTGCGCCTGGCTTCACTGGGAACATACCTTTATTATTATTATTGTCTAGTGTCGCCACTCATTAGAGTAATGCTCTAACATTTATATAAAGATGAGACGAGCATACCGGTACTAAGGGTGTGCTCATAGCTCATCGAAAAAAGTTTTATCCCATTCATCTAACACTGGGTGTCGCGTGAATCGATTTGGGCAACCGTCGACCAAGCATAGGGAAGTTCAGTGGCTGTCTAATGAATTGGCTCGGCGAACCACCCCGTGGTACCAGTTGGGAGTGATTCGGGTCGATCTCGTTCCAGCGAATGGTTGTGACAGTGTTTCAAGACGAAGTGGGTTACCGCCTAGCATTCGTTTTCTCCACTGACGTCAGTCATCCACGCTGTATAGTCTCTGTGATCGTTTCTTGCACTGGCGACCCAAACAAACAATCACACACGCAGCGTTACATAACTTTATTCAACGTGGCCACATACACACGTTTCTACATATACATTTGCACACAAAGTTCAGTTTGCAACTGGTAACATATTGTCCAGTTGCCGATCATTCTTGTTAATATTAACTTGATTATGCGTGCCTCACACTGTCGAGAATAAACTATTTGTTTGTCTGACTAGGAAGTAACTGACGAATTACCAATAAAGGTGGTAACAAAATCCCCTACTACTTGACTTGCCAGTCTAAGTTCTGCAGTAATGCGCACCACTGATGTGTCTCAATAGAACGAATCATCGTCATCAATACACGTTAGCTGATAATGAGAAACCTCAGCCGCAATACTAAAAAGTTTCACTAAAAAACGATTCCAAGCAAGTAATGGGCTGTTAAATATTATATTATGCGTTTTGTATGAGATCGGGATTGGAGGGGAACCTAAAGGGGAAGGAGGATGGATAAAGAAACCCAAAACACAAACGTCATTGGGTCCGGCTCCTAACCATACCAACAAGTGTGTCAAACTAAACATGTTCATCGTCCTTAGGACCCCATCCACGCAGTCAGGATGCACCAACCGCATCAAATTCGAAGTGAGGGTTTTCATTTATCTAGACCAAGTCATCGCTTGGCCTCCCGTCCTCCTCTTCCAACCGCACTCCCGACGCGCAAACAATGCACCTCGCAGGTTTCGGTGTGCTGACCTGCGCAACACGTGGCCCAGCCATCGAAGCTTGGTGCGTGATATAATGGTGCTGTACGGTTCAGTTGCTCTTCCTGCACCAAATACGAGTTGCCGAACACGCTCATTGCTCACGCGGTGCTCCCACCAAACATGAGCTAAGCGACGAAGGCAGTGATGATCGAATGTGATGAGCCTCTTCATGTCTGTCGACCTGATGCGCCAAGTTTCACAACCATATACGAGAACTGTACGGACGGCTGCGTTATAAACTCTGTCCTTCAGGGTTAGAGTAACGTCGCGTTGGCGCCACAGGTGGCGGAGATTCGTAATAGCACCTCATAACCTCATCTTCGATCCCACGGGCGCTAATATAGCTGCCCAGGTACTTGAATTCCTGAACGACTTCTAGCTGATCGCCACCAAGCGTCAGCGCAGAGGTGGGTCCCTTTCAATCTTGGAGGACTTTGCATTTCGAGGGAGCAAAATTTAGCCCCAAACAACTGACAGCCAGTGTTAATCGATCCAGTGCTATTTGGCACTTTTTGGAGCTGTTATAGATTAGGGAAATATCGTCCGCATACTCCAAGTCAAGAAGTCGCTCACCAGGAAGCAGCTTCACACTATTTAAATTGTGTTCAGCGAATGCTGTTTCCATGACTTCGTCAATCCCGAAAGTAAAGAGGAAATGTGACAGCGGGCAACCTTGTCCTACACCTCTGGTGATAATAAAGGTCTGCGACAGTTTGCCATAAACCGTCGCTCTGCCCGAACTATGCGCGTACAACGCTTTGATAATGTTTACATATTTATCAGGCACACTTTTCCTCAGCAGATAGTCCCAAATGGGACATCGATTGACTGAAGTGAAGGCACTTTTTTGTCAAGACACGGTGGGTCGCTAATACACCTGGCGGTGCTCCAACAATTGACGCAAGGTGAAGATGTGGTCGATGCAGCCCCGACCTCGACGAAACCCGGTTTGCTTTTCACGGACCTAGTTTTTAGGAGTGCCAGTCAATCTGTGGAGAACGCTTTAGAGGCAGTTGAGATCAGACTGATCCATCTATTGTCGCGGCATTCCGAACGGGACCATCCCTTGAAAATTGGGACAGAGCGGCTCCAGTCTGTCGGTACACTCTCCTGCTCCCAAATTTTCACTAGCAATTCGTGCAAATTATCTACTAGAGCAAACCCCCCGAATTTGAAAAGGGCTGGGGGAATTCTATCTGCCCCTGCGCCCTTATGTAATTTCAACAGCCTGATCTCACGTTTGGCTTCTCCGTATAAGGGCGGATCCAAGGAGACGGCCCAGGGATAAGGGCGTTCAGCCCGAAAAACAAAACGATAACTCAGGTTTGTTAAATTGCCTTGCAAAGTGTTCGGCCCGACGCTCCAAGCGTTTTGACAAGCTGTAAATCGGCTCTCCACTCTCGTCGCGTGTGGTCTCGCTAACACCAGGTCTCCTGTTGCCTGTTTCCCGTATCAAATGGAATAACTTACGATGATTACCAACGACAGCGCTTTTTCCACTGAGGCACGATGAGGCCACCAGACTTCGCGATCTCTCTTCAGGCTACCACGCAGTTTTGCCCTGAGAGTTTTGTGAGTCTCATTGTATTCGCTTCCAGCCGGAATACGTCGGCGAGCATCCATAAGTTCCAGAGAGTATGTAGAGACCCAATGTCGAGTTTAGCAATTTGATTTGCCACATGAAGGCATGCCTGATAGTAACGTCTGGCGAATATGCATCCAGTGATCTTCGACGGTGGTCAATGGGCGCTTACTCTGCTCGGATGCCAGTGTACTTTGATACGCATACAGCACCCCTGGCTTTGCCAGCTGGCTGGTGTCAATGCGTTCACGTCGACGTTGCGGGCGTCTACCGAAAAGCATCCAGAGGTCGGCGTAAACAAGTGCGTAGTCAGAGTCTACGCTCGTACTCCAAATGAGGTGACAGTTTTGGACACAGACTCCAGCGGTAACTGATCGCGATATGATCGGTTTGCGTCCATGGCTGGTAGGCGGTAGGTCACTCTTCTGCGAGTGCTATGTCGAAAATTAGTGCCCACGAGAAAGAGACGAGCATTTTCACACTTGTGTAGCAACCGCTCGCCGTTATCAGTACGAGAGCCTACACCATATTGGCCGCCCAGATGAAGCTCATCAGAGAACAATTTTCCAACTTGGGGGTTCAGAGCACCAGCAAACACCTCGGTATCCGTACTTTTGCTGCAACGGAGGAGCGTGTTCACTTGGTGATAGAATCCATCTTTCACCGAATCAGTGCCACAGTTTGCAGGGGCGTAGACCTCAATGACAAACAGGCACCGTTGGTTCTCGCGCGACTTCGAAGCATGGAACGAACTAGTTAATCTAACGGCGCGCATCCGAATGTTGTCTGGAATCCAATTGGTCAGGGAAGCTTCAGCCCGGGGACTCAAAACAATGCCGACGCCAGCTTGACCGGCATTTGAAGCTGCATCATCGCCAGAGAGACGCAATGAGAATGTGCCGGCAGTGTCGCATGTGGGGGATCGCAGGGTAAGCATGGAGCTGGAATTTTGCAGGCAGGTTTCTGATAAACAGCAAATATCCCTCGATAGGGCTTCTAGTGTGCGGGCAAGCGCTGCCTGTCGGTCAATCTGTAGAAAAGTGCGCACATTGAGTCATGCCAGGCTTATCGAGGACTCCAAAGGGAAACGGATGAACTGACATTGTCCGCTCGGTTGAACATGGACTTTTCAACTGGATTGAAGCGACGCTTTGCGATTGCGTGTGAGTTGAAACTAGAAGACAAGCGACTATGGGAGGGCCAAGAATTGAGGGATTAAAAATGGGGGACAAAATGGAAGTTGGAGCGAGACGATAAGGATTAAAAAGCGCAAGAAGGGGAATAAGAAAACGGGAAGGCTTGAGCAGTAGCATCTAAACCCCTATCCACCCTGCTCGATGCAGCAGATAGGGCGCTGTTGATTATCTTATGCGGCTCGGAAACTAATTACGACGAACCAAATCGAATTTATCTATTTGTTTAAACCCGTCACTCTTCAAACCGTTGCCTCGTGACTGACACCCTGAGTTTTTCTCGTGATCCACACACGCGAGTTCTTTAAAGTGCCCCCCCCCCCAAACAATGATATTTTTGTCGTTTTTAGCGTCGTACCTTATTTATTTGTTTTAAAGTTGGATGCTTATGACTAAACTGTTCTTAAGGTACGATGAAAACCACCGAATCCTGTGCAAATACGAACATTTAAACAAGTCACCACAATTTGGTGATAAAATTCGCTTAAATACAGGCACTACGGTAGAGTCATTATGTCATGGGAGCAGAGGTGATGGCCTAGTACAAGGGTGATATTGGATTATCGTTATCAACATGTTGGCTGAAATGTGTTCACTCGGTGCTATATGTCCGTTTTTAATATATAATACATTTGTGATGTAATAATTGTTGTTTACCCCCATCTGCCCATCTATCTAGAAGAGCACTCACGTCCCCATTTTGTTTGATCCTTTTAGACACCCACAATCACATCTACCGCAGTTCCACGTCATGTCTCGCGCCGTACACCAACTTGATTTTGTCTCATCCCAGAAAACCCCAAGCCTCCACCAGCACCAGTGCCCGTGTCACATAAGCTCGGGCCAGTTGCTGTCTTCATATGACTTATCTTGCTCATGCGCAAATCGTGACCGAGTAAAGTTGTTTCTTTTCCAAATTTTTATATGTGAGAGCGCATTGTTTTCTTGTTGCCATTATACTCCCCAATCCCACTGCCCTCACCTCCGACACCTTTGTATCCCCCTTACTTGTCGCACTATGGATTGCACTTATTTCTTTCACATTTCTCATCTCGGTACTGTCGCTGTTTATCCGCTATCTAGTCATTTTCGTTCTTCAGGAAAAAATGTATCAAACCAACTTAAAATCTGTGCTTATTTGTTGTGATTTTTTGTTAACCACGCCACACTCAGCAAACAAAAACAGATGCACGCCAGCAAACGACTATTTAACATTATGAATTCACTAACAGTACATTTTTGTGATCGGATTGTCGGATCTCGTCTACGTCCTTTTTGACACGCGTGTCGCGTTTCACTGCCGCAACTAATGCTGATACCGTCATCTGTCATTGTTCCCTTTTGTACACGTCAAACGTCCTTCCTTCACACCTTGCAACGGACCCCGTGTCTGTCGATAGATTCCATGGAATACTTCTTTTGACTTGGTGTTTCACACGGGATGCATGTTCGTGCTTTATATGTTGGTTCCGTTGGTATACCTCCCTGCTTGACTGGAATGTGACCGTGTCCAACCACAGATGCCTACACAGTGTTCCTCAAGGGTCGTGCTAGCGTAGTGTTTCGCATCCAGGTTTACCACTCTGAGTCTGTCAGCAGACCATCCGGTGCCAACTGAATCACATACACTTACTAGAGCGTATCCTTCCTAGAATTGGTAAATAATAATAACATTGTGTCAGCTGTACGCCGCTTCGCTGCCGCGCGACAACCACCGGTCGCGCGTGGGCTGAGCATACTGCGAGGACGCCCACTCCTACGCGGATTCGAACCGGTGACCTTATGATTACAAGCCAGGCGTGTAGACCACTCGGTCACCGATCGACCGTTTGGGTGTTAATTCAAGAATAAACGGTGACCAGCTGTTCGCCGAAAGCGGCTGAGACTTGCGGTCCCGTCAATGCAGTCCAGCGCTGCAGAATTTAGGCTGGATCCGCGGCAAGTCGAATAGTAGGGCATTTTGTTACCACCTTTATTGATAATTCATCAGTTACTTCCCAGTCAGATGGTCCATGCGCATGTAAAAAAAACGCGGGACGCCAGCTACATTCACTATGGCGCGCATTCTCCTTGCTCTTTCGTTAGTGGAGTTCACAACCCATACTTTGGAAGTTAGCGCCTTATACCATTGGCAACGGGCCGGCAGGTTAGCTGCGGTATGGTGCGGTTCATTCACCATCAGTCTTTTAATATCTTCGGTGCACCATGATCAAGTGACGGACTCGCATAATGACATTGGTTGCAACACAACTTTGCGAACCTTGACGAATAAGCATCCTGCGGCCTCCGTATGTGACTGGAGCTTTGGAAAGCTACGCGATTATTACATTACGAGCATTAACCTCTTCGATGATACCAGTTGACAGCCTCAAGAAATGCGTGAAAAGTGGCGATGTGCCGGTTCATTTTTGCAACAACGTAAGGGTGCAAAGTGTGGGGTGTTGCGCTTCAGCCTAGTTGAATCTAACCGAAATAGTGATATACAGTCCGTATGGTGTATGTGTTCGATAGTTCGACACCAACCAAGGAAAATGCAAGATGGGAAAGTTAATCGGCCACATTGGTCGTAATGCTGGAAAGAAGTGGAGTGATAGAGCAGCGATGAGGCATTCCTTTCGTCATGATGAATCTAGGTGGAAGTTTATTTTACAACCGTGCACTGACACAGGAGCCGTGATAAAAGAAATCCTGGTATGACTTTCAACGATAGACAACGCTACAAAATGCGAAGATCGTGGTAGATTGTCTTGAAGTGTGATTACGTCCAGGTATCCACACACACAAGATTTTGGCACCCGACCCAGTGGGAACGGCGAATGCTTGTGTCGTGGTGAGCGCTTTTGCTTACGTAGGTTTGGGGAGAATTTAAATGAAGAGCTAGACGCTAGTGCAATACCGGTGCGCCGGCTACGTGATAGCGCGAAAGACACCATCAATGCTATCATGTTTCTGCTAATGACGCTGTCGTCACAGACTCCGCCCCAACTGAAAAGTTGAAATCTCAGAGGCAGTCTTTAGGGATGACCAAGGTACAGCATCACACTGCAGCAAAGTTGTTCTGACGAGTATGCGACCTTGCAGGTATTCTTGCTACTAGAATTTGTTCCAAAGCAATCCCCCTCCGGACCTTGGTTAGCAGCTCACTTAAGCAGAGAAGAAGAAGAAGGCATCAGTAGTATGCCGGTACGTAGTATCGACGCTTCGCTGCTATGCAACCACCACCGTTCGCACGCGGGCTAAGGATACTGCGGGGGTCGCCCAGGCCCCTATGCAGGCTTGAACCCGCGCCCTCAGATCACAAGGTAGACCACGGGCCGGCTATTAGAGCAGAGATATGCATATGAACGACTACGGTGTTTTCCTTGACCCGAAAGTCTTTCGACCATGAAGGGCGTACCAACTAAACTCCTTACCATTCTGAAGTCCCGAAGCCATCTAAGGATTTAGGGGAAGCTGTCTTCTAAATTCCCCACAACAAGTGGGGTTCTCTACTTTGTAATCGAAATGATCATAATTGACTCCGTTGTTACAGATTCTAATGAAGTGGACGTTCTGCCATGTGACCGATTGACAAACCTAGAGTACGCGGATGATATAACTCTCTTTGAGTCTGACTCTGGTTTTGCAAACAACGCTAGATAGACTGGTGTGTAGCGCTGCAAGCTTCGGCATGTCCTTTGCATTTTCAAAGTACTGTTGCAGGACTGGGCCGACACACCTCCGGTTTTAGCTACTTCCACAGAAACTGATGGATCGAATCACTTACCTTGGTAGCCGTGTCACCTTGGGTGTTCACATCACTGAGCAATCTATTTCGCGTATCAGCAGGCCCTATGGCTTTCCAGATGCTCAACGATCTATTGAGACAAGGGGATGTCAGCTTGACAGTGAAAAGTAGAGTGTATAACGCTGCTATCGGGCCCGTGTTATTGTATGGAGCAGAGACCTGGCCAGTTCCAAGTGGAAACGCTTAATGATTGGCTGTGTTTGAGTATTGCTCACATCTGATTGGAACACCAGGTGAGCAATGCGTCGGTTAGTTTTTGGCAAGAAGCCCTTTGGTGTCTCATTCGAGTGTCTGCTTAAGCTCAACCGCCTACGGTGGCTAGATCATGTCTTCTGTATGCCTGTTGAACCGCTTCTTTAACGTGCAGTAAACACCGTCAGTGCAGGTAATTCGGCGAAGTCGCGAGACGGCTAGTGGCATAAATAAAATATATGAAGATTTGTTATCGATCCCTCACAAGTCACACAGGGGTTGATGTGATCGAGTAAATACACTCGTCGAAAATATTTCCATCACGGTTGGATCGGTAACTGAGCAAATGAGAGGTAGAGTAACAAAATGTCGAACGTTTTGATGCTCTTGAGGGTTGTGATCTAAAATGTTGATGCAGTGGAATGCTAACGTACAGTAAAACATTCTTAAGTTGACCACTCAACGGACTGGACCAAAGTGGACAACAGAGAGAGCAGGTCAACACACAAAGTTTCCATCCGTAAGATTTAAACGGTGTACTTTCAAGCAATCAAAATTAAAACGGTCAACTTCGGAGTTATTACTTTATATGCTTTCGCTAGTAAGTTGATAAATCCCCGAAATAAACGGTTCACGCTTTATAGTTCCGTGAAGTGTTTTACGCAAATATGTTCTATGAACCTGGGAATGGGCTCCATTGGTGGAATTAACGACAGAATACGTAACTTTCCCATGAGAATTCTTTTGATATTTTCAGAGCTTGATCTTCATAAGTCAAGACGTAAATGACACTGTTTTAGCTAGATCGCGGATGAAATGCGAGAATGGTCGAATATAGAAGCTTTGAACAGTAAAGAGCTGGAGGTGTTATTGATAGTAGAATCTGAAATGAAGTTTTGACTAACTGGCGGTTTAAGGCACAAGTGTTGCATCTGTGAAATTTGGAAATCTTTGCACCGCCAAAGTTGTAGTCTTTGCGTGTTTGTAAATTCAAAAAGGAGCACCCACGAGCATCTTATGCTGATCCAGTCCCATTTGAACTCAAACATGGCTATAGGCAAGGGCTGTGGACTGGACAGATGGTTAGTGTATCGGAGACCCGGTGTGAAATACAATAGTGCCACATCCGTAGACGTGACTGAACTTGGATGCATGGGTTAGGTAGGTGTCGTACGTAAATCGAGGAATTTCAACCCCCAGAGAAGGAAAAGTGACATGGAGAAATCGACTGAGAGATGTGGTCAGGATAGTGCTGCAGTCTTCGCGAATGGGGACCTTGGGATGACCAACACCAGTGGTTGGAGATTATCAAATATGTCGGAGTTAGTGGCGCACTTGAATCTTGCTGATTCCATCCCGATTAGTTTTGCGCATTGTCTCCTAATTCCAGTTTTTTCTGTATTCTGTTTCCTATTATTGTTACTGTGATTCTACCGGCTGGCTACTGGATCCCCCCACTTCAGTGCTCGGAACATAGCTGCTCAACCTAACGGCTAGCGGGTCAAACATCACGAACTGTTCACCAAAACATGTGGACGATTGAGGCTTCTTTGTCACACCCTGGTGGCAGGTGGTCACTCATCCATGTTGTAGTTCACTGTCCTCGGTATGCTTAAATTGGGAGGTGGTGGTGTCGAAGCCGATGGGTGCTTTGGTCGGCCCATCGGAAGCTAGGTCCGCGAGAAGTGCATCCACAAACGCTAGCATTATGCAGCACAAGTTTAGAAAACAACTCGTCCGAGGTATAAAACATCTGGGAGCCCATCGTTAGAGCTTCGTTTACAGTCTGTAAGCCCATGCCACACTGGATGAGAGGCCTTGGTTCGATTGTCGCAGCGTCTGATCAGTGGCCTTTCATATGGCTCACGAACGTGTATCCATTTTGACGTGGGCTCGCACCATAAACAACGAATGAGACGTGGATAGCAAAGCTTGTAATAAAGAAATATACATGTGTACACTCATTTCTGAGTCATTTCACAGAGACCTTTCGCTATTCGATGGGCAACTGGTGGTCCCTGAAAAATCATACTCGTGTACAATTGGACAAGTGAGGCGCCCGCTTTCATCTTCTCCAGTGCATCTTGCGCATCACTAATTCCCCCGACTCCAATTAGTGGAAGTTCACCTTTGGTCAATGCGGCCACTTTGGCCAAGCATTCAGTGGAACGAGCAAAGAGAGGTCGCCCGCTCAAGCCTCCCAGCGCAGGACTTTCCACAGGGGATGCATTGTCTCCCGCGGGGACAGCATGACATGCGACTGCCTCTTCGTACGAGGCCAACATGGTATTCGAAACGATTAGACCGTCGATTCGAGTCTGAAGAAGGACCAAAAGAAGAAAATATCGGCTGCGAGGATACAAACATGAGATAAAATGCGCCAAAAGAGATCTGTAACAACCCCATTCAATTAGAGCCGCTTCACAATTTCCAGGGAATCATCAACACAATACGAACTCTATGTGGGCGGTGTGCGTTTAGAACTCGCGACATCACACCTACGGAGACTGCCGTAACTAGCTGTCGCACATTGCAAGTCATTCGAGTTCTAAGTGTGCCTGGTTGCCCTCAAGAGAACTACCGATCACAACTGTTCCGTAGCAGGCAGAGGATTCGAGAAACCTGCAAATAGATGCCACGACCCCACTGAGTGAAAAGAAGCAGTCCGAGTGGCGGCGCCTAAAAGTGAGAACAAGCAGCTGACTGCAAAGCAGGCCTCTTCGAGATAGAATGAATTGATGCATTTTGTAACGCTCAATGCCCCGAGTCATTGTTTATCCTGTTCAATTGATAATTCGGAGATATACATACAGGCAGCTCGGCCGGAAGATAGCAACAACCATATCACTACAGCGGTGTCTTCGGGTAGGCACAAGGGAGTGATAATCACCTCGTTGGTTCGGTAGGCTCCTGTGCGCTAAGGAAATTCTAGGTCTGCGTGATATGGAGAATTATTTGTGATGGAACAGGTTGGACTACCGACACAAAAATTAAGCGGCCAAGCATAGTACTAATATGCTATCCGCGTTTGTTGGACAAATAGCTTGCCCATGAAGGGCCGCAGTTTCTTGCAGAATTCTTCATGCACGCTAGTGCCAGATCCTCAAGCTAATTCATAACGAAGGAGATGCCTAATGAATCAGTTTGTACTGCTAACATGAGCACTAATAAATGGAATTTTTCAGAGTAGTGGTTAATATTTTTTAACGGTAAGAGGTTCAGTCCCAGCCTCCTGAAATAGTTGTTTAGTCAATGACTCACCGAAGGCTCAAGAACAGTTTCGACAATGTCCTTCAGAGACTGATCACTTTCATCGGGGGATATTTTTAGTAAGATGGGCGTCCGTTTCTTTAAACGAGAACGCGCGTCCAAAACCTGAACAATTTCAAAAAAGTGGTGAAATGGTGATAGATTTGCAAACTAAGTATGGACCATAAATGTGCACATTATACACTCGAGAACGTCAAACCACTTTGGTTACGTGAAATGCTAGGTATAAATGGCAGTGTTCTACGGTTTAGGCGATGAAGCGCCTAATGACTGAATTAGAACTATGAATATCGTATAGTAACTCGTCCCTCACTCATGAAGTCTAGACTCGTTCAATGGAAAGCGAAGTATCGCAAAAAAGGGTGAGCATAGTTACGTAATCGCCTAATCGAGCAAATTGTATGTATCCATTTGCAATGTCTGTTGAGAATACAAATCCAGTCACAACGCGAACCAAGACACGGTGCTCCAAGCTCTCAACTCTGGATACGGTGTTTCACCGTGTTCGCAACAAGACAGTACCTTAAGATGGTGCGACGATTTGCGTACCGTTTTGACCCATTGAGCTATACTGGGTGATGCATCCGGGCCCCCTAGAGAGCTACTCCTACCAAGTTAGTCAATGGTTAAAGGTCAGACAAACGCAGTCTTCTGGTCATCCAGTTTGAAGGATGGAAATGGGATGGCGTCCATTCCTATAGAACTAAATGTTTGCCACCTTTCCGCTGCGATCCCTACAGACTTTTGAGCAAAAAGCTTTAGTAAAGGACCCTAGTCGTCCTCCACTCTAGGTCTGGACGCCCTGGCAGTATCTCAGCCCCAAACTCTAATGATATCCTGCATCGGCCGTCGCGCAGATTATCAACGATCGTCTTATCTGGTGTATGCAACACGGCGCATTAGGGATAACATGCTACATCTTGCGCCTCCCTTCTTATCCATCTATTTCTTATACTCCCATTCCTTATCTTCCTTCTATAATTCCCAGTTTTATTGACAGTAACCAAAGTGCCACTGGAGGAGAACCATCTGCAGTCACCTCCCCGCAAAACCCATCGGACAACCGTCCCTCGTAAGACAACGCTGTCCCGTTCCCCTAACGAAATTCAACATTCGCACGCTAAGTCGACAGGCTGCACTCATACGCACGTTAGACACACTGGATATTGACGTGTAACGTGGTCCGAAACTAGGATCAATGAACCTAATAGGGGTGTTGAATTAACTGCGCTCGGCTTGTCCTCTCGCCATTGGTTGCACGCATCCAGAAACGCTGCTGCAGCACTCCCGTGTCAAGCTGGGGCAGGTATCAGTCTCAACTCCAAGGCTCAGGCATCGTTGATTGATTAGATTCTGGTGAATAGCAGCTTGTGTGTTGCCCGTTTGACGACATCAGCTAAGGTTGATTCACGAAGTAGTACAAAACGCTGTTTGTGATTTCCACTTATGCTTTCAATGACTGCAGTTCTGGTGCCACGAAGGACACATGGTAACCCGAATTGAATGCGACTAGTCACTAGTACAGATATCATAATATTGCATGGGATACGAACGCACAATTAGGCATCTGAGCTCTTCAAAAGCTCAGCCAGATGGTAATTATGGGCTTAATTCCGAATACATTGGCATCTGGTAGCGTCTGTTGCAACTGTATGCGGAGCACCAGTTGTTTCTTAGTAGCTCTGCTTTCAGACACAGTGGGTGCTGTAGAGCCACTTGGCGTCCTTTTGTAGCTGGCCAGCGATGGACCCAAATTGACCATATAGCCATAAGTTACAGGTGGCGTGGTTCCACACTGAATTGCCGCTCCTTCTGGAATACCTGCGTCGACCCTGATCATGCCTTGATACGCTGTCGTTTTTCCATGAACTTTACCGAGAGGCAAACCTAGCTACTCCCCCATTCGCAACTGAGAAATAATCCCAGCTCTCGATCAGGCAAGTCTATCAAACTATTCTGCGTACCAAACTTTCGTTGTCTTGTCCTAAAGACACTAAGGTTCAGGAGAATAGGATCTCAGGCGCTATGCACGACGCAGGAGCATCCGCTGTAGTACTAGCAATCGTCACCGCACCAGCCACTAGATTTCTGAGAGTTCGGTGAACCTGTTGGAATCCAGAAGAAAACTCCCGACTTGCTCTGAGCACAGTGTAACTAGGCGCGAACTAAAGCGGAGACTGCGTCCTGACAAGGAAGGCTGATGGATCAGTTGGGCTCAAAAAATGGAGGAGGCGGGAACAGTACACAACTGTCGAGAGCGCTTCCATCTCATCCGCACCAACGGTCCCAGTAAACCAAGTAATCAGACCGCGCGAGTGCACTGGTACACAATAAGGAGCGCCGTATGACTCGCTGGGCGGAACACTTACAGGATAAGTTCATTTGGCCACCTGATCCTGCACCTCTTCCTACTCAGGTGATACAGGACGAGCCATAGCCAGTTAGCATAGAGGCCCATCGGAGGCTTAGGTCCGAAAGATGATCACAGTTCTCAATCGTTTTCGTGTCGTTGGCCCGGATTCCCTCCCACCTGCATTATTTAAAGATGGTGAGGTCCACTGAGAAACATTGACTTCCCTTTTCGAATATGTTTGGAAGGAAGAGTGGCAATATACAAAAAAGGCAGTCGCACAGACTGTGCTAGCCACGAGGTTTTAGTCTAGCGCCAGTTGTGACCGGATTACTGACCTCAATTCCCGTTCGTCGCCTCACTGGGGAACGGGACTCTCGGATTAAGGAAGAGCAGGTAGGTTTCCGCCCAGGACGTGGCTGTAATAACCTAATATTCAACCTGCGGTAGGTGACAGAGCAGCGCAAGGCATATTGCAAATCGACAATAGCTGTATTCCTCGAATTCAGGAGTGTGTTCCACTCAGTAGATCGATTTATTCTGTTCGGTCTACTTACGCGGAAATTTGTCCCGACGAAATAGGTGAACATCTTACAATCATTATACTCGAACACTACAGGCCGCGTTAGGGTCTACGGTGGCCTATCGGATAGCTTTCCGAAAACTAATGGCCTTTGTCAACATTGTCCGATTTCCCTACTTCTGTTCCATTTCGTTTTGGATTCTTTCATGGAGTGTTTCCTTGCGGCATCTCACGATGTGGGTGTTGAAGTGCTGCCCGGTGAACGATTAGTTGATCTTGATTACGTGGACGATATCGTCTTGCTTTTCGACAATTCTGCGGCGGCGCAATCAACCCTGAATAACCCCACTAGAGTAGTCCCTTTATTTTGTATGCGATTCGTACCTTCAAAGTGCAAAGTGTTGCAGCAGGACCAGCATCTCTTGACTCGATAATGAAGAACTCGAGGTAGTTGATGGATTCACTTAACTTGACAGTTGCATCAGGAACGATCAGTGCGAAGAAAGTGAAGTCAGTTTAGGCACTGCCAAAGGCAGTAATTCCTTCTTGAACCTGCGGCATCTTCGGCGACAGAAGGGGAGTTTCTCTCCGCTGAAAGGTCGCGATTACAAGGTCACAGTGAGGGTCATCCTGCACTATGGGAGTGGGACTTGGTCCCCTCGGTCTGAAGATTTGAGGCGCCTCCAAGCCTTTGATCACCGTTATCTGCGAAGCATTCTGGTGTCGGATGGCACCAGCGGGTCCCCAACGACAATGTGCGCAGGCTAGTACTAAGCAGTGATAAACAACCTAGTTCTTTATAATAACAGATACTGCTAAGTTGGGTTGGCTTGGGTACGTACTACGTATGCCTGGTCACCGCTTATCGAGGATGGCTTTGTTTGCTCTCCCAGATGTAGGGTGGTGCAAGGCTCGAGGTGGACAAAAGTTGACATTGCAGCGAGAAATGTAGTCACTGACGCCCAAACGGTGCGGTCAGTCCATCTCGCCTTCCGGACTGGAGTCCACGTGACTTGCTTTGTGCTTGGCTCGAGACTGGAGGATATGACTCGCTGTCGAGACCAGTGACAGGTCCGCTGCCGTCTCCTAGTCGGACTGCCTGTTTAGTGCTGAGTTAGCTGTAGGGTAATGACTGATTATGACGCGGGGCAGTAAAAGCCGCAGGGAAGCTGTCTCGCCGATGCGCCTTATCTTTGCACGATAGTCAGCTGTTTGTGACGGTATGTTGCTAACACAAGGTGTAGGTGCCTTGACTCTGAATGTTTGTTTGGACATTAAGTTTTTCAGGTAAGTCCTCTTTCTCATCCTCTTATTGCTCTTTATTCCACAGGTGATAAAGGTTGTCTGGCAACGAAGCATCAGTTCAATTGGCTGATGTACTGCTGTTGTTGATTTGATTTGCTTGGGAACATTGTTCGTCTAGAGGACAAGGCCAGTTTGACATCGCTCGCATCTCCCGTCTCGATTCGAGTTTGCATTGTTGTCAGTAATGGTGGCAATTATTAGCTAATACCTAGCATGCTGAGTTCACCGGATACGGTACCTGTGCCGTACACATAGTCATGCAAAAGCCTGAGTACTAGGCCCAGGCTGCATCGTTGTACTGCACATCTAATCTTCCGTGTTTTACTCTTATACTCCAGGCAGCCCCTTAGTCTGGTCAACAACTGGCTGGTTAAGTGGTAGATTCACTTAGATGGAAACTAGATTTGGAAGGAACATTTATGACGGCAGCGTTACAGTAACAGGACTAAATCCCTGCTACTGCAACGCTCCCGTCAGGACCAAGCACTCTACAAGCTGGTGGGTGATAAGATTCTATTTTCCCTCTAACATTTAATCAAAAATCGATACAATGCATGAGATATAAGTCGTGTTTACTCTATGCATTGACGTAATTCATTACTCTCCTAATGGCATGTTATTAGGTCAGGTAGAGTTTGTTTAAGTGGAATGCCGCTGCTATGCCCCCAATTACCTGATGCATATACATATTAAAGTGAATTTGTCCGTCAATAGTGTAAATGTGGACGGGGTCTTTAAGGAGCGTGCTGGGAGTTTTCGTTGCGCGCACGCGTACCTATAATGTTCGACTTATGCAGAAGGTCTTTCGCATCTAAAGTTCGAACATTGTCGACGAATTCGGACGTTTCTCTTGCTGCCCAGCAAGCTGGTGCCGGATAATCCAGGTTCGTTTGGCCAACCATGGGGCGACTTTCTGACGCATAACTCAAGCCACTCGAAGAATCGTACAAAAACAATTTCCCTCAGTTCACTCTCAGTAATCCATACTTGGGAGGATGTTTTGAGGCTTCGAAATGAAGCTACGCCAATTTTCGCATCGAACATAATTTCCAACTTTTCTGTGGTCCATCAAACGTGCAACATGTACCCTTGACTTCAGGCGTTCAAACCCCACGGTGGAGAACCGAAAGTCAAAAATCGGGTGACCGATGAATTATCCGCATTAAGTGACAGCTATATTCATAGGCCGAACACGTTCTAATCTGGGCATCGCGGTCCTCATTCCTGTTAATCGCATCCTGACTGCCTATGGGGTCTTCAGCTCGCGTCTACTAGTCACAGTCCCGCCCACACTATCGATCCGCACGCGGATTCGCCATTTGCTCACGGCATCGCTGCACACCACATTTGGTCAGCTGACTGCGCGCATTCCAATGAGAGCCGGATTTCACCATCTGTTCACGTGACCAATCACAGGTCGCCCATGTTGTCAGCCCCGACCCGCATTGTAGTACCGTGCGTAGGTATTAGTTTCGTTTAGCCGTCTAATACAACGGATCTACTAGTTCTTGAGCACCACTGAGGTAGAGTTATACGCAGTCCTCATTTAATTTTTTAGAGCAAGCTATATTCTAGCACGCTTTTGCCAGAAAAATGAACGCCTACACAAGCCGAACAGGCCTCAAGAATTTAAAATGTGTTAGGCCGAAGCTTGAATATTGAACAACAGTGTACGGAAATCAAAGAAAAGTGGACAACATAGCATTGGAAAATATCCAACGATCATTCTCAGAGATTTTTGAACATGTCTAATATGGCTAGGTTTCACGGGAAGACGGCCGTCGACCACTCCGAAGAGGATAGACTAGCATACTGGCAGGGCGTCTACACCTGACAGGAGAACGACTCGGGTCCTCAGTCAAAGTCTTCGATTAAATAAACACCCGAAATGCAACAGGTCTAGCACATGGTCAGTTCACTGGCTGATGCAGATTGGTGTCCTGGATCTTAACAGAAAGAAGGGCTGAGATTACGTGTTGGGCGCCATCCGGTTTGGGATTTGCCTGTCACTGTGGCCAGCCACAGGACGCCTGCGTCTAGAGAGGGATTACGGCTGGCTTGCGCTGCACCACCCACAGCTCCGACCACACACCCCATATCCAGTGTAAACCCGATGGAATAAGACCGGGAGGCATGTGGATGGGAGCCGCGGTTCATCAACAGAGCCGGCCCACACTCCCTCACAGGCAAACACAACCACACTGTATTTGGGGAATCAAGCGCACACAAGGCGGTGGCTGTACCGTAGTCCGCTCCACACTAAGTGCATGGAACCGCTCTTCGAGCCTAGCACGGCCAAAAGGACTGTGCACCCTATCCCCTCCAGTAACGACCAACTGTCTCCTGGACCCAGTATGGACGCCGTAGTGGGTAATAGACAGGTAGGCACCTTGTCAACATGCACATCAAGCGCATCCACACCGGGGATATCAAGCAACAGCCATTCACTTTAAACGATAAGCTGAAATAAAATAAACCCAATAATGCATACAGATACGGTGGCATAACTCTTCCCTAAAGTACCATATGAAGTAAGTTGCTTAGCAACGAATCCGCGGTAAGTAAGAAATGTCCACAAATTACTTAAAAATGCTACAAAACGCAACAAAGTTACCGAAGATAAGCGCAATTAATGTAAGCAACATGGCCAGTTAATAGAAGAGTATTCAGGTAGGCAGAACAAACCAAATAAAGTGGAATGAAATTTAGCCAGCTTATAAAGGCCTAGTTTAAGTGTAAGTTGGTTTAGCCCAACTGCGGTGAAGAAGCATCAAGAATGCAACATCAGCCTCAGCATACATACATACAGTGGCTTAAGTCGTTCTAACAACTACTGGTGATTGTGTTAGGCCTTACGGAGATAGCTAATAAGTCTTACAAACATTAAATGATAGTCCCTATCGCACAAAAATTGTCCGTCTATCTGTAATTGCAAATTGAACGATGTGTTATCACAACGATTCTATGCACATGCAATGCCACTAAACCTTGTCTTCCCTCGATACGCAGATAATTCCCAACAGTTCTGACTGGCCGGTCTCCGCTGTACTCGTGTGTAGATGCGGAGTACCTATACCGACGGAACTGTTCGGTGCGTGAGTACGCGGATATCTAAGATTGTAATGCAAAAAGCAGCAACTACTCAGAATACATTGTCAGACTCAAAGTTTACGACTAGCTGCCGCAAAAAACGCCGTGGTGATAAAGTTCACTGAGGTAGTAGACGGTAATCGGCGCCGAACCACTCAAGCAAAGTCTCATCCTCAGGTATTTCGTATAACTGTATAAGGTCTTTCTTTCTGTTGAAATTAATGATGTTCTCAGGTGAGGGTTAAGTGGATTGCCGGTTTGCAAGCAATCAGATAACACGGAATGATCTTATTGTGCAGCGTTCGTCTACTGATTTCTCGTCTGGGACGAGTGAATGAGTGGGAAACTGCAAAGCGAATACCATGTTGCATCTGGCCTACTGATGCTGGATCGATTACTAAGTCGCCACAAAAGACAATTACGTCAATGACAAAAGTTGATTCTATTTCAAGCAAAAGCTACGGTAGGTCTACATTCGTTTGGATACAAACCGCTGTCGAAAAGCGTCCATTCAGATAAGCAAAGCAGTTTCTCTGATTTATGGTCACCACCGGTTAGGCATCAGTATAACACGCCAGTTTGTTTGGTTCGCAGGTGTCTCAGAGCACTCACACGGGAAAAGTTAATGACAACCTTCGCTTGAAACCCAGTCATAGCAAACAGTCTATCAGTTATGAGCTCAGCATAATAACGGTAGAACATGCGCAACAGATCGTCCCTGGCAGTACGATAGCACTCAGCCAAGACACCATTCATCATTATTATACACGTTAGCTAGAGGTGGAAAACACCACAGCTACTGCGCCGCAACAGGCAAGACATGGCGGTTTGATTCGACAAGCCAGGTAGAGCGCAAACCAATGGGGACAGCGTGTCGCTATCCGTTCACGCAAAGGGTATTCCAAAAGAAAAGGGCAAGTACAGTTACCATTACTATAATTATCATCACGATGATAACTATTATTATGTTTACGTTGTGGGTTAGGACATCTGGATCAGTGTTCCTAAACTTCTGGAAGGTGTTCGACGCAGTCGATCGCTCCAACTGTTCGAAACACGTGCCCGGGAAGGAGTTCCGGTCAAACGTGTGAACTTATCTGCCCCGTTTTCGAACGCATTACCTAGCGTCGGGAAGTACGGCTAATTGCCCGACGCCTTTTTAGCAAAATGTAGTGATCACTGGAGATGTACCGGCGCCACATTTCTGTACAATAAAATATTATTTAGTGAACTGTTATCCAGTGGAGTAACGCGATGCAGGCATCGTTGCTGTTCGAGCGAGAGGGGAAACCTGGCTTTTCCGGAGTACGCAAAAGACATCGTTTTGTTACAAGATAATCGTGTGAAGACGGTCAAGAGTAGAAAGGTCCTAAAGTGATATCATCTGGCATGCAACTCGCACACTGAAAGTGAAAAGTGTTTTTAAGATCAACGCCACTTGCTCTCTGGAGATGTACATGTACATCAAAGCAACTGGTAGGTGACTGATGAAGTCAGCTCACGATTGCGAAGGCAAGAACTGCATTCCTGAATCTATGACATCTGTGACTATAGAAGGGTTTCATCAAGATTGAAGGGCTACTATGAAGGCTGACCTACGTGGCCTCTTCAATTCGAAGATCTGACGCACCTCCAAGAAACTGTTACCTTCGAAGCGTTATTCATATCCACTGGAACAAGCGCGTCCGCAACAATAACGTGCGGTAGTTGATTATCAGGCGGAGATGATCAGCTAAATTCACTAACTCAACAGGAGAGAATGAGTACCATATAGCACCGTGTATAAGCCGAGGAATTTTGGACAATTTTCCATGTCTGTAGTAAGGGTTGGCTTGCACAAAGGTTATGCGTAATTGAAAAAGCGCATGCAAAGTCCACCCGGAAATTCATTGCACACGTATGTTACCTTAGCATCACTCGCTAGTAACAGACGGTATCCCAAGCGGGGAGTTGATGTGCCTATAGGTAGACACATCATGTTTGTGTCGGAAATTCCCGGTATATTGCAAAATTAACTTTCGCGACGGATGCAGTAACAGATACTGATGATACAGATTCGAACACAATCATACACAACAACATTGGAAAAAGACATAACAGAACAGCACGTTCCGCTAGGCTCACATATCCAAACACTGAACAACGGTATTAAAATTACTCGAATCCGTCGAAACTAGGATCCGAGTCAGAAGCTCGGAACAGTTTCTGATACTGGTCGTGTCATTGGGACGTCAGGGTGAATATCTACGTCTGTGCGGTTAAAATCTTTGTTCTGACGGCTCTAAGCTCCATTAACTGCGATCGTCATAACATACAAGGTCGCCAGAACTGACCAATAGTAGAGCAGCTTGCGCTTGAGCACACTCAAATGAGAGCAGGTAGTGATGAAGCCGAAATTTCGTTTCACTTTTAGTTGATCTGGGGGGTGGGGGTCGGCTAATATACGGACTAATGATTTTGGACAACTTTGACGATGTCGGCTTATACACGGTAATATACGGTAGGTTGCGTTTGCTTTGGAGATGGCTGGACCTTAACGTGGTGCAATGGTTTGTGTGCCTCAATGATCCATTGAGCTATGCTTGATGGTGCTTTTTGCACCTTCAGAGCTACTCATTCCAGAGTGGTCAATGGTGAAAGGCCAGACAAACTCAGTCCCCTGGCCAAAATGGGGGTTGGAGTAAAGGTGGCGCTTTACTACAGAAAACGGAATCTGTAGCCTAGTACCAAAACCCCATTGCCTTGCGGTAAGGTTTTTGAATCAAACGCTTTGGTTGAGAACCCAGATAGTTCTACTATCTCGGCCTGGCCAAACTGACAGTATCAGGCCCGCGCAATACAACCATGAAGTTCTCTTCACACGATTTCTTGATGCTCTGGCCATCACCCTATCTGATGAATCAAGCAGCATGGATACGGGTTTGGATGCTACTGCTCAAGCTTTCGCGTCTTCTTATTCCCCTTCTCGCGCTTTTTAATCTTTATCGTCCAGCTCCAACTTCACTTTTATCCCCTCTGTTTCAACCCCATAATAATTGGCCTTCCCCCATCTTGCTTTGATAGTCGCTTGTCTTCCAGTTTCAACTCACACACAATCGCAAAGCGTCGCTTCAATCCAGTCGAAAAGTACATGTTCAACCGAGCGGAAAATGTCAGCTCACCGGTATCCCTTTGGAGTCCGCGTTCTTCACTACACCATTTCCCGACCGAGTTGTCCGCTTGGGCAACAGAAATAATCTGAGGGGCATTCAACATGAGTCCACTCAATTAATTTGTTCCGTGCGTAGGAGCTGAAGCGTCCCACCTGTATCCCTATGACTTAGTGCGTCTGAGGTCCAATTGGCTGAAGGCGACGGGCTATACACGCACACCTACACACCTGCACAAGTGACTGGCGTACGCACGGAACAAATTAATTGAGTAGACTCATGTTGAATGTCCCCTCAGATTATTTCTGTTGCCCAAGAGGACAACTTGGCTGGGAAATAGTATAGAACTGGTGTTGCTTAACGAGCGCACCTTGTTACTGATAGGCCAACATACTGCACTTCTCCGAACACTAGAAACCCTATCGAGGGATATTTGCTGTTTATCAGAAACCTGCCTGCAAGAACCGAGCTTCGCGCTAACCCCACGATCCCCCAACTGCGACACTGGCTGCACATTCTCATTACGCCTGCCTGGAAGTGAAGCAGCTTCAAATACCGATCAAGCCGACGTGGACATAGTTTTGAGACCCCGGGCTGATGCCTCCCTGATCGACTGAATTCCAGTCAACAGCCGGATGTGCGCCGTTAGATTAGCTGGCTCGTTCCATGCTTCGAAGTCGCGCGGGAACAAACGGTACCTGTTTCTCATTCCGGCCTATACCCCTACAAACTGTAGCGCTGATTCGGTGAAGGATGAATTATATCACCAAGTGAACACGCTCTTCCGTTACAGGAAAAGTACGGACACCGTGGTGCCTGCTGCTGCTCTGAACGCCCAAGTTGGAAAATTGTCCTCTTATAAGCGACCAACACGGCGCAGACTCTCGTACTGATAACGGCGAGCGGTTGCTACACAAGTGTGAAGATGCTCGTCTCTATCTCACGAGCACTAATTTTCGACACAGCACTAGCAGAAGAGTGACCTTCCGCCCACCAGCCCAGCACCAGCCATTGAAGCAAATCGATCACGTGGCGATCAGCTACCGCTGGAGTCTGTGTCAAAAACTGTCAATCGATTTGGAGCACGAGTGTAGACTCCGATCACGCTCTTGTGTGTGCCCACCTTCGGTTGTGTTTCCGTAGACGTCCGCAATACCGATGTGAACACGTTGACACCAGCCGGCTGGTGAAGCCAGGTGTTCTGAGTGTGTATCAAAGTACGCTGGCATTCAAACTGAGTAAGCGCCCACTGAACAACGTCGAAGAACACTGGATGCATATTCGTAAAACGTTACTATCAGGCATGTCTTCATGTGGCAAATCAAATTGCCAACTTTGATGTTGGGTCTCTACACAGTCTCTGGAACATTTGGATGCTCGCCGGCGTATTTCGACTGGAAGCGAACATAATGAGACTCGTAAAAATCTCAGGGCAAAAAACACGGGCTATCCTAAAGTTAAACGGCGAAGTCTGGTGGTTTCAACGTGCATGGAAAGGGGAACAGTCGCTGCCACTGGTAACCATCATGAGTTATTCCATTTGATACGGGAAACGGGCAGCAGGAAAATAGATGTAAGCAAGACCATACGCGACGACAGTGGACAGCCGATTCACAGCTTGTCAAAACGCTTGAGGCGTCGGGCCGAACATTTTGAAAAGCAACTTAATAAAAAGTATGTATATTTCTCGACGAGCGGGATACGGTACCTTTTGTGGAACGATTATTTGTACAGCCAGTTTCCTTAGTACTTTATGTATAAAATCCATTCAATGTGGAAAGCTTATGCAGTAGCTAGTTGCGTATAGAACAGGTAGCAGTAGCTGACAGTTATTATTGTCATATGTTAATCGAGTCCGATGCCATGGGCGCGCTCGTGGATTGTTGATCGAAAAGTTTGAGCACATCTGGCAAGGGAAGAAAGGTTTTTACATTGGTTTTAAAAAAGGACAGTTTGACTGAATCACGGGGAATGCTGATCCTCAGCAAACCAAAAATTACCATTTATTAGAATGAATCAAGGGAGGCAGAATTTGAGTAAAGAATTCTTTTCGGCAATTCTCATCAGACTCAAACATTACATGATGAGGAAAAATGCTAAATGTGCCGGATTGGGCTGCGTATTGAACACAATGTTTAATTTCATGGGTACAAATCAATAAATCACGGGGTCATTGTAGGTGGCAAATATGTACAGAGGAAATCACATCCGAAGTTGTAGGCCACGGTAGAAGTAAAGGACGTACAAACTGTTTTTGTACGCATAATTCTGGCTTGAGATGGCGGATGTAGATAGCTTCCGCGATAGACAGAAGGTGCATTCGGAATCCGCGCGTGAAACGTTCAGGAACAGTATAGATGACTCTAAAATCATTTTCCGTTCCTGCGTGACTGCACTCTAGAAGGTGAGATAGGATGGAACTGTTACTCGACCTCGCTTCGCCTTTGTAAAACCATTTTGGGATGTGTTCGCGAATCCTATGAGATAGGCGTCTCGTGGTACGACCCACGTATCGAGCCCCACAGGAGCACGAGTAAAGATAAACAAGCATTGATCGGGTCACCGGAGGCAGCCTGTCTTTCAAAGGTTTTGCGAATAAAGGCTTGTTGTAAAATACTATGCGTAGGCGAGCCGCGAAATAGGTCTTTTCAACAGTGTCTCTCAGGCGTTTGGACAGGGCATCAGCCTCACTGTCGCCTTTGAAAGGAATATGCACGATTAGTTCTTTTTTGGGTACGTTCATCCTCGGTGGTTTGATCTTGCGTTCTTTCAAATGTTTGAGGATGAATTTATCTGGATACCCATTCGCTCTTAGCGCATCGCTGATTCCCTGCAATTCCTTGGTGATTGTGTCCGGGGTGCAAATTCTATGTGCCCGGAATGAAAGAGTGCGGACTAGGTTTCGTTTGTACTGTATGGGTACCGCACTATAGAAGTTGATGTACTGTCCGGTCCAAGTTGGTTTTCTATACACCCCTCTGCTGCACGATCCATCGGCGTTTCTGATGATATCAACATCCAGGAACGGTAGTCGGTTTCTGGATTCGTGCTCACATGTGAAATGTAGATTCTGATGCGCATCATTAAAAGCTTCCAACAGTTTCACAGTCTGTACCCTAATGTGCGCAATCTGAGGCGGCACACTCTCAACTATATGGATAACATTCGCACGAAATTGTCGGAGCTGGAAAGATTCCTCTCACAACGAATGCATGCCGTCATGGGCTTATCGGATGAGTTTCGAAAACCTTTTGAAGCATACGTAGAACAAGTAAAAAAGCAAAGGGGTGCACAGAAAAGAAAGAAGTTGCTTAGCTCGCTAAATAGTCAAGTGCTGCAACTGAACTTTCCAGATAACCCGGAACGGTACGTGTTTAACCTTTCTAGTATCGTGCTTAGCCCAACACAACTAAATGTGTTGTCATTAGGCCCTAAGTTTTGCATCCCTTGTAAAAAAGTTGATCAGGCTGCATTAGAGGTGCAATTTGAGAGCTTAATAGCGCAGGCGCGCGACCTGTCATCAAATTCGCCAGGGGACGTTGAGCACATGTTATCTAGCTTAGTAAACACCTGCCATGATTACATTAAGGCTAGACCAGCCAGTAGTGGTTTACTTACAAGCGAACATATGCAGCCACTTAGAGAGTTATGGTTAAACAAAGAGTTAATTATCTCTAAGCCGGATAAAGGTTCTGGTATAGTTCTAATGAATAGAACTGATTATGTTAGTAAGATGCAACATATTCTTAGTGATGAACGTAAGTTTCAAAAGCTAACATTAGGAAAGGATAATACAGAAGAGTTAGAAAAACAAATGACCGATTTGCTCCGACGAATGATGAAAGAGAATGTTATCACAAAGTGCGAATTCGAAAAGTTGAGACCTTCAGGCGGACATCTGCCACGGTTGTACGGCCTCCCTAAAGTACACAAGGAGGGCGCTCCAATGCGTCCCATCCTGGATATGGTTAGCTCTCCGCAACACTTGATAGCTCAATGGATGGTTGAAAAGCTGGAACCGCTGCGTAAAACTGTCTGCACTTACTGCGTGAAAGACACTTTCGAGTTCATTGAGAAGATAAGGGATGTGAACCTTAACAACAAATGGATGTCGTCATTCGATGCGCAGTCGTTGTTTACGAATATTCCGTTGTTGGAAACAGTAGAATATGTCTGCGAACTAGTATGGCAACTGCCTGTACCTATAAATATCCCGGAAAACCTCCTGAAGGAATTGTTACTTAGATGCACCTTAAACGTGCAGTTCACCTTTAACGGGGAGATGTATCGTCAAATTGATGGAGTTGCCATGGGCTCACCATTGGGACCCTTCCTAGCAGATATCTTTATGGCAAAATTGGAGCATAACGTATTAAGAACGCACATCAACGAAGTCGAGATGTATATACGTTATGTAGACGATACATTTATACTCTGCAAATCGAAAGCGCAGACTGTGAAACTGTTGGAAGCTTTTAATGATGCGCATCAGAATCTACATTTCACATGTGAGCACGAATCCAGAAACCGACTACCGTTCCTGGATGTTGATATCATCAGAAACGCCGATGGATCGTGCAGCAGAGGGGTGTATAGAAAACCAACTTGGACCGGACAGTACATCAACTTCTATAGTGCGGTACCCATACAGTACAAACGAAACCTAGTCCGCACTCTTTCATTCCGGGCACATAGAATTTGCACCCCGGACACAATCACCAAGGAATTGCAGGGAATCAGCGATGCGCTAAGAGCGAATGGGTATCCAGATAAATTCATCCTCAAACATTTGAAAGAACGCAAGATCAAACCACCGAGGATGAACGTACCCAAAAAAGAACTAATCGTGCATATTCCTTTCAAAGGCGACAGTGAGGCTGATGCCCTGTCCAAACGCCTGAGAGACACTGTTGAAAAGACCTATTTCGCGGCTCGCCTACGCATAGTATTTTACAACAAGCCTTTATTCGCAAAACCTTTGAAAGACAGGCCTCTGGTGACCAGATCAATGCTTGTTTATCTTTACTCGTGCTCCTGTGGGGCTCGATACGTGGGTCGTACCACGAGACGCCTATCTCATAGGATTCGCGAACACATCCCAAATTGTTTTACAAAGGCGAAGCGAGGTCGAGTAACAGTTCCATCCTATCTCACCTTCTAGAGTGCGGTCACGCAGGAAGGGAAAATGATTTTAGAGTCATCTATACTGTTCCTGAACGTTTCACGCTCGGATTCCGAATGCACCTTCTGTCTATCGCGGAAGCTATCTACATCCGCCATCTCAAGCCAGAATTATGCGTACAAAAACAGTTTGTACGTCCTTTACTTCTACCGTGACCTACAACTTCGGATGTGATTTCCTCTGTACATATTTGCCACCTACAATGACCCCGTGATTTATTGATTTGTACCCATGAAATTAAACATTGTGTTCAATACGCAGCCCAATCCGGCACATTTAGCATTTTTCCTCATCATGTAATGTTTGAGTCTGATGAGAATTGCCGAAAAGAATTCTTTACTCAAATTCTGCCTCCCTTGATTCATTCTAATAAAAAGGACAGTTTCTCGCAGGTCCCTAATTTCAACGTGAGTTTATTCCGCAGATGGGCGTACCACACCAAGAAGAATAGACGGATATTGTTCTCGGTTCTTTGTAATATGATGGTCGTACTGGTTGAGCAAACTCGCGAGTATATTCTGCAGTAGAGAAGAGTGAGATCGATTTTCAGCCGTCGAAGTCAGAGTGGATCGAACTACAGGTGTGGACATCGCTCCTCATAGGTAAGTGTTGAGGAGCGCCTCGTGAGCGCTTTGCTAAATGAGCGCTGGACGTTTTCCAAAGCGATTCTATCTGTTTTAAGTAAGTGGATAGACGTGATGGTGCAATACTCTAAAGTGGGTCGCACAATGAGTCCGAATGATGCAGGTCCTGTTTTGGATAGTGAACATGACCTAGTGATGTAGCTTGTTAGGTGCTTTGCTTTCGCTACTTGCTATAGGATGTGTTCGGAGAAGTCGAAGCCGCCCGAATATCGAAATCGTGGGTCTCGAATGGAATATGCAGTTGGGATAGGGGTGCCAGTGAGAGTGATGGATTCATCTGGTATACTGCATCTGTGACAGTGTATCTGAGGTTTATCCGCAGGAAACCTCAATGACCTGCTTTCCCTTCATTTGTTTAGGGATGATAAATCCTCGGGTATATTTTTTTAAGCACAGTTCCACATGGTCAGGTTTAAGTGAGTACACTAGTTTGATGTTACTGCATCAGGCAGAAGCTTTCTCTGTATTTGTGATGGCTCGGGATTCCTCCGTAATCCGGGAAGGTTGAGCTTGGCGTTCAAGTATTAGTATAATTTCACGTATTTGATTTAACGCACCGATGTCTTTGTTTTTGCAGTGCAGTAATCTCAACTTCCTAAGCTTGGAAGCGATCTTGACTGAGCTTGTGTATCGACCGTTAAAGGAATCGGTGTTTAACTTAGTCCATATATGTGATGACCAGAAAGCCTATGGTGCGTTGAGGCTGGTGGTGGCTAGATCCTGACAGATTGTCTACCCACTGCTGCTACTGTTATGCCATCATCTCATGTCCTGGGCGCCGCCGCGTGGAGACCGCTGAATGGGAGTTGGGTTAACCCTTCTCCCTGCAAAGATCCAGGACACCAATTTGCATCAGCCAGTGAACTGACCATGTGCTAGACCCGCTGCCTTTCGTGTGTTCATTTAATCGAAGACTCTGACTGAGGAACCGAGTCGTTCTCCTGTCAGGTGTGGGCGCCCTGCCAGTATGCCAGTCTACGGAGTGGTCGATGGCCCTCTTCCCGTGAAACCTAGCCATGGGAGACAACAGGTCTACAGGACATAAGGTCACAGCTCGATTGGTGCAGAGCACAAGCGCCACGCATTGTCTCAAACGGTAGGAGGGCACCTCCGGGTCCTCAATGGCTTGCTACTGCCCGCATCAAGCCAGGCAGCCTATGGTCAAATTGGTGCAAACCTGTCAAAACCCACCTGCGTCTGGCCAAGGTTGCAGGTGCGCATCCTACTACGGTCGAAAAACATATATCAATTGTTACAGCACATCAAAGGCTGCGTGTGACGGCCGTCAAGCAGATCCCAGTCTGTCTCTGCAATCACATTCCCGAGCTGGATCTGCTCCCCACTGCCTTATGGGTAAGGCTCTTGAGCAAAAGGCTCCGGGCGAAGTCTCTGAAGCAAAGCTCCAAACCACCTACTGCCTTGTGGGTCAGGCTATTGAGCCAAAGGCCCGGGTTGAGTCCTTTAATCAAACCTTCAAACCACCCACTGCATTGTGGGTCAGGCTCTTGAGCCAAAGGCCCGGGTTGAGTCACTTAATCAAACCTTCAAATCACCCACTGCCTTGTGGGTCAGGCTATTGAACCAAAGGCTCCGGGTGGAATCACTCAAACAAACTTCCAAATAATCCACTGCCTTGTGGGTCAGGCAATTCAGCCATAGGCTCCGGATGGAGCCCCTCAAGCAAACCTCCGAAGCACATCCACCACCTCGCGTGCGATTACCCACCAATGCTATCGTATGCCTGCGCGCAAGCGCTCAGCATCGGGTGCTGGAACCTGCGCACACCACTGGACTGGAACTCCAGGGAGCGCCCGGAGCGGCACACTGTACTCATCACGATGGAGCTGATGCGCTACGACATAGGTATTGCGGCGCTCAGTGAAACCCGGCTCGCTGAGCAAGGTAAGTTGCATGAAGCAGGTGCTGACTACACATTCTTCTGGGTGGGTAAGACCACCTCAGGAACACTTGATTATGAGATCGGATTTGCAATAGCCGATCACCTCCACGTTCAGCTCGTGGGTGAATAAACAGGCATCAGCGCGCGACTGATGACTGTTCGCCTACGACTCGGAATAGGTATGTTTGACACCTATATAGGCACGTACGGTCCGACCACGTGTTATCGTGATGACACGCGTGATCAATTCTACACGCAGCTATCCTCTGTGATACGGTCTGTGCCGAGAAGCGACCGACTATTTCTGCTGGGTGATTTTCAATTTTGTCCTAATGCTTTTCTTTCTCTCATAAATGCCTAGGTATACTCTCTTCTATAGACTTGCACACGTCGCTTAAGCCAATTGAAGTTAATTTTGTTAAATATCTCGGAATATGCTTGGAACCGACTATGATTTCATGATTTCAGAAGGTTTGAATACAAACCTGGCCTGAAGAAGCTCTTGTGTCAAGGGCGAAACGTTGCCACAATAAAACCCTAGCAAAACCGATGTGTATTCAAACCTTCTGAAATCATTAATTTTGGTAACATTGTCGTGTTTGTGGCATTTCCGTGAAATATACTGTCTGATCTAGTGAACTTATCTCGCATCCTTTTATGAACAACTTCCTTCATACGCTCATTAATTTAAGAATTATGTCACCGTTTCCTTATGCATTACTCGATTTATTCTATTTGTTTTCTTTCTCACAAGTGATTGTCGGTTGCTTGACATCCCCGATGTGACTGTGTGTTTGATGTGTATGTTGACAAGGTGCCTACCTGTCTATTACCCACTACCTCGTCCATAGTGGCTCTAGGAGATAGTTGGTCATTGTTGGAGGGGACGGGATGCACGGTCTTTGTGGCCGTGTTAGGATCAAAGAGTGATTCCATACACTCAGTGTGAAGCGGACTACGGTCCAGCCACCGCCTTATGTACGATTGATCCCCAACTACAGCGTGCTTATGTTAGCCTGTGAAGGAGTGTGGGCCGGCTCCGTTGATGAAACGTGGCTCCCATCCACATGCCTCCCGGTTTTATTCCTTCGGGTTTACACTGGATATTGGGTGTGTGGTTGGAGCTGTGGGTGGTGCAGCGCGAGCCACCTATGGTCTCTCTGTAGGCGCATGCGTTCTGTGGCTGGCCCCAGTGACAGGCAAATCCGAAACCGGATGCCGCCAATCATATGTGATGACAATTTTCGCAAAGTCGCCTGCGGCTATGAGAGAATCTGATGTGGTCCCAATGCATGCTCCCAAGCAGCTTGTGAAATGTGTTCCAAACAATAAGGTGTATTCAGGGCACTGGTTTCCTTATTTCCCGAGAGAAGCACCAGAAGGCTTCTTGCCAAAAACCAACTGGCGAACCTTAGTATTGTTCAACCGATGTTCTCACCATATGTCAGCAATACTTCGCAAGCACCGGTGGTCAAACATGGTCAAGCGTTTAATGTCTTCACTGCAAACTGGCCATGTCTCCGATTCCTACATAAACACCGGTCTTATCGCAGCGCTATACACTCTACTTTTCACTGTCAAGCTGACATTCTGTCGTCCCCACAAATGGATGAGCTTCTGCAAAGCCACGCGGGCTTTGCTGATACGCGAAATAGATGCCTCAATGATGTGAACACCAGAAGTGACACAGCTACCAAGGTAAGAGAACTGATCCAGCAGTTCCTGTGACTGTTGGGAAATAGAAAAAACGGAGGTGTCCGCCCAGTCCTGCAACATTAGTTTGCATTTTGGAGGTGCAAAGTGCATGCCGAACAGTGCAGCGCTACGTACAGGTCTGTGCAATAGTGTTTGTATAGCCAAAACATCAGACCCAAGGAGAACTATGTCGTCCGCATATTCCAAGTTTGTGAGTCGGTCACCTGGGAGAATTTCAACTCCAGGATAGTCTGAAATAACTGAGTCATTCATGTTCATTTAGAGCAGTTGAAGACGAAAGGAGATATAGGACAACCCTGGCGAACCCCACTTGTCGTGGGGAATTCAGGAGTTTCCCGTAGACTCTTACATGCCCTCAGGAATCACGGCAGAGGGAATCCAGAATGAAAAGAAAGTTAGCTGGCACACCCTTAATGGATAGGCAGTGTCTCACGCTGGCGCGGTCAACAGAGTCGAAGGCGGTTGTCGAGCCAAGGAAAACCACCATAGTCAGTCGTCTATACGTGAGTCACCGCTCTAAAACTTGACGAGGAGTAAATATGTGGTCAAGGCAACCACGGCCAGGGCGGAAGCCAGTCTAGCTTTCAGTGATTCGGTCCTCACGGGGGCCAATGACGTCGCAGAATGATGCCCGTAAGAAGTTTGGAGGCAATGGAAATAAGGCTCGATGATTTTCGCACAAAGTACGCTGATCACTCTTGAAGATGGACATGACAGTTTACAGTCGCCAATCTGAAGGCACTTCTTCAGTGTCCCAAATCGTGTTAAAAAGAGAGGCAACAACAAAGTGGCACCACCATCCTTCAGCAAAGATGGGGGAAGGCGATCGGGTCCCGGAGCCTTGTTTCGTTTTAACACGGCAAGCTCATGTCGAATCACTTCCACAGTGAGAGATGTGATATCTATTTCCCACGTCGGCTCAGATGATTCGGCAAACGGCAGTGTCGCATCAGGCCAGCTGAACTGCTCCTTAAAATGCCCCACCCGACGGACTAGTCGACGACGCTGAGAGTGGATCAACAATCCATCTTTCTCAGCTATTGTCTCACTAACGGATGGCTTTCTTGGACACGTGTTCTGGATGAGCTGGAATAGCACCCACAATGCAGTGGGAGATTTGGGGATTCGCTTGAGAGACTTCGCCCGGAGCCTTTGGCTCAATAGCCTGACCCATAAGGCAATGGGGAGCAAGTCCAACTCGGAAGCGTGATTGCAGAGACGCATTGGGATCCGCTTGGGGTCTGTCACACACAACCTTTAAAGAATTCGAACAATGCACATGTCTTTTACGACCGTATTACGTTACGTACCTGCGATCACCGCCAGCCGCAGGTGGGAGTTGGCGGGTTTGCATCGATTTGACCAGAGGCTGCCTGGCGTAAGGCGGGCAGTAGCAAACTACTGAGCACCGGGAGGTGCCCTCCGACCGTGAGGGAAAATGCGTGGCGCTGATGCTCTACGCCAATCGAGCTGTGAGCTTATAACCCGTAGACCTGTTGTCTCCCATGGCTAGGTTTTAAAGGAAGAGGTCCATCTACCTCTCTCTAAACTACGAATAGGATAGGATTATGAGGCTGAGTCTAACCCCTAAGTATTGACCTGTCTGGTATGAGTGGCTCTGAAGGCCCTTGGAAAGTGCCAACCAACGTAGCTCAATGGGTCACAGGAATGCGCAAAACAGCACCACCGTAAGGTCCAGTCTCGTTGCGATATGTATGTATGGTTGATCATCCGGGTAGAGCGAGGCCCAATCAAAATTGAAAGGTGTTCACGGGAGCAGATGAATAGGTAAGGTTTTTCCGGGTTGCAGACAGAAAATTGCAGTGCACGTGGATTTATAATCGAATCCACGCTGCACCATATGAGCCGAAACCTGATCAAAGAGCAGCTTTGATGCGTACATGAGAGACCGCTTATGTTATTTGCTGAGCGGATGAAGTGGATGCACGCGTTCGAAATGCGAATAGTGACATAGAGTGTGTTGTCACACACGATGCCATCGCTGGCTCCGCGAGTAAACCTGCGGTATAACGAAGTCGGTGAGTGCACTAAGATACGCTGGTCCGGTCATCACAGTCAAACGCAAACGATCGTTAGACGACTATCAAACCCAAAGTGGAACTGAATGGACAAATCTGCTGGATATGAGGGACTCCACCTACCGATTCTCAAGTCCCTATCAGCTATCAACTCGACTATCGCGAGTCTGCCAGAACAAATCGTGGAGGCTGCGTCTATGCAGCAGTTCGAGAGGTTGTTAAATTTACATTTCACAAACATTCGATTCAGAGAACGATTGCACACAGACTACGACGTCTTACGTTTGTGAGCCCAGTGATACGGTAAGTCAGACATTTACAAGTGCTACCTAAGAATCTGAAGAAATATTAGGGTATGGGCAGTGACAGTTACTTTCTATAGTATTTTTGATTATATTCCGATTGGATTGTAGGGGTTTAAGTTCACAGTTGCTCTTATAATACAGTACATAGTATTCCGTTCCATTACGGTAACACTCCTATGCGTCCGTCTTCCACAGTAACTATTAGTAGGCTCTTAATATAGGCAGTAGGGGTGGAAGAGTCGCAAGCAAATAGAAAAGTCAGGCATGTGACTGCACACATCGATGTACAAACATGGGCTGAGTGCAGTTAGGATGCAGCACATTGGATGCAGTACTGGTGGGCTCAGTAAATGATGTTGGAAGTATAGTGTCATTTAGATGCATTGACGCTCACTCTACTGACTTAACAGTCTCTTTTTTATATACTAAGCGTTTATGACCAGGATTAATTGGCCTAGGCACGCAAGGAGCATGCACCGCTGTACACGGTTTATGATGACGGTAAGGCATGTGTTCGTCTGGGTCTTACCTGCGCACCAGACGTTTCAATTCCGTCCAATCACATCCACTGCAATGACAGTGATTGCAAGGGTTGAGGTCTCACGAACTTCGAACAAACATACGAGCTGGCAAAACCAGGGCATAGAAAAACACAAAGGCTGGCTAACTTCCGCATCTGGTGTTAAGGAAAGTGGTAAGTACATCAGCGTACCAGTGCTCTGATATGCAGAAAAGCACCTTCTCACAGAGGTCTAGATTCCCGTATGCAATTGCGAATTTCGCATAAATGGCACCGGTAGAAATAAAAGAGATGCTACTCACTTGAGTCAACAAGTTCCGCAGACTTTCCTTGCGCTGTAATGCTCTCAATCCCGGTGTGTTTGGACTGGACACATTAATCACAAGATAATCCGCCACCTCGCCGAACTTTTCTACGCCGGCCACAAAATCGGCCACGGGATTGGCTGCATTTTTGTTGCATCCGAGGTTCACTCCGACGATGCCCATACCTGGAACGGATAGCGAATGATGTTTAGCTGAACGAAGAGACAGAGAGAACAATCAAAGCCCTGCAGATATTCCTCGGATGCGAATTCGACAGCACAGTGTAAATGAAAGTACTGAGCTGAAGTGATAAGGAAAATCCGGCTTATGCACGTGCTACGTAAGCCCTGGCAACACTCACTCAGATAAGCAGTATTCTGTTTCGCATAAGAAAGTCCCTGTATTCTGTTTGTCGTATGTGGGGCGTTTTAGGGCTAAATGAAAGCAAAAGTTAAACTAGCGGCAAGGAATGAAAACAAAGACGGCTAACATGGATACTGACGGAGAGCCTCGCTATTCTGAGTGGACTCTAAGCGACCCACCTTGTGCCTAGTCCGAGACTTCGTAGGCTTGCAGTCGACACTACGCGTGCGATTGCTGTCGCCTCCAGGTTGGGCCCCTTATATAAGATGCCCATGATGTTGAGTTACCTGTGAGTTAAGATTGATTGTGAAGTGAGACAGTGAAAGCATAACGTGAGATGTCTTGTTGGCACGATCTGGTTTTGGTTATGAGTGAGGGCTCGCCGCAGCTATACCATTTTACACACAGGTTAGCGCATTGTACCAAGCTTTTAGCGTGGCACATTTTCGAAATCGCGTGCAGTGTTTTCAAGTTAGCGAGGCTAAGAACGGTGTTTTGGCGTCGTTGACACTCTCATTGGTCATGGGACATTACCCAATGGGACACCGGTTGGAAGCCCACACCATAAGCGCCAGACAGTCCAAGACAGTCCAGACAGTCCCCAAACTCTAACCACAACCTATATCAGTCTTCCCGCAGATTATCAAGCGTCGCCTTATCTGCTGCATACAGCAGAGCGGATAAGCGAAAGCATGCTACTGCTACTGCGTACATACTTTGCACGTGTTTTGCTTACCCCAACCTCAGCCCCCATTACTAACTCAGCGTAACTAACAGTGAAAGAAGTGCCACCAATGTACAACCATCTATAATCACCTTACCGCAACACCCATCGGACGCCAATCGGCAACCATCCGCTAAAGGGCCAAGTTGACACGCTCCAATGTCGGCGTCCAACGTTCGCACTCAAGCTGAGGTAAGCATCATTCTCAGCACCAAAGCTTATCAGTTGTTGGTTGATTGGATCCCGGTGAACAACCGTTTGCGTGCATCCCTTTTGATGACATCAACTAAGGTTGATTCACGAAGTAGTACAAAATGCTGTTTGTTCGTGATTTCCACTTACGCTTCCAACGACTGCAGTTCTAATGCTACCAAAGACATGTTGTAACACGAACTGAACGCGCTACTACGCAGTGCTACTAGCTCAGATATCATAGTATTTCCATGGGATATGAACACACAAGCTCAGCTAGGTGGTAATCACGAGCTTAACTCCAATCTTACGGACAACGGAGAGCATCAGTTGCAATGGTGTGCGGAGCACCAGTTGTTTCTTAGTAGCACTGCTCTTAGACACACTGGGCGCCGAAGTGCCACTTGGCATCCTCTTGTAGCTGACCAGCGATGGACCGAAATTGATCACGTTGCAATGAATTACAGGTAGCGTGGTTCTATACTGGATTGCCGCTCGTTCTGGAATACCCGCGTCGAATCTGGTCATGCCTTATTACGCTGTCGTTTTTCCCTGAACTATACCGGGAGGCACACTTAGACACTCCCCCATTGGCAAATGAGAAAGTATCCAAACCCTCGGTCACGCAAGCCTATCAAGCTATTCTGCGTACCGAACTTTCATTCTCTTGTCCTAGTGACACTGAGCTTCAGTGGAATAGGATCTCGGGCGCCATGCACGACGCGAGAGCATCTGCTTGTGGCACTATCAATCGTTACCGCACCAGTCATTGGATATTCGAGAGGTCGGTGAACCTGTTGGAATCCAGAAAAAACCGCCCGGCTGACTGTGAGCACAATGTGACCAGACGGACTATTAGACGCAAACTGAAACGGAGCATGCGTACTGACAATGAAGCCTGGTGGACCAGTCGGGCTCAAGAAATGGAGAAGCCGGAAGCAGTAAGCAATTACCGTGAACACTTTCAGCTGATCCGCACCAATGGTCACAGAAAAGCAGATGTCAATGAGACAATCAGAGACTGCTGAAGCTCTCATTCACAATAAGGAGCGCCGTATGCATCTTTTGGCGGAACGCTTTCAAGATAAGTTCAGTTGGCCACCTGATCCCGCACCTTTTCCTACGCAGGCCATGCAGGACGAGCCACAGACGGTTAGTTTAGAGGCTGCATCGCAGACTGAGATGCGGAAAGTGATCACAGCGCTCAATCGTTTTCGCGCTGCTGGCCCGGATTCCCTCCAACCTGCACGGTTTAAGGACGGAGGTGAGATGCTCTGCGAAATAATACCCTACCTATTCGAACATATTTGGAAGTAAGAGAGTGACCGTCCTAACTGGAGTGAATCGATTATAGTGGCAAGATACAAGAAAGGCAGTTGCACGGACTGTGCAAACCACAGGGCTATTAGTCTAACGCCTATAGTGATAAAAATCACTGGCTTCGATTCTAGTTCCTCACCTCACTGTGGAACGGGACTCCCGGATTAGGAAAGAGCAGGCAAATTACCGACTAAGACGTCGCTGTGTTAAGCTAATATTCAACCTGCGGTAGATGTTAAAGCATAGCCACGCATATTGCAGATCGACAATAGTTGAATTCGGCGAGTTCAAGTATGTGTGCGATTCAGCAGATCGATGCAATCTGTTCGATCTACTTGCACGGATAGCTGTTCCCATGATATAGGTGAACATCTTACGTGCCATATACTCGAACACTGCAGACCGCGTCAGGGTCTACGCTGACCTGTCGGATAGCTTTCGGAAAACATGTGGCGTTCAGAAAAATTGTCCGATCTCCCTGTTTCTGATCAATTTCTTTGTGGACTCCATCATGCAGTGTTCCCTTAGGGAATCACACAATGACAGCGTTGAGGTTCTGCTTCGTGAAAAGCTAGTTGATCTTGAGTATGTGGACAATATAGACTTGCAGTTTGACGATGCTGCGGCGGCACAATCAACCCTGAATAACCTCACTACAGTAGTCCCTTTAGTTGGTATGCGCTTCGCACCTTCAAAGTGCAAAGTGTTCCTGCAGGACCAGCAACCACTTGACCGTTGATAAGGAGGAACTCGAGGTGGTTCACCGATTCATCTACATTGGCAGCTGCATCAGCAATGATTGGTGCATAGAAACTGACGTCAGTTCACGCATTGCAAAAGTCAGAACTGCCTTCTTAAACCTGTGGCATCTTTGGCGACAGAAGGGAGTTTTCCTCCGTCTGAAAGGCCACGTTTACAAGGCCACAGTGAAGGCCATCATGCACTATGGGAATAAAAGTTGGCCCATTCTGTCTGAAGATTTGAGGCGCCCTTAAGTCTTCCGTCATCGTCGCCTGCGGAGCAGTACCAGTTTCGAGTGGCACCAGGGTGTCCGCAACGATGATGTGCGTAGGCGAGTACTAAGCAGTGATAAACAATCTAGTCCCTTAGAACAACATACATCATTAAATCGCGTTGGCTTGGGCACGTAGTACGTATGCCTGCTCACCGCTTACCTAGGAGGGCCTTGTTTAGTCTCCCAGATGTAGAGTAGCGTAAGAATCGCAGTGGACAAAAGTTGACTTGGCAGCGGGAAATGTAGTCATTGACGATTAAACTCGGTGCCGTCGGTCCGTCTCGCCAACTGGGCTGGAGTTTACGTGACTTGGCTTGTGCTTGCCTCAAGACTTTACAGGACATGACTCGTGGTCCATACCGGTGGCGCGTCTGCTACCGTCTCCTACTTTGTTCAAAGCATTAAGGCTTTGACGAAGGTCCACGTGCTCTGCCTCTTATTATTCTTTATTCCATAGGTTATCATGGTTGGATAGCAGCGAAGTATCAGTTCAAGTGGCTGATGTACTGCTGTTGTTGATGAGGTTGATGACTGATGTTTGAGCGTGCTAACCATAATGGCTCACTCAAGGCATTTGGGTGATAATCAAAGTTCCATTTCCATTTCCTATTACACCCCATTAGCAGGATGGTCGTGGTCATAAGGCAGAGAAACACCTGTATAGAGTGCTGAGATACTTCTGTTATGGAGCGATTAATTGACATTACAAGCCGGTTGCATCATGAGGTGGAGAAAACGTGTTTTGTAGCATATGGAGTGCGTGACCTGGGCCAAGGCATCCGGTGGTTAAATATACGCATAGTTAGAAGAAGTCGACAGAACAGAAGTGGACGAAACAATGATGCGCGTATCAATAAACCCACCTTCCCAAGGACGAGATTTTAACCGTTCATAGACTGCATCATGTCCCTGGCTGTTGAAACCATACCTGTGGAAGTGGAGAATATGTGTTATTTGATCGAAACAAAACGGGAAAAAAACAAAAAATTGGAACGCTTGGAACATAGAAAGCGGTGTCCCAATAAAGCTCTCACATGAAACGTGAATGACGTCCGCCTTAGTTAACCGCTGTATCGACTGATGTTCTGAAATTAGACAGTGAGTAACCTTCAGCCATTTCAACATTTCGATAGCGTATATCAGTCGATAAATCAATACAAACTGAGAAGATACACAGTAATATGGATGGAACAAGTAGCATAAACAAACAAAATGACATTATCAAGACCAAGACAACCTAATTGCATCAAGAGTTTCCGTGCACAGGTTAATGGGTTCAAATTAGCAACACCTCATTGATTGCCAAGAGTATCACGTACATGTTGCGCAATAGTCCCTTGAAAGCGGTCTACGCGTTCAAATTATGGCGAATTACCATGTCTTTGGTGATAGATGATACCAGGCTCCGGTTCATCCCCTGATCCGCTTTGTTTTGTTGCGTCATCACTTGTCCCTTTGAGGCGGGCATCGGCAAGACAACTTCATTGCGGTTTTTACTGCCCCGCCTCATAATCAGACAATAGCCCGCAGCTAACTCAGCAATCAACACATGTTAAACAGGCAGTCCGTAAAGAAAATGGCAGCAGGCACGCTATTGGTGTCACCTGCTAGCCATATTCTGTAAAGTCTTGAGGCAAGCACAAGGCAAGTCACTTGGATTCCAGCCCAGATGGCGAGACGGACCGACGGCACCGAGTTTAATCGTCAATGACTACATTTCCCGCTGCCAAGTCAACTTTTGTCCACTGCGATCCTTACGCTACTCTACATCTGGGAGACTAAACAAGGCCCTCCTAGGTAAGCGGTGACCTGGCATATGTATCACATGCCCAAGCCAACGCAACTTAGTGATATCTGTTGTTCTAAGGAACTAGACTGTTTATCACTGCTTAGTACTCGTCTACGCACATCATCGTTGCGTGCCACTCGAAACTAATACTGCTCCGCAGACGACGATGACGGAAAACTTAAAGGCGCCTCAAATCTTCACACTGAATGGGCCAAGTCTCACTCCCATAAAGCATGATGGCCTTCACTGTGACCATGTAAACGTGGTCTTTCAGACGGAGGAAAACTCCCTTCTATCGCCAAAGATGCTGCAGGTTCAAGAAGTCAGTTCTGGCTTCCGCAGTGCGGAACTGGCTTCAGTTTCTTTGCACCCATCATTGCTGATGCAACTGTCAAGCTAAGTGAATCGAGCAACCACCTCGAGTTCCTCGTTATCAAGGATGAAGAGGTCAGCAAATGGCTGCTGGTCCTGCAGCAATCCTTTCTACTTTGAAAGTGCGAAGTGCATACCAAATAAAGGGACTACTGCAGTGAGGTTATTCAGGGTTGATTGTGCCGCCGCAACATCGTCAAACTGCAAGGCGATATCTTACACATAATCAAGGACAACTAGCTTTTCACCAGGCAGGACCTCAGCCCCTGTATCGTGTGATTCCATAACGGGACTCTCAATGACGGATTTCATGACGAAGTTGAACAAAACCGTGGAAAATAGACAACCAACACGAACGCCACTCGTTGTCCGAAAGCTATCCGACATGTCAGCGTAGACCCTACCGCGGCATCTTCGAATATAGAGGAAGCATAATGTTCAGATATTTTGTCGGAACAAATTTCTGGGCAAGTAGATCGAACAGATTGCATTGATCTACCGAATCGAACGTACTTTTGAAGTCCAGGAATATAGCTATGCTAATGCGTATCGCTCCTATAGCTCTTGCCGCAGAGTGAATATATCGTCTATACAGCCCTGTCCTGGGCAGAAACCTGCCTACTCTTCCCAAATCCGAGAGTCCCGTTCCACAGTGAGGTGAGGAACTAGAATCGAAGCCAGTGATTTTTATCACTATAGGCGTTAGACTAATAGCCCTGTGGTTTGCACAGTCCGTGCAACTGCCTTTCTTGTATCTTGCCACTATAATCGATTCACTCCAGTTAGGACGGTCACTCTCTTACTTCCAAATATGTTCGAATAGGTAGGGTATTATTTCGCAGAGCACCTCACCTCCGTCCTTAAACCGTGCAGGTTGGAGGGAATCCGGGCCAGCAGCGCGAAAACGATTGAGCGCTGTGATCACTTTCCGCATCTCAGTCTCCGATGCAGCCTCTAAACTAACCGTCTGTGGCTCGTCTTGCATGGCCTGAGTAGGAAAAGGTGCGGGATCAGGTGGCCAACTGAACTTATCTTGAAAGCGTTCCGCCAAAAGATGCATACGGCGCTCCTTATTGTGAATGAGAGCTTCAGCAGTCTCTGATTGTCTCATTGACATCTGCTTTTCTGTGACCATTGGTGCGGATCAGCTGAAAGTGTTCACGGTAATTGCTTACTGCTTCCGGCTTCTCCATTTCTTGAGCCCGACTGGTCCACCAGGCTTCCTTGTCAGTACGCAGGCTCCGTTTTAGTTTGCGTCTAATAGTCCGTCTGGTCACATTGTGCTCACAGTCAGCCGGGCGGTTTCTTCTGGATTCCAACAGGTTCACCGACCTCTCGGATATCCAGTGACTGGTGCGGTAACGATTGATAGTGCCACAAGCAGATGCTCTTGCGTCGTGCATGGCGCCCGAGATCCTATTCCACTGAAGCTCAGTGTCACTAGGACAAGAGAATGAAAGTTCGGTACGCAGAATAGCTTGATAGGCTTGCGTGACCGAGGGTTTGGATACTTTCTCATTTGCCAATGGGGGAGTGTCTAAGTGTGCCTCCCGGTATAGTTCAGGGAAAAACGACAGCGTAATAAGGCATGACCAGATTCGACGCGGGTATTCCAGAACGAGCGGCAATCCAGTATAGAACCACGCTACCTGTAATTCATTGCAACGTGATCAATTTCGGTCCATCGCTGGTCAGCTACAAGAGGATGCCAAGTGGCACTTCGGTGCCCAGTGTGTCTAAAAGTAGTGCTATTAAGAAACAACTGGTGTCCCGCACACCATTACAACTGATGCTCTCCGTTGTCCGTAAGGTTGGAGTTAAGCTCGTGATTACCACGTAGCTGAGCTTTGGAAAATGTCATACGCCCTACTTGTGCGTTCATATCCCCTGGAAATACTATGATATCTGAGCTAGTAGCACTGCGTAGTAGCGCGTTCAGTTCGTTTTACAACATGTCCTTGGCAGCATCAGAACTGCAGTCGTTGGAATCGTAAGTGGAAATCACGAACAAACAGCATTTTGTACTACTTCGTGAATCAACCTTAGTTGATGTCATCAAACGGCCTACACGCAAACGGTTGTTCACCAGGATCCAATCAGCCAACAACGGATAAGCTTTGGTGCTGAGAATGGTACTTACCTCAGCTTGACCCATGAGTGCTGCGTCAGCCTCTACGGTACGTGTAACCGATAGCGAGAGGAGAAGCCGCGCGCAGTTGTTCCAACAACCACATTGGGGTCATTGATCCTCGTTTGAGATACACAACACATGTCAATACCCAGTGTGTCTAACGTGCGTGCGAGTGCAGATTTTTGACCTATTTGTTTTAGAGTGCGAACGTTGAACGCCGCCGGGACAGCGTGGCCTTATAAGGAGCTATTGAAGACTGGTGTCCAATGGATTGCGCAGAAAGAGAGTTATGGATGGTTTGACTCCAGTGACCTTGCGGTTACTGCTGATTACACTGAGAATTATAGAAGGAAGGTAAGTAATGAGGACTGGGAGGGGAGTAAGGGAAACAGGTGGGAAGGAAAAATAGGACGCGCCAGGAGTAGCATGTTTTCGCTTATCCGCTCTGCTCTAGGCAGCAGATAAAGCGACGCTAGACACTCTGTGACGGCCAATGAAGGATGTGGTTAGAGTTTGGGGAAATTGTCATGAGTGTATGTAAGCTGAACTACTGCCAGGGAGTGCCGACCAAGACAGGAGGACGATTAGGGAGGACTCAAAAGCCTGTCCATCAATATCAATACACGTTAGCGGAGAGTGTGAAACACACCTCCAGTAATGTGCCGCAGTAAGCAATGTAGACATAAAGCTGTAAAAAAGTAACATAATGATAGGATCACAATTGTGATCATTGGTGGAAGGGGAAACCTAAAGAGAACGGGGGGACAAAGAGACTCACAACACAAACACCAATGATGTCGACCCTTCGCCACGTCAACCAAATGTGTTCATCATCCTTCGGTCCCCAGCCAGGCAGTCTGGAAAGAACAACCGATGCCAACTGCCAAGTGAGGGGCTTCAATGCTCTCGAGCAAGTCACTGCATGGCCACCCCTCATCTTTATCCATCCACACTTCCGGCGTGCAAGCAACGCACGTCGCGGGAGTTAGTGGACTGGCAACCGCAACACGTCCCATCTATACAACCGCATATGTGTTCCGATTGTAGGGTATTTGCGGCTGAGCAAAACAATCGAAATGTTAACATATCGCAACCTATAGCTGGAAATGAGTCAGGCTGCTTTCACCTCGTGTCATGTAAAGTAAGTGAAACCAACACCAATCCCACTTTAACAGCAGCAACCGAGATAAGCCATAATAAAGCCACATGTGAACTCGTGTTAACTGTTTCAAAATGCTATGCTGATATTGGGGTGCAGCGACTAGGTTTACATGACCATCGCCGTACTAAGTTACAGGGCAGACAGGGATTACCTTTAGTAACACGACAAGAGAGTTGCCCGGAAGTAAAGCGTGAACATTGCACGTCTGCCAACTGCATATGGATTGGGGGGCAGTATAAGACCACTAGGCGCGCTGTGTCCTTGTTCACATAACCAGTGAGAGGATGACCAACGGAGCTCCCTGTCTCGTCATAAAACTATAGAAAATGTCGAATATTTGACGAATAAAATAGACAGAAAAAACCTTTGCCTGTGAACAACACAAAAAAGTGATTAATCTAGTCGGAGGAGACAGTCTGCGGTCACAGAAGCAAGTCATTTATCGTTGGTTTCGCTCTGTCGATATGTTCGAGGTAGTAACATACGGCACACCATGGTTGTTTGTCGATGACATAATAATTGTGTACATGTTTCGTCTGGATGCCTTCAATGATGTTGTCAATATGATCCAACTCGACTTACATGCAGTTGAAACCTGGTGTTCAAAGTGGAAAATGACTTCTCTGAAGATAAATGTTGCGCAATGGCTCACAAGTGCGATGTGACTCACAGCGGCCTGACTCTTGACGACAAATCGCTTAATTTCTGGCCTACGGTAACATAACCGGGATTGCGATATACATGACATTGATGAAAGCAGCCGTCTACAACAAACAGTGTTAACAGTAATCAGTGGCAGTCAGTGATCCTAAGGATCACAAGCCTGACTTGTAATCTGAGGTCGCAGGTTCGAGCCTGCGTAGGGAACCAGGCGACTTTTACAGTATCTTAACCCATTCTCGATTTGTGGTGGTTGCGTAGCAGTGAAGCGTCAGTACTGCGTACTGCTTATGCCTTGCTATGACCAACAGGTCAGTGAACATTTTACTTAACATGCATGTCAGAGTCTGGAACAAGCAACCACCCGGAATACGTGCCTGCACTTTTGAATATGAAATTCGCGAAAGCATCAAAATGTCCTGGACTGTACAGAAGATCCTAAAACGGCTTGATTTTTCTATAACAATAACCCAAGTATACGAGCAGGGTACAGGTTTCACATGACCCAGCACAAGTTTCGCCACCATAATCTTTCCTGTTAGATGTTTTACAATTAAGTATGAGAGAGCAGTTAAAAGCCGAACAACATTATATTTTCAATCAACCGTTGAATATGTCTTTGCTCTTCTTACAAACGTCATTATAGTAACTTATTCAATTTTTTTGATCCACACATAATTAGAATTCTATCCAAGTATGCAGTTTCCAGATCATGCCGATACAGGCATGTCTCCAATCTTCGAGAATAAAGTTTATTTAGTTTTAGATAGTTGATGTTTAATAAAGTCGGATATCACGGTTTATATCAACTTACAGAAAGAATAAGTAACAACCACTGTTGAATGTGAGGACAGAAACAGAATAAACGCAGGAATGCCAGTGAAAAGAAGCTGAAGACGTACCATTGACGGATGAGATGAACAAAAGTAGTGGTGACAGAAGTAATGCATTTCTTAAATTGCTGTATTGGGGAACCTTAGTTGAAGTTTTTCACCATTAGCTAACGTGTAATGATGACAATGATCAGGGCTAACGAAGTATGGCTGACATCTGGATAGAATGTCGAAGGAGTAATGCTGAGCGCAGCTGACTGTTGTATTTCCACACATCCTCCGGCAAATTCGAAACTTATGCTGGACGCATCGTATCCTCCGTGTCTGCTAGCCAGCTGTCTAGGTGCATGCTGTTTTACATCGCTGCACTCAGATGAAAATCGCAATACATGACATGGTAAAGTTGTAGGTAAACTAGTCTGAAAGTTGAGCCATCCTTGTGAGTCCCATCATCCAAAGAGCTCGCAAAATAGACTAAACAAGATGTGCGATGCAGAAACAGGGTCATTAGCCCTCTTGCATTCGCTCTTGCTACTGAACACATCCGAATTTAATTTTTCCATCCTCTTGTTGTGTTCTAGATGACTATAGCGCGTCTTGTTCGAAAGCGGAAAGTAAAACTAATGAATCCATTGTGCTTCAACGCACGGATCACAGCTGGTACTCGGAAGAGCAACGAAGTGTTGTGGATCTACTTGCTACGACACCCACCAGATGTGAGCCAAACTGCGAAGGCACCGGTGGTCGAACGTGACTAGCTTCTTTATGTCTGCTGATCTAATGGGCCGTTTCACAGCCGTAAAGAAGAGTTGAACGGACGGCTGAATTGAACACTAAATTTTAGGAAATCATGTCGCCCGGGCGCCAGAGATGGCGAAGCCTAGCAAAAGCACCCCGAGCTTTTGTTATACGGTTTGTGATCTTATCTTCGATTCCAAGGACGTTGGCAAAAGTTCCCAGGTAGTTTAATTTATGAACGAGTTCCAGGTGATCCAGCCACCAAGGGTCAGCGCATGAGGTGGACCCTGTCAATATTGGAGGAAGGCTTCGCCCTTCGATGGCGCAAAGCAGAGCCCGAAACGGTTGACAGTCTGTGTTAATCTGTCCTGTGCCACTTAGCACGTTTGGAAGCTGTCACAGATTAGGGCAATACCGTCATCCAAGTCAAGAAGTCGCTCTCATGAGGGCAGCAGTTGTGTCCTGTGAACGCTACCTCCATGACTTCGTCAATGGAGGAAGTTGAAGAGGATAGGTAACAGCGGACATCCTTGTCTTACACAGTGGGCGATACCGGATGGTGGCGGCAACTTGTCGTAAATCCACACTCTGTACGAGCTATGAGCGTACAATGCTTGGACAATATGTACATATTTCTCGAGCACATCATTCCCCAGTAGACAATCCAAAGGACACAACGAACAACCTTTGATATCGGCGGGCCGCCAATATATGTGACGGTGCTACAACAACTGACGCAAAGTTAAGATGTGATCCATGCAGCCCCGACCTCGCTTTTCACGAATCTGGCTTTCACAAGTGAAGTCAGTCAGGGGTGAAGGAGAGACGCAAGCAATTTGGATGTGATGGAGATCAGACTGATTCCTCTATTGTTGCTGCATTAAGATCGTAAGCCTCGCTTGAAGATCAAGATCATAACAGAGTGCCTTCAGTCTGTCTGGGCAGTTTGCTGCTCCTACAGTTTCACTAGTAAATCGTGTAAAATATCCATAACAGCGGGGCCCCCGAAGGTGAAGAGGGCTGGAGAAAGATCACCGAGTCCCGCGGCTTTAATCTACTTCGGTAATCCGATCACAAGTTCGAGTTATGAGCGAGAGAGCGAATCCGAAGTGACAGCCCAAGGTGCAAGGCGGTCAGCGACCATCGAGAAATCTGACAATGCATATATATATATATATATATATATATATATATATATATATATATATATATATATATATATATATATATAGTGCCCCATGCTGAGGCTGATGTTGCATTCTTGATGCTTCTTCACCGCAGTTGGGCTAAATCAACTTACACTTAAACTAGGTCCTTTCAAGCTGGATAAATTTCATTCCGCTTTATTTGGTTTGTTCTGCCTCCCTGAATAATGTTCTATTAACTGGCCACGTTGCTTACACTAATTGCGCTTATCTTCGGTAATTTTGTTGCATTTGTAGCATTTTAAGTAACTTGTGGACATTTCCTACATAGCAAGGATTTGTTGCAAACCAAATTACTTCATATGGTAATTTAGCGAAGAGTTATGCCACCGTACCTGTATGCATTATTGGATTTATTTTATTTCAGCTTGTCGTTTAAAGTGAATGGCTGTTGCTTGATATCTCCGGTGTGGCTGCGCTTGATGTGTATGTTGACAAGGTGCCTACCTGTCTACTACCCACTACCTTGTCCATACTGGCTCCAGGGGACAGTTGGCCGTTGCTGGAGGGGACGGGGTGCACGGTTCTTGTGGCCGTGTTAGGCTCAAAGAGCGGTTCCATTCACTCAGTGTGGAGCAGATTACGGTCTAGCCACCGCCTTGTGTGCGCTTGATTCCCCAAATACAGCGTACTTGTGTTTGCCTGTGAAGGAGTGTGGGCCGGCTCCGTTGATGAAACGTGGTTCTCATCCGCATGCCTCCCGGTATTATTCCTTCGGGTTTACACTGGATATGGGGTATGTGGTTGGAGCTGTGGGTGGTGCAGCGCAAGCCATCCATGGTCCCTCTGTAGGCGCAGGCGTCCTGTGGCTTGCTACAGTGACAGGCAAATCCGAAACCGGATGCCGCCAACCATATATATATATATATATATATATATATATATATATATATATGTGCCCCAAGGCGCGAGAACCTATGGTGCGCTGAGGCTGGTGGTGGCTAGATCCTGACAGATGATCTACCCACTGCTGCTACTGTTGCGCCATCATCTCATGTCCTGGGAGCCTCCTCGTGGCGACCGCTGGGTGGGAGTTGGGTTTCGCCCTTCTCCCTGCTAAGATCCAGGACACCAATCCGCATGAGTCAGCTAACTGACCATGTGCTAGACCCGCTGCCTTTCGGATGTAGATTTAATCGAAGGCTTTGGCTGAGGACCCGAGTCGTTCTCCTGTTAGGTGTGGGCGCCCTGGCAGTATCCTAGTCCATCCTCTCCGGAGGTTAGGAAGTGGTCGATGGCCCCCTTCCTGTAAAACCTAGCCATGGGAGACAACAGGTTTACGGGTTATAATCTCACAGCTCGATTGGCGTAGAGCACGAGGGCCACGCATTGTCTCTGACGGTGGGAGGACACCTCCGGGTGTTCAATGGTTTGCTACTGCCCGCCTCAAGCCAGGCAGCCCCTGGTCAAATTGGTGCAAACCTGCCAAAAAGCCACCTGCGTCTGGCCGTGGTCGCAGGTGCGTATCCAATTACGGTCGCAAAACATATGATAATTGTTCCAGAACCTCAAAGGCTGCGTGTGACGGCCGTCAAGCAGATCCCAATCTGCCTCTGCAATCACATTCCCGAGCTGGATCTGCTCTCCACTGCCTTGTAGGTCAGGCTAATGAGCCAAAGGCTCCGGGTGGAGTCCCTCAAACAAACCTCCAAACCACCCGCTCCCTTGTGGGTCAGGCTATTGAGCCAAAGGCTCCGGGTGGAGTCCCTCAAGCAAACCTCCGAAGCACAACGACCACCTCGCGTGCGATTGCCCACCAATGCAATCGTATGCCTGCGCGCAAAGCACTCAGCATCGGGTGTTGGAACGTGCGCACACTACTGAACCGGAACTCCAGGGAGCGCCCGGACCGACGCACTGCACTGGTCGCAATGGAGCTAGCGCGCTACCACATCGATATTGCGGCGCTCAGTGAAACTCGGCTCGCTGAGCAAGGTAAGTTACATGAAGCAGATGCTGGCTACACATTCTACTGGGTGGGCAACGCCGCCTCAGCACCACGTGACCATGGGGTCGGATTTGCAATATCCGATCGCTTCCATAACCAGCTGGTGGGTGGACCAACGAGCACCAGCGCGCGACTGATGACTGTTCGCCTACGACTCGGAAGAGGTAAGTTTGCTACTTTTATAAGCACGTACGGTCCGACCATGTGTTATCCTGCTGACACTCGTGATCAATTCTACACTGAGCTATCCTCCGTGATACGGTCTGTGCCGAGGAGCGACCGACTATTTCTGCTGGGTGATTTCAACGCGCGCGTTGGGCGTGATGCATCAGCGTGGACAGATGTTATCGGCTCGCATGGCATTGGTTAAGTGAATGCGAACGGTGACAGGCTGCTCTCACTGTGTGCCACTCACGGCCTGACGATCACGAACACTCGGTTTGCACTGAGTGCGAGTGATATAGCAACTTGGACACACCCACGGAGTGGTCACGCTCACCTGCTGGACTATGTCATCGTACGTCAGCGTGATATGCGTGAAGTGCGCATGACACGTGTACTGCGTGGAGCTGAGTGTGGCACTGATCACAAATTGGTTCGCACCAAACTGTACATATATTTTCGTAAATCGATGTATTGCACTCCCGCCGTGAATCGGCGTAAATTTAACATTCTCTCCCTCGGTACTGTGGCGAAACGTACTGAGCTGGAGAAGGCGATGGCTGCACGCCTGTGTGATGATGTGGACTGTATAGCCACAGTGGGCGACCTGTCGCACCACATTCGCGATCAGGTGACAGCCGCTGCCGAGGAGACGATCGGGCGCGCAAAGCGTAAGCGGCCTGATTGGTTTGATGACAACAATGTGACGATTGGCGCATTGGTGTCAGAGAAGAATGCAGCATTTGCTGCACATGTTGCAGATCGCAGTGACTTGGGGAAGAGGAGTCGGTTTCGCAAACTTCGACGGCGACTGACCCGAGAACTCCGTCGCATAAAAATGCGTGGTGGACGGAGGCGAAGCAGATGGAATGCTACGCCGAACGCCGTCAACACAAGGAATTCTTTGACTCCTTGAAGGCGGTGTATGGACCGAGATTGGAGCCGCTGAGGACACTGATCGATGGTAGTTCAGGCGTTACCTGCACCCAGACTGCAGACATAATGCAGGTTTAACGGAAACACTTTGACTGTCTCTTGAACAACCGTTCAGAGATCGACGGGCCTACATTGAACGGCCTGAAGCAGCACGATGTGAAGGCGGATCTGGAGGATACGCCGAGACTGGATGAGACGCAGAGAGCACTTGCTCAGCTGCAAAACGGCAAATGTGCCGGAGCCGACGGGATCCCACTTGAAGTATTGAAACACGGTGGACCCGCGTTGTTGACTGTGCTGCACCACTTGGTGCAACGCGTGTGGATTGAGGAGTAGGTGCCTCCTGAGCTGAAGGATGCCCTTGTGCTACCAGTGTACAAGGGCAAAGGTAGCAAGCAATGTTGCACGAATTATCGTGGCATCAACTTGCTGAGTTGTGTGGGCAAGGTGATTGCCCGAATCCTGCTCAATCGCCTCGTGAGTCAGATTGTGGAACCAAACGTGGCGGAAGAGCAATGTGGATTCCGTTCGGGACGCAACACTATCGATATGGTGTTAGCGTCGCGTCAGTTGCATGAGAAGTGTAGAGAATGACACCAGCAATTGTACTCGCTTTTTGTTGATTTCACCAAGGCATTTGATAAGATGAACCGCGAGGCATTGTGGCTGGTGTTGGGTAAGTTTGGTTGCCCGCGTAAATTTTGAAATTTTATTGAATATGTGCAGAGTGGTATGAGAGCGAGGGTGGAGCTGAGTGGACAGACCTCGAATGAGTTAGCAGTTGTCTCTGGTGTGAAGCAAGGCTGTGTCTTAGCTCCTGCCCTGTTTAATATATATCTTCATGCAATGTTGTCTTGTGATTTTGATGCGGCTTGTGATTACGGTGTTCGTGTGGAGCACCGTATTGATGGTGGGTTGCTGAACATCCGTCGTTTCGGTGCGAGAACTCTAGTCTGTGAGACAACTATCCGTATGTTGCTGTTTGCTGACGACTGTGCGTTGTTTTCACACAGCGCCGATGAGTTGCAGCACATGACTAGTGCTCTGGCCTCGATAGCGGCCAAATTCGGGCTCACCATCAACACAAGCAAAACTGTCTGTCTCTTTCAGCCTTCACCGGAGGTGCAATCTTCAACATTGCCTCGAATCAGCATTGGTGACGAAGTATTGGAAACCACCTCCCGCTTTTGCTACCTTGGGAGTGTGATGTCGACTGATCAGCAGTTACACGTTGAGTTGCGTATTCGCGTGTCGAAGGCGTCAGCGGCATTCGAGAAGCTTGAGTACCGAGTGTGGAACAACCATCAGCTTAGCATTGGCACAAAGCTGATGGTGTACAAATCCATGGTACTGTCCGTTCTTCTATACGGCAGTGAAACGTGGACGATTTACCGTCGAGATGTGCGATATCTCGAGCGGTTCCATCAGCAGTGTCTGCGACGAATTTTGCGGATCGGCTGGGGCGACAGAGTTGCAGACACGGAAGTTTTGCGCCGAAGTGGGATGTATGCAGTGGACGGCATACTTTTACTGCGACACCTGAGATGGCTCGGTCATGTGAGCCGTATGGATTCGACGCGAATACCGAAACAACTTTTATACGGTCAGCTGAGTATAGGGAAGCGGCATGCTGGGAAACCAAAGTTACGTTACCAGGACAGGATTAAAGTGAAACTCACACGTTATAATCTTGATTGCAGATCATGGGAATCGAAAGCGGTTGATCGGCGTGCATGGCGTGATCTAATCACGAAGGCAGTTGCTGAAGTGCGGGAGAAAGCCCTCATGCATGCAGAGAAGAAGCGGCAAGTGCGGAAGCGGCAAGCACCGATGGATTGTACTCCATCGACATCGAGCGCATGGTGCTGTAGAACATGCGGTCGCAAGTGCCTTAGTCAGGCAGGCCTAGTGAACCATGAGAGAGGTCACTCGGGACCACTGCCGAAGCGACGACGGGTCCCGCAGTTAACATAGGCAGCACCGGCGCAGCGTTTGTAGGCACGCTGAATTCGATTTACTGACCGCATGCTTGCATGCTAAGTCTCTTTATTTCAGGTGGTGGGTTTTCGGTTCTGTCCTAATGCCTTTCTTTCTCATATAAATGTCTAGTGGGCCATGAGCTAGGCACTTTGGGGCCAATACGGAAGCGACGACGGGTCCTGCAGAGAATTACGGCGAGCCGGCGCAGCGTTTGTAGGCACGCTGAATTCAATTTACTAACCGCGTGCTTGCATGCTAAGTCTCTTTATTTCAGGTGGTGGGTTTACAGTTTTTACCTTAATGCTTTTCTTTCTCATATAAATATCTCCCTGCCGGCCGGTGGCCGAGTGGTCTGCACGTTTGCTTTGCAACCATAAGGTCACCGGTTCGACTCCGCGTAGGGGTGGGCGTCCTCGCGGTATACTCAGCCCGCGCGCGACTGGTGGTGGTCGCGCGGCAGCGAAGCGCCGTTACGGCGTATAAGCTGACACATTCTATTCCATTAACTTGCACACATCGCCTAAGCCAATTGTATTCGATTTCCATAACACTTTTGTGTTCGTTGCTTTCCGTGAACTATACTTCCTGACCTCGTGCACTTAGCTAGGATCTGTTTGTAAACAACTTATTACATATGCTATTTAATTAAGGTTTATATCACCGTTTCCTTATGCATTAATCGACTTTTTCTCTTTTTCTTTCTCTCTCTCTTTCTCAAGTGTTTGGCTGTTGTTTGATTTCCCCGGTGTGGCTGCGCTTGATGTGCATATTGACAAGGTATCTACCTGTCTACTACCCACTACCTCATCCATACTATCTTTAGGAGATAGCTAGTCGTTGCTGGACGGGATGGGGTGCACGCTCCTTGTGGTCGTGCCAGGCTCGAAGAGTGGTTCCATACACTCAGTGTGGAGCGGACTACGGTCCAGCCACCGCCTTGCGTACGATTGATTCCCCAACTACAGTGTTCTTGTGTTTGTCTGTGAAGGAGTGTGGGCCGGTTCCGTTGATGAAACGTGGCTCCCATCCACATGCCTCGCGGTCTTATTCCTTCGGGTTTACACTGGATATGGGGTGTGTGGTTGGAGCTGTGGGTGGTGCAGCGCAAGCCACCCATGGTCCCTTTGTATGCGCAGGCGTCCTGTGGCTGGCCACAGGTTGGTGGCATCCGGTTTCGGATTTGCCTGTCACTGTGGCCAGCCACAGGACGCCTGCGCCTACAGAGAAACCACGGGTGGCTTGCGCTGCACCACCCACAGCTCCAACCACATACCCCATATCCAGTGTAAACCCGAAGGAATAAGACCGGGAGGCATGTGGACGAGAGCAACGTTTCATCAACGGAACCGGCCCACACTCCTTCACAGACAAACACAAGAACACTGTAGTTGGGGAATCAATCGTACATAAGGCGGTGGCTGGACCGTAGTCCGCTCCACACTGAGTGTATGGAACCACTCTTTGAGCCTAGCACGGCCACAAGAACCGTGCACCCCGTCCCCTCCAGCAACGGCCAACTGTCCCCTGGAGCCAGTATGGACAAGGTAGTGGGTAGTAGACAGGTAGGCACCTTGTCAACATACACATCAAGCGCAGCCACACCGGAGATATCAAGCAACAGCCATTCACTTTAAACGACAAGCTGAAATAAAATAAATCCAATAATGCATACAGATACGGTGGCATAACTCTTCGCTAAATTACCATATGAAGTAAGTTGGTCAGCAACAAATCCGCGATAAGGAACATATTTCCACAAGTTACTAAAAAATGCTACAAACGAAACAAAGTTACCGAAGATAAACGCAATTAGCGAAGATTCAGTTAGGCAGAACAAACCACATAAAGTGGAATGAAGTTTATCCAGGTTTTGATGACCTAGTTTAAGTGTAAGTTGATTTAGCCCAACTGCGGTGAAGAAGCATCAAGAATGCGACATCAGTCTCAGCATATATATATATGCACACATGCGTCACTGACGCGGATGTTGAGCCATGGCTTCCAAGGTCACCAACCGGCAATTATCCGCAGTACTCGGACCCCAATGAGGTAGTCTACAGCAACCGGCCGAGAGCAACTGCTGCGTCAGCTTTCTCATGCGGCTTCTCCAATATGTAGGCGGCTGTCTACCAGACCGTCTGTTCCAACCCCCTCCAAAAACCGCAAACAACGCATGGTGCGGATAAAGCTAAACAGGCCTGCGCAATACATATCTGAACCATCGCAGTTGATGCAGTGAAGAAAGTAGCAGCAGTACGCCAGTACGCAGTACCGACGTTTCGCTGTCACGCAAATACCATCGGTCACACGTGGGCTAAAGATACTGCGAGGGTCGCTTTGTCCCTACACAGGCGCGAACCCTTGTCGTCAGATTGTAAGACAAGCTCGCTCCCTTTAGGCTACGGGCCGGTTTGATGCAGTGGGACGAGCAGCTCTAACGAGTGGCTTCTTCGTCCCAAGACACATTGTCTAACCCACATTACTTGGTTGGTGCCGCAAGCACATACATACAATGTACCGCAGACAGCGCTGATCGAAAACAGATAGTCTGTGCAAGTCAACAGCACGAATGGGCTAGGTCTCGTATCCGTACAACAGTACAGCAGAAAAAGTTGAACAACAGACACGCCCTTTGATGAAAACCAATTTCGTGCCAACGCTACAATAGTCTCAGCCTAGAAAAAAACGAGGCGTGCACTTGAGATGCGCATCGAAAGCTTCTCTCCAACAGAGTCACCAGCAGTGATGCAACCTTCCAAGTAGACAAAGCTCTCCACAACCTCCAGTGTTTCACCATAAAGAGTGAGTTCAGGCACAGGCACCTGTTGGTCTTGAAAGAGAACCTTGCATTTGGATGGCGATACTTCAATCGCCAAGCAGTTTAGTGTAAGTCCAAATCAACAACTCGACTACCTGGGAGGAGCTAGAAGTCAGCGTTCAACGAATCGCCCAGAGCATTTTCTACGACATCCAAAATGGTAAAATTGAATAGCAACAGATGGATAGGGCATCCCTCTCGAACTCCACTATAGACCACAAAAGAGAGCGAAAGCTTGGCATAAGTCCTAACTCCACCTGAAGTCGGACTATAGACAGCGGGCAGTATGGAGACGAACTTCTCGGGGACGAAATTCCTCAGCAGAATGTGCAACAGTACAGTCCTATCGACAGAATCCAAGAACACAGCAATCCTTGGCTTTTGAGCCACATGGTAGAGTTCGAGGATTTGGCAGAGTGGGAAAATTTGACCGATGAAGCTGCGACCAAAAAGAAACCCAGCTTGTTCTTCTCATTGCAGCGATCCCCGCAAGGGGGTATCCTGCGAAGTATGATGGACACCAGAAGCTTGTAAACGAAGGGAACTAAGGTTATGCCTTTGAAGTTGGAGCAGATTGTGCGCAGGCCATTTTTGAAGACGTGGACGTCAATCGATTCAACCTAACATGATGAAACCACATTCGATCAAACTTTCGAGAACAAAGCGGTGAGTTCTCGAACCAACGAATTGCAACTGTCTTTAAATAGAGCGGAAGACCGTCATGGCCGGGGGCTTTATAATGTTTCATATGGCAGAGCTCCTACTCGATTTCCTGCTGGCAGGGAGGATCTGCAGGGATGGACGACGCAGCAACAGTGTGAGCGCCAAAAGAATCATATGGAGCTGGAGGCCAACAGAACTGCGAACAAAATATTCGGCCCATGGCCCCAACCGTCGTTGAAGATTGGTGACTAAGGTGTCATCCTCTTCACATATTGCTTCCCTTAGACCAGGTTGAACACTTTCGGTGACTCGGATGAGATGGAACAGTTTTTTGTTATTACCGGAAAGACTTGCAAGTTCCATCTCTCTAGCGCGTTCACATCACCAAGCTTCACGGTCCATTTGCAGACTCCTGTGTAACTCTCGACCCAGGGATTGGCGTTCTTCACTAGGGATGAAATCAGATGGGATCAAACGACTTTTGTCCATCAGCGACAAGGAGACGGCAGAAAGCCAATTCTTCGGTGGGTGACGGGCGACCACAAGTGTCGATACTGCCAGAAGCTAAGGCATTTGCGATCTGCGCCCAATGAGAATAGAGTTCACCGTCAGAAGTTGAGCCAAGTAATGTTGACAGTGAGGCTTGATACCTGGATAAGATCGCAGGGTTTCATAGATTTACAACGTTCGGTAGGTAGTGAGTGCGCTTGGGTAATCCTCCGAAACGCATAAATCTTAGCACAGACCAATGCGTGATCGGAGTCTAGAAAAGTTGACCAGTACGATCGACAGTCCGTTAGGCTTCGGCGCCATCTGTAAATGATTGCTATGTGTTCAATCTGAGACCACAGCTGCGTTTGTGAAAGGGGGCGCCAGGTAGCAGTCAGTCTCTCCGAGTGCCGAAAACTAGTGCTCGAACGAAACAAGTGATGATCAGAGCAAAGAGCAAGCCGTCTGTCTCCATTATCTGATCGACTGCCACCGAGTAAAAAACTACCCCCAAGTTAATGAGTCATAGCCCCCGTCAACAACGACAATATAAGTTCTTCTGGAAGAACGCAGAGGGACATGTAGCTGTTGGCACAAGTCATTCCTAACTGCATCCAGGTTGTAGTCTGTAGGGACGGAGGCGGAGACGACAAACAGCACGATTAATGTCTCGCCTGATTACATTACAGGAACCACTTAATCGGACTGCGCATAGCCGAGTGTTGATAGGGATCCAGTGAAGCATAGTGATTCAGCCCTGACACTCAGTGCAACCCCAACACCAGCTTGGCCAGAGGGGTCAACCTATAGTTCCCCGGAAATGCCCAAGTCGTATGTGAAGTCAGGGTTTATCGGAGGCCATTCTGATGGCGGCGCTAGTCTTGCGACCTAGTTTCTGAAAGGCAACAATGTCTAACGAGAGCGTTACAAGAGTACGGGCCAGTCATCATCATCATCATCATCATTATACACGTTAGCTAGAGGTGTAAAACACCACAGCTATTGTGCCGAAATACATAAAAGAAAATAAATGCAAGAGTTGCATGCCAGCTGAGCTACCAGCAACGGATGGGCATCGTTTCGGAAAGCTACCAGCCCACCACTAAGCAACAAAAAAACTATTTTGTAAGATTATATTGTGCTACAAGATGAGATCGCGGTTGGAGAGGCCGGATAGCGGCCTCCGATCAGTTATTTTTGCCTGTGTGGACAAGATCACTTTGTGTTGGATTTGTTTGTTCATTGGAAGTATTTCGTGGAAATTTAGATACAATTCAGTTTCATTACTGATTCTGAATTTTCCGACCAGAAACACTTGCGTCTTCATCGCTTGATTTCGGCGATCTTGCTATCGCCATTTTCTCCGACAATTGGCCGCCATCTTGTTTCCGGATTATTCACAATGCCGAAGCAGTCACTCTGTGGTACTTGTTCCAAGATAGTCGGATACCGTGAAAATGCCCTCAGGTGTGTTTTGTGCCGAGTTAAATACCACATTTCATGTGTTGGATTATCAGTGGAGCATTCTCATCGTCTTCGTGAAATCCAAGACGGTTTCGTTCAAACTTTATGTGAAAATTGCCGAAACAAGTTACAGCCAGGAAGCGCAGAGCCGATGTGTAGACTTCACCATTCTGTTACGAACAGCTCCGTGTGTTTCGCCCAACAACCTAGCCCGAAGAGTCTTCAGGCTTCAGCTCAGTCTTCCTCCTCTACCCGTGTAAACTCACCGGCACGAAGTCCAACTGCTGTGAGAAGCCCAGTCTCACCTGGCATAAATTGCTTGCCTTTGTTGTGTCCAGCAGATGAAAGTCTGAGTGTTGAAGACCAGTAAAAAGAACAAAGAACGAAATTACGATGGGATGTTGGGCGTTTAACTTCTGTAAGTCAACAGTTAGTCAAAGCATGTGAGGCTGATAATATACTTCGCCCTGCAAGGTTGACATCGTCCGAACAGAGGCGTTATAACCTCGTGATCTTCCACGTGTCGGAGTCCAGTGATCCATCACCCCAAGTGCGCTACGATCACGATGTCGAGTTTTTACAGAGTCTAATTGACAGACTGCTCGACGATGGTGAGGACTCGGGAAAAGTGAGGCAAATTACCCGTCTTGGAAAGCAAGGTGATCAACAAAATCGACCTGAGAGGATCACTTTTGTGGACGATATATATTTGCAAAGGTCTACGAATAGACATAATGCCATCAGAAACCATGAGATTCAAACGAAGGTACAGAATTAGTAAAAGAAAACACAACATAACAATGTCCATGGTTTCGTCAGAGGGCGAGATACTACCCGGTTGCCCAAGCCGAAGTCAGTCCAAAACTGATCATGTCTCGTCTAAGTAGGCTGAAAGGTTTGAAGATCCATGTTCGTCCAGACCTGGACCTAGTAGACAGGGAGCGGCTCAAGTCTGTCATCATTGAGCTGAAAAGACGTACTGGTGAGGAGGAAAGAAATCATCATATCGTAAATTTTCGGGCGGATTCCAGCAATCTGCGAATCAGGATAAACAGGCAGCTCACACTTTAAGCGCGCCCGGCGGCTCCCGCTGAGGCCTGCGAGTAGCCTTCACAAACGTTTGCAGTGTTATCATTATCATCATTATACACGTCAGCTAGAGGTGGGAAACGCCTCAGCTACTGTGCCGCAATACATAAATGGAAAAGGAAAACAAATACAAAAGTTGCATGCCAGCCGACCCACCAGCAACGGATGGGTATCGTTCCGGTAAGCTACCAGCGATCTACTAGGAAAAAGAAAAATTATTATGTTATAAGCTAAGAAATGAGATGGTAGGTGGAGGGGAGGCTGAAAGGGATGGCGAGGCACAAAGAAACTCCCAGCAGGAACGCCACTGAGGTCGGCTACTTGCCATGTCAGCAAGTGTATCCAGCCAAACGTGTTCACCGTCTTTCGGACCCCAACCAGGGAGACATGACGCTCCAACCGATGCCAGCTTCCAAGTGAGGGCGTTCATTCCTCTGGACCAAGTCATCGCATGGCCGCCCCTCCTCTTCTTCCACCCACATCCCCGGTGAGCAAACGCACGTCGTAGAAGTCGGTGGCCTGGCATGCGCAACACGTGGCCAAGCCATCAGAGCCTGGTGCGTGAAATGACGGTGCTGAGCGGTTGAGCTCCTTTTCCTGTGCAGTAAACAAGGCGTCGAACACACTCGTTACTCACGCGGTGTTATCTCCAGATGTGAGCAAAACTTCGAAGGCACCGATGGTCGAACGTAACTAGCCTCTTCAGGTCCGCCGATCTTAGGGGCCAGGTTTCGCAACCGTACACTAAGTTCGAACGTACCGCTGCATTGTACACTCTACCCTTCAGGGCGAGAGTAATGTCGCGCGGCCGCCATAGGTGGCGAAGGTTGGCAAAAGCACTTCGAGCTTGTGCTATACGGTTCGTGATCACGTCTTCGATCCCAAGGGTGCTGATACAACTTCCAAGGTAGTTGAATTTTTGAACAACTAGCTGATCCCCACCAAGGGTCAGCGCAGGAGGCCATCCCTGCCAATCTTGGAGGAACGCTTTGCACTTCGATGGTGCAAAGCAAAGGCCGAAGCGACTGACAGCCAGTGCTAATCTGTCCAGCGCGGCTTGGCACGTCTGGGAGCTGTCACAGATGAGGGCAATGTCGTCTGCATACTCCAAGTCAAAAATTCGTTCTCCTGGGGGTAGCTCCACACCTTCCAAGTCATGTAGTGTAAAGGAAATCTCCATGACTTCGTCAATAGTGAAGTTGAAAAGGAAAGGTGACTATGGGTATCCTTGTCTCACACCGCTAGAGTTAGTAAAGGGCGACGACAGCTTGCCGTAAGCCCTCACTCTGCCCGTGCTACGCGCATATAATGCTCGGATAATATTCACATATTTCTCGGGCACACCTTTCCTGAGTGGACAATTCCAAAGGGCACATCGATCAACCGATTCGAAGGCACCTTTGATGTCGAGGAACACGACTACGGTGGGCCGCCAATATGTGTGACGGTGCTCCAACAGCTGACGCAAGGTGAAGATGTGGTCGATGCAGCCACGATCCCGATGAAACCCGGCTTGCTCCTCACGAATCTGGCTTTCACGAGCGCCAGTCAGTCTGTGAAGGATTATGGAGGCGAGTAATTTGGAGTCGATGGAGATCAGACTGATTCTTCTATGGTTGCCGAAATCCGAACGCGAGCCTACTTTGAAGATGGGAACAATAACGGAGCGGCTCCAGTCGGTTGGGACAGTCTCCTGCTCCCACAGTTTCACTAGTAATTCATGTAAAGCATCAACAAGAGCAGAGCCTCCGAATTTGAAGAGGGCTGGAGGAAGGTCATCTGGTCCCGCGGCTTTGTTCAACTTCAACCGTCCGATCTCACGTTCGACTTATGAGCGAGAAGGTGGATCCGAAGGGACAGCCCACGGAGCAAGGCGATCACTGGCCGGCGAAGAATCGAACAATTCTAGCCGATTAAATTGCTTTTCAAAATGTTCAACCCAACGCTCCAAACGTTTTGACAAATTGTGAATAGGCTGTCCACCCTCGTCACATATAGTTTCACTAACACCAAGTCTCCTGTTGCCCGTTTCCCGTATCAGACGGAATAACTTACGATGGCTGTCAAGTGCAGCAGCCACTTCCATCTCTGACGCACGATGAGACTACCAAGATTCGCGGTCCCTCTTCAGGCTAGCACGAAATCTTGACCGGAGCTCTTTGCGAGTTTCATGGTGTTCGCTTTCAGCCGGGATATGCCGGCGAGCATCGATAAGTTCCAGAGACTGCGAAGAGACCCGATAACCATGTTGGCTATTAGACATACCACATGATGATTTGCCTGCTGCTAGTAGGATCTGGTGAAAATGTGACCAGTGACTATCAATTGTCTCCAATGAGCGCTTAATCAACTCGCATGTCAGCGTACTTCGATACGCATTCAGAACAGCTGGCTTTGTCAGCTGGCTGGTGTCAATACGCTCACAGCGTCGTAGTGGGCGTCCGCCAAAACGCATCCGTATGTCAGCACATACAAATGCATGACCGGTGTCCACACATGTGCTCCAAATCGAGCGACAGTTCTGGACGCAGCCTCTCCAGCGGTAAATGATAGCAAGGTGATCGATCTGCGTCCATGGCTGGTGGGCGCCAAGTCACCCTCCGGCGACTGCTGTGTCGGAAGTTAGTGCTCGCAAAAAATAAGCGAGCATCTTCACACAAAGGAAGTCACCGCTCACCGTTATTATAGGAGCCTACACCGTACTGACCGCCCAAATGCATTTCATCAGTGGACAAGTTTCCAACTTGAGCGTTCAGATCCCCAGCCAGCACAACAGTGTCTGTGCTTCTTCTGTGGCGAAGGAGCTGGGTCAGTTGGCGGTAAAAGTCGTCTTTTACCGAATCATCGCTACAGTTTGTGGATGCATAGGCACCGATGATGAATAGACACCTATTAGTCCCGCGCGACTTCGAAGCTTTGAACGAGCCAGCCAATCGGACTGCACACATCCGGCTACTGATTGGAATCCACTCAACCAGAGAAGCTTCAGCCCGGGGACTCAGGGCAATATCAACACCGGCTTGGCCGGTGCTCGAAGCTGCATCATCACCGAATGGGCGCAATGAGAAAGTGCTGCTAGTGTCACTTGAAGAAGATCGCAGAGTGAGTACAGAGCTCGAGTCTTGTAGGCGGGTCTCCGATAAGCAGCAGATATCGATCGAGAGGGTCTAATGTTCCGGCAAGTGCTGCCTGTTGACCGATCTGAAGCAATGTGCGAACATTGAGACATGCCAATCTGTAGGAGGATCGAGGGCTCCAAATGGAAGCCGATGAACTGGAATGGGCCACTTGGTTCGACATAAGCCTGTTGACAGAACAGGAATGACGCTCCGTGTTCACATGTGAGCTGAAACTAAAAGACAAGCGACTATTGAAGCAAGTGGGGGCCGAGAATTGGGGGTTGAAACCAAGGGGATAAAAGTGAAGCTGGAACGGGACGATAATGGTGAAAAAGCACAAGAGGGGGAATAAGAAGACGGGAAGGCTTAAGCAGTAGCATCCGAACCCCTATCTACCCTGCCAGATGCAGCAGATAGGGCACCGTTGATTATCCTCTGCGGTGGCCAGGGCATCAGAAATTTGTTTGAAGTGAAATGCATTGTATTGCGTGGGCAGAATACTGCCAGGTTGCCCACGCCTAGACAGGAGAACGATTAGGGGTCTCAACCAAAGCCTTTGGTTCAAAAACCTTACCGCAAGGCAGCGGGTTTGCCGTTGGGCTACAAAGAGCCCGTTTAAAGGAATAAGGTGCCACCCTCATTCCAACCCCCAACCTGGAGGACCAGGAGGCTGAGTTTGTCTGGCCTCTAACCATTGACCAATCTGTTATGAGTGCCTCTGAAGGTGCAAAAGCACCACCCATCATACCTCAATGGATCGCTGAGGCACACAAACCATCGCACCACGGTAAGATCCAGCCTCATTGCGATGCGGTGTTACAAACGAGCGCGATGAGCTTCGTTGTTTCGTTTCGTCTGAGCGGCCAGACGTTGTGGGACTCGCAAAGACATGGCCGAATTCAGAGTTATACACCCAAGAACTTGAACTCAACGGTTAATCGTGCTTCCCATGCGATAGACTAAAGAATGCTCGCGGTGATGTTTTGCTTTACATCCGGTCTTCCCTGCGTAGGAGACTTGTGAGCACCTACCGAAGTGACGATGGTTTGTGTGAGCCACTGTGGTGCTCCATCCGCCTCAGGAGCGGAGAACTATTTGTGGGCGCAGTTTATTGCAGCCCACTGAGTCGTTGTTTGGATTGGCTGCCCCATCTTCGAACCCACATGAGTCGTCCACAGTTTCTACTTATGGGCGATTTTATTTGTCCTCCAATACGATGGCCTGATGTGCATTTGATGCCTGGACATAGTGAGGTTGAAGCAAAGTTTGTGGATTTGGTACTTGAAACTGGTGCATCGCAATAAATATGCCAGCCAACACGCATAACAACACGCTCAACCCCGTCCTGTCTCGACCTGATGTTAACGAGCTATGAACGAGTGTGTGACGTTTGAATGCTGGAGCCCCGGCTACAAGCAAGCATTTAGTGCTCATAGCTGATATGGAATTATCTTTGCCGTATTCACATCCGCTGCAACCAGCTTACAACTACTGGAAAATGGACTTCGATGGTCTAGCTCGAACCGCGAGCCAACTGGATTGGTCTCTGTCACAAGCTACATCTGTGGAAGACTGTTGGATATTCATAAAAGAGAGATTGACATCATTGTGTTCCCAATTTTTGCCATTTGAATGTCGGAAGGTTGGACTGATTAAGCTTCATTGGTTTGACAAGAAGTATGGAAATCTGGCTCGGAGGCGGCGCAGACTGTGGGACAGATTCCTCCTCTCTGGCTCGGCCAATGGCTACGAAGGGTAGAAAAGTCAGCGGAACCTTCGCAACAGTGCGAAAATGAATAAGCGCCGACATTTCGGAGATCGGCTCGCAACCGCCACCAAGACCGCCCCAAAGAGAATCTTTGCTTACGTGAAGCGAGGCCTGAAGCCGGCAGATGATGTGCCAGTGCTAGATGGCCCAGATGGACAGTCCCTAACCTCCAGCACTGAGCGTGCGTTCGCGTTGGCGGCGCACTTCGCTTCTGTATTCGCAAATGACAAGGTGTCTGTTCCGAGTTCGACGTGTACCGCTTTCACCGAACTGGACAGTCTGGATTGCAGAGTTGAAGAGGTATATCAACTACTTGCCAACCTTGACGGCACCAAGCCTTCCGGACCTGATGTGCTTCACCCACTGATTCTCAAGCCACTTTCGACCATCATCTCTCCTGTCGTGACTGACCTGTTCTACAGGTCGCTGTCCGAAGGTTCGTTGCCGATTGACTGGAAATGTTCGGTGGTGAAGCCCATTCCGAAAGGCGGTGACCCTAGCATAGTAGACAACTACAGGCCAATTTGTCTAACACCTATTTTGGCAAAAATTGCTGGGAAATCGTGAAGAAGGGATTGCTGCATTTGCTACAGTCAAAAAAGGTCCTGACACCTGCACAGCACGGTTTTATGCAAGGCTGCTCATGCATTACAAACTTGCTTAAAACGAGGCATGAGTGGTTGGAGGCAATAAGCAAGGGAAAGTCTGTCGACGTGATATTCATGGATTTCAGTAATGCGCTCGATAACGTGAGGTTCTCCTTCACAAACTCAGGAAGTGTGGTGTCGGTGGCTCACTGTACCGGTGGATCCTCGACTCTCTTGTTGGACGAAAGTGGAGGGTACAGGTCGACGACCATCTAACTGACTGATATCCCTCTATCAGTGGCGTGCCTCAACGCACTGATCCACACTAACGATCTACCACAGCTTCTCCGGTCGCCGTGTGCCTTGTCCGCGGACGACATGAAGATTTGGAGAGAAATTGATGCTCCCGACGACTGCGGCCTACTTCAGCAAGACATCAACTGCCTATCCACATGGTCTGTAGAAATTCATCTCCCGGTCAACCCAGCCAAGTCTGTATTTATGAGCCTGGGGAAGGGTGCCAACGGCCGAACCTGCACCCTTGACGGCCAATCGCTATATCCCACACCCTCTGAGAAGGACCTAGGTGTACTCTCGCGCAACGATTTGAAGTCCGTGGACAACACGAACAGGCTATATCGGAACGGACCGCGCATGCTTTGGGAGCTCAAACGTAGCTTCGGCGCATGGTCTGAAGAGGTTGCCACTCGCCTCTTCTCTTCCATCATTAGACCAATGCTAGAGTACGGTTCGCCTGCCTACTTTCCGATTATCCGAGGCGAAGCACAAAAGAGAAAACTGGTCCAACACCTTGCTAGCAGACTAATCGCGAGTTTACGTGGCTTGGGGTATGAAGACCGGTGCGAGAAACTAGGACTCTACAACTTATCATACCGTCGGGTGCGAGTCGACCTCATTATGAGTTACCGTATTCTACATCCCGGTGACTTCCCCATGTTGAGGCCAATGCTGCAATTACGAGGGCCATGCAGCACACGCGGACACAGATACAAACTTGTCGTGTCAGATATGAAGCAAGTTCCCCACCCACTGTGCTTGGAAGGGAGTGGTAAATATTTGGAACAGTTTACCTGAACATCTGATGGAGGCAACACCCGTGAGCAGTTAAAGCCGTTGTTAGATTTATTTTACCATAATTCAATCCAGAAAACGATTGCACACTAACGATGACACGTCACATTTGTGAGCCCTGCAATACCGTAAGTCAGATATTTTAAATGTTACATGAGAACGACAACGATATTCACGGCTGATAATTTTTATAACGTTTTTCATCGTATTTCGAAAGAGTTGTACAGAATTCATTTCTACTTACTCTATGATACAGTATTCAGTATTCACAGCAGGAATGCCACTGAGGTCGGCTCCTAGCCATATCAGCAAGTGTATCCAGCCAAACGCGTTCATCAACTTTTGGACCTCAACCGGGGAGCAGTGACGCCCCAACTGAGGCCAGCTTCCAAGTGAGGGTCTTCATTCCTCTGGACCAAGTCATCGCTTGGCTACCCCTCCTCTTCTTCCATCCACACCCCCGGCGCGCAAACAACCCACGTCGCGGGAGTCGGTGGCCTGGCATGTGTAACACGTGGCCGAGCCATCAGAGCCTGGTGCGTGAAATGACGGTGCTGAGCGGTTGAGCTCCTTTTCCTGTGCAGTAAACAAAGCGTCGAACACGTTCGCTGCTCACACTGTGTGCCCACCAGATGTGAGCGAAACTGCGAAGGCACCAGTGATCGAACGTAAGTAGACTCATTCTGTCCGCTGATCTAAGGGGTCAGGTTTCACAACCGTACACTAAGGTCGAACGTACCGCTACATTGTACACTCTACCCTTAAAGGCGAGTGGTCGCGCCGCCGCCATAGGTGACGAAGGCTAGTAAAAGCATCTCAAGCTTTTGTTATACTGTTCGTGATCTCATTTTCAATCCTAAAGGCGCTAATACAACTGCCAAGGTAGTTGAATTTCTGAACGACTTGTAGCCCATCTCCACCAAGGGTCAGCGCAGGAGGCCATCCCTGCCAATCTTGGAGGAAAGCTATGCACTTCGAGGGTGCAAAGCAAAGCCCGAAGCGGCTGACAGCCAGTGCTAATCTGTCCAGCGCGGCTTGGCACGTCTGGGAGCTGTCACAGATACGGGCAATATCGTCCGCATACTCCAAGTCAAGAAGTCGTTCTCCTGGGAGTAGCTCCATACCATCTAAGTCGTGTCCTGTGAATGCGATCTCCATGAGTTTGTCAATAGCGAAGTTGAAGAGGGAAGGTGACTACGGGCATCCTTGTCTCACACCGCTGGACCAGACATGTTTGTCGTTCAATCTGCATCAAAGTGCGAACATTAAAAGTTGCAAGGAGGAATGGAGAACCAGGTCGAAGGAAAGCTGAGATTTCGGTAGAGTGACACAGTTGCAATCGTAGGAGATTTAAAACCAGGAGTTTGGCTATTACTTTCATCAGTTGCGAGCAGTGGGTTGCTTGTGGCGGTGATTGGGGAGGAGACAAGAGTACTTGTAGGTGAAGGACCGGAGATGGGATGATCCGTGAGTGGAGGTTGATGAAGTGAGTTAAAAGAGCTGATAGACAGCAACAAAGGCAGTAGTACAGCAGCGTGGTCCATGGTTCGTCGGTGGTTGCGATACTACCCGATAGCATCATCATCATCATTACACGTTAGCTGGAGGTGGAAAACACCTCAGCTATTGTGCCGCAATACAAAAGGCAAGAAAAGAAAAAACAAACAAACAGTGGCACGCCCGCTGAGTCCCCAGTAACGGATGGACATCGTTCCGGTGAGCTAACAGCTGGCCGCCGTAAAAGAAAGTCATATTATGCCTAACGATTGAGATCGTGATTGGAGGGGGATGCTAACCAGGAGGGGGATGGACAAAGGAACTCACAACACAAACGCCATTGGGGCCGGCTCCTAGCCATATCAGCAAATGTGTGTCCAGCCAAACGTGTTCACCGTCCTTAGGACCCCAGCCAGGCAGTCGGGATGCACCAACCGACGCCAACTTCGAAGTGAGGGTTTTCATTTCTCTCGACCAAGTCATCACTTGGCCTCCCCTCCTCCTCTTCCAACCGCACCCACAACGCGCAAACAATGCACGTCGTGGGAGTCGGTGTGCTGGCATGCGCAAGACGTGGCCCAGCCATCGGAGCCTGGTGCGTGATATAATCGTGCTGAGCGGTTCACTCGCTCTTCCTGCACCAAATACGCGACGTCGAACACGCTCATTGCTCACGCGGTGTTCCCACCAGACATGAGCTAAGCTGCGAAGGCAGCGATGATCGAACGTGACGAGTCTCTTCATGTCTGTCGACCTGATGGGCCAGGTTTCACAGCCATATAGGAGAGTTGAACGGACGGCTGCGTTGTAAACTCTGCCCTTCAGGGCGAGAGTAATGTCGCGTCTGCGCCACAGGTGGCGGAGATTGGCAAAAGCACCTCGAGCTTTTGCTATACGGTTCGTAACCTCATCTTCAATCCCACGGGTGCTAATATAGCTGCCCAGGTACTTGAATTCCTGAACGACTTCTAGCAGATCACCACCAAGTGTTAGCGCAGGATTGGGTCCCTGCCAATCTTGGAGAAGTACTTTGCATTTTGATGGAGCAAAGCATAGCCCAAAACGACTGACAGCCAGTGCTAATCGGTTCAGTGCTGTTTGGCATGTTTGGGAGCCATCACAGATTAGGGCAATATCGTCTGCATACTCCAAGTCAAGAAGTCGCTCACCAGGGAGTAGCTCCACACCTTCTAGGTCGTGTCCAGCGAACGCTGTTTCCATGACTTCATCAATAGCGAAGTTGAAGAGGAAAGGTGACAGCGGGCATCCTTGTCTCACACCGCTGGTGATACTGAAGGGTGGCGAGAGTTTGCCATAAACCCTCACCCTGCCCGAACTATGTGCGTACAGCGCTTTGATAATGTTTACATATTTATCAGGCACACCTTTCCTCAACAGACAGTCCCAAAGGGCACATCGATCGACTGAGTCGAAGGCACCTTTTATGTCAAGAAACACGACAACGGTGGGTCGGCAATAAACATGGCGGTGCTCCAACACTTGACGCAGTGTGAAGATGTGGTCGATGCAGCCCCGACCTAGACGAAATCCGGCTTGCTCTTCACGAATTTGGCTTTCACGAGTGCCAGTCAGTCTGTGGAGAATGAGAGAGGCAAGCAATTTAGAGGCAATCGAAATCAGACCGATCCCTCTATGATTGCCACATACCAAACGGGAGCCTCCCTTGAAAATTGGGACAATGACGGAGCGGTTCCAGTCTGTCGGGACTGTCTCCTGCTCCCAAAGTTTTACTAGCAACTCGTGTAGATCACCTATTAGAGCAGGTCCACCGAACTTGAAGAGGGCTGGAGGAATCGTATCTGCTCCTGTGGCCTTATGCAATTTCAACAGCCTGATCTCACGTTCGACTTCAGCGCGTGAGGGCGGATCCAGGGAGACGGCCCAAGGAGAAGGGCGTTCAATGCCCGAAGAAAGTGATAACTCAGGTTGGTTAAATTGCATAGCAAAGTGTTCAGCCCAACGCTCCAAGCGTTTTGACAGGCTGTGGATCATCTGCCCACTCTCGTCGCGTATGGTCTCGCTAACACCAGGTCTCCTGCTGCCTGTTGCCCGTATCAGACGGTATAACTTACGATGATTACCAATGGCAGCGGCTGTTTCCATCTCAGATGCACGATGAGACCACCAGGTTTCGCGGTCCTTCTTTAGGCTAGCACGTAGTTTCGCCCTGAGATTTTTGCGAGATTCATTGTATTCGCTTCCAGCCGGAATACGTCGGCGAGCATCCATAAGTTCCAGAGACTGTGTAGAGACCCAATGTCCGGTTTGGCAATTTGTTTTGCCACATGAAGACATGCCTGCTAATAGCAACGCTTGACGAGTGTGCGACCAGTGATCTTCAACGGTGTTTAGTGGGCGCTTACTCAGCCCAGATGTCAGCGCATCTTGGTACACATTCAGAACATCTGGCTTCGCCAGCTGGCTAGTGTCAATCCGTTCACATCGACGTTGCGGACGTCCACCGAAGCGCATCAGGAGGTCGGCACAGACAAGTGCGTGGTCAGAGTCCACGCTCGTGCTCCAAATCGAGCGACAGTTTTGGATAGCCCAGGCCGAAGTAGAGGGTTGTCTTAGGGGAACTTCCCTGAACCTACGATCAATATCTGACCTGCAAGACAGCAGGGCGATGTGAGCGTGTCGCAACCCGCTGGAAGCCGGTGACCAAACAAATGGTTTATACGACATTCAGTCTGTGAAGGACCAGTGGGCCCACCACACACTTGAAGTAGAATACCACTCAGGTACAGGCGAGAGGCAATGACTGGCTTTAGTGGCGAGTCACATCCGCCATGCGGCAGTGTTGTGAGACGGACCTTGGTGGCCTTTTATAGGGAGGACGCTTGCCAGGCGAAAACCCACCACGTCCTGGAACACTGAAGCAGAACTATTTCCTGGAACGGGGAAAACCCGAACCATTCACTGACTGCCTTGCAATAAGTGATCGTGAAGCTGGTATGCGGATGTTAGGCCGCCGTACAGCCGTGAAAGTAACAGGTAGGCTATAGGATATCATGCGATGATGAGCAGCAAATTAAATTACACAAGTATCAAGGTGTCCTATTTCATTAGCATTTGACGGCTATCTATAAGTGCATTTTCACACCTGATAGCCGACAGTCGGCTTCAATAACTGTCAGATGTTGTTCAGAGCGATGAGCACCGATCGTGATTAACAAAACTCAGCAACAACTTATTGCTAGAAACGATTACCATAGAGATACACTAAACGATTTGAAACACTTACAAACACAAACATCTAGCTACCTGCAGGTGGTTGCGCAAGCGATGTCAACACAAGCATCTCCTTAACGGCATCAGAAGACAAAAAAGTGGCGTCTGAACGATATTGATATGAAGTCAACAAAAGCAATTGCAACGTACCGATTTAAAACCGCCTCATGCTCTTTCCAACGAAATATGCGGGGTCGAGGATTTCCTGGTTGAGGCAAAGGAGTGACTGTTCCAACCTCAACGAAGGCAAAACCCATTTTCAAAAGACCCATTACAGCCTCTCCATCTTTATCGAAACCGGCCGCCATCCCAACGGGATGTTGAAAGTTAAGACCAAATGCGTTACAATTCAAAAAGGGGAAGGCATTCTGCGGTTTTGAGGGTGTAATACCAAACTTAGTGGCGCGTACAGCGAGAAAATGAGCTAGTTCTGCATCCGGAACCAGTGCATGCAACGTTGGCATAACGACTTGCCGATAGAAACGTTCGTTCCCTGAATACAGGGCTTCGGTCGTAAACACCCCGAGGCCGAGGCCCAAAACACCGACAGCTGTTCTCAGCCGGGCAGCTTGCTAAAATGAAACAATGGGGGAAATGAGCGACAGGCATAGTCAAGGTTGCGTGCAACAGATCAAGCGGTTATGTCAACATTTCGGCAAATGAATGCACAATAAGGACAGAGAGTGAGGAAAGAAAGCAGTGACAATCAACCGGAACAATTGAACAATACCATGAATGTTTTTTCTGCGTATCGTTCAATCAGGAATTGATAGGTTGGTTTGAGATTTTGATGAGCCTAACAAAAACCGCATCAGAACCTAGTCAACCAATTATTGCCCGCATCTAGTGCCTAGCAGTCCCCGCCATGCCGGTTACGTGGAGTAAGTGTGAAAGATTAGCTAAGAAAACAATAGGAATGTCAACTAAATAATCATAATACCAAGACATGAGAATAAATGGAAAAAGTGTAAAAGAGAGCTAAATATACTCGTTAGGAGAAGGGTAAGCTTTGGTATTGCCACATAAGATCATCTGACGCTCGAAATCCCCAACCCGACCACATAACGACGTGCGCCGGAACCGAGTTCTAACGTCTAATAACTCGGCGCGACAAACAGGTTTCCGTCCTAATCCGGTCAGAACGTAATTTGTGCAGCCTTGGTGGAACTAAACAAACAGGACAAGTCGGGACCGATCTTACCCGTTAGGATACAGCAAGTGAGGACCAAATCTCCTCTGATTATTCGGCAGTTCACTGAGAACACTTATAAGCTAAGCAAACGTTAGGGATACGTTTGTCCTGGTAAACCTTGCAATAACGTCGTACCCACTCGTAAAACTCTTTGCAGTTCTATTTTGTCCCCTACAAGACATGGTGGACAAACCTGGATACGGTATTCTAAGTGGGGTCGCACAAAAGCTGAAAAAAGCTTCACAACTATATCGGCCGTTAAGACTCCGAAGCAGGAGCGAACAAACCTTCATATGAAAACTACAAGCAGCCTTCTTCCACTTGTTCCCAAAATAAAGGGCTGAGGTGTGGACGACATATAGAAGAATCTGCTGAGTCATCATCATCAATACACGCCTCAGCTAATGTGTTGTAATACATAAAATGTTGAGATTAAGCAATGCAGACCAAAAAGCCTAAAAAATAACAATGCTAAATATCACATCTGAGGTCGTTGGGGGAAACTAAAGGAGAGGGGAAGGACAAAAAGACTCAGAACACAAACGCATTGTGAGCTAGTGTATCTAACCAGATGTGTTCATTGTCCATCGTGGGAGAGTTGACTTCACACGTTGGCAGGAATGGGTTTTCTGGTTGGCGTACGGTTGAATATTTGGGAAACACAGAATTAACAGATGTAAGGAACCATGAACATGGGCGAGTTTGAATGATAGTTTAAGTTCAAGTGGGACTGGAACAGTAGGAGAAATCCCCGAGAATGTTCCTTCCGTGGCGCGTCGCCGATTTAGGGTATTATTCATCCGCGATAACTAGAATCCAGAAGAGTCAGATCAGCGCGCGCGAAGCACACCACAAGCAACCAATTAATACCCACGCGACCTGCAGTGGCAGTCCCCGCCGCACCGGTCACGTGTAATAAGAAACAGAAGTACGAAAGTAATAAGAGCGTTAAGAACCAAAATATAATAGATTTAATAATTCAATAAGGCTAATAAGCTAAGATGTGGAAAGAAATGTTAAGAATTGAAGGCCAAGAGCGCTAAGTCGGTCTTCGAACTCTCACTGTTGGTGCCAATACCATGTTCTCAGGCAGTGCATTCCAGGAATCCACCACTCGGCGTGATAAAAGAAAGGCCGCCTGGACTCCATCCGATCGACAATTGTGTAGCTTCATCGAGTGACCTCGGAGCGATGGGAGCCGAGCCGGTTTGAAAAGCCTCGATAAATCGGGTCCGATTTTACCGGTAAGTATACGATAGGTCAGGACCAGGTCGCCTCTATGGCGACGATAACGCATTAAAATATTCCCAGCGCAAGTAGTCTTTCTGGGTAAGAATGGTTCCGTAGTCCATGAACCAATTTTGTTCCAACTCTCAACACTCTCTATTGACATCCTGTCCCTGACTAAGCAAGGTGGACAAGACGGGACGCAGTATTCTACATGTGGCCTAACAAAGACTGAAAATGACCTAACAAACATAACGCCCGTGATGGTCCCGAATGCCTTGGGGATCATTCACAACATTCTGAAACCCTTGCACGTAGTTTTCCTCCAGTTCTCACTGGATTTAAGTTCTGAAGACAACGTGACCCCTAGGTCTACCAATTGTGGAACATGATGTAGTTCATTACCGCCAAGCAGATAAGGCGTTTGGGGGCCATTTGGCCCTAATCGTAAGGTGGAACATTTTGCATAACTTATAAGCAACTGCCACAGAGCAGCCCAGTTCCAAAGTTTATCGAGGGCCAGTTGCAGAGTCTGGGGTCCATCGAGGTCGAACACTGTGTGCCAAAAAATCAGGTCATCTGCAAACATGAGAGATGGTACCTCCAGCTGTTCTGACAGCTCATTGACATACAACGAAATTAACAACGGGCCAAGCACCAAATGTTGAGGGACCCCACTGAGGACTGACTGACGAAAAGACAGCCTAGACCCCACAAGAACACACATCTCTCTCCTTTCCAGAAACGTGGTGATCCATTTTAATGCACGCCCTGATATTCCATAGGACCGAAGCTTCAAGGAGAGGCGAGAATGTGATACAGTGTCGAACGTCTTGAAGAAGTCAATAAACACTACATCTACTGCATGACCACGATCCAAAGCATCCGCCCAACATTCGCGTGCAAGTAGCAAATTAGTCATTCAGGAGTGACCCTTGCGAAACCGTGTTGAAGTGGACTGAGCAGAACAAACTCCCGCAGGTGGTTTTCAAGCACATTCCTGACCAACTTCTCCAATACCTTGACCAGTACGCTTGTTAAACTTACCGGTCTATAATTGGCAGGGAGATGCTTGTCGCCCTTTTTAATAACCGGGCAAACGATAGCATCCTTCCAGTCCTTGGGAAGGTGTGGCTGCGAAGCGACAACTGAAACAAACGCGTTACTGGGCCACATAGCTCGCTTGCGAGTTCGTACAAAAGCTTAGGGTGAATATCATCCATCCCAGCAGATTTAGCAGGATTTAGCCCTGAAGAAGATGGAGAAGTTTTGCCTCCGAAATTGTGACGTTTGTTAAACAGGAGTCCTGGGGGACTTTCATTGCTAGGTCAGCATGCAGCGATTGCTCATCCCGAACAAAGTCCCGGCATACTGCGCACTGAGTAGACAGGCTTTTTCGTGATCAGTGTTGGCAGTGGCGCCGTCGCTGCCTAATAACACTGGGATAGATGAGCCAACGTTACTACGCCTTTTGACGTAGGCGAAGAATCGTTTGGGATTTGCGGAGGCTGAGTTAGCCAGCTCCATCTCATAGCTAAGTCTAGTAGCTCGTAAATGACTCTTGCAAGCATTCCGCGCTTCACGATAACGCCGAAAAGTACATTCCGAGAGAACTGTCCGGTAGATCCGCCAGCATCTCGCCCGTCTATTCATTAGCTGGTGTGCGACTGAGTCCAACCATGGTGGCTTTGCTTTGGTAATCTTCTTCACCGAAAAGGGGATGTGGATGTGGGATATATTAAAGAGGAAAGACTTAAACGTATCCAAAGCCGTCTGTATATCATCATCCGGCAAGATGATGCATCGGGAACTTATTGCCTTGGCTCTAATAGGCTGAAAGTCGGCATGCCAAATGTTCGGACCCTGCGTGAATCGTATTTTCATGAGAGCACACTTGAACGATAAACATACATGTCACTGGTTTCCACAGCGGGACCATGCTCAAGGTCACTCACAGTCAACCGACTGCGAAAACTAGGTCCAAGAGAGGAGCATAAACTTTCATGCACCTGGTGCGTCGATCGACAAATTGGTGTAAGGGTACTTCTAGTATCAAGTCAACAAGGTTGCCAGCCAACCGTTTTGTCGCTGCCTCATAAGATAGGTCATGTCAATTTACTTCAGGAACGTTGAACTCCCTCCATTATCAAGCGGCTGTTCGCGGAGTGAGTGCAGATGAAGTCAATGAAGCTCATAGAAGCGCTATCAGGGCTCCTGTAAAGCAGCATAATTGTAAATTGCGTTGACTCAGTACAGACTTCAACTGCAAGAGCTTCAACAGTTTTAGCAGCTGAATTACAAGGATGTTTTTGATATGTTTACACCACATCTAATGTACAGGGCGACTCCACTTCCGCGGCGATCAGATCTCAGTATTGCGTAGCCCGGAACATATAATTCACTGTCCATGACGTCAGAAGACAACCATGTTTCACTGAACGGGAATACATCAGAGAGGTTGGAGTTGCACTTGGGATTAGGGTTAGGTGTATTGTATAATGCATTAAAAATCCGGATTCCATAGTGATTAGTGATAACATAGAGGAGTATGGATTCAACATCATCATCAATACATGTTACCTGAGGGTGAGAAACACCTCAGCAAACGTGTCCCAATGAAAAGTAAAGTAATAAAACAAGCACACTACAGAATTCAAGGCAAGTGGTAGAATGTTAAGTAATATACTATGCATTTCGCATAAGATCATACTTGCAGGGGAACCTAAAGGGGTGGGGGATAAACAAAAATCACAACACAGACGCCACTGGGGCCGGCTCTTCGCCATATCAGCAAGTGTATCCAACCAAACATGCTCATAGTTCTTTGGATCCCAGCCCGGCAGTCGAGATTCACCAACCGACGCCAACTTCGAAGTGAGGGTTTTCATTTTTCTCGACTAAGTCTTCGCTTGGCCTCCTCTCCTCTTCAAATCAAATCTCCCGCGAGCAAACAACGCACGTCGCAGGAGTCGGTGTGCTAGCATGCGCAACAAGTCGCCCAGTCATCGGAGCCTGGTGCGTGATATAATGGTGCTGAGCGGTTCACTCGCTCTTCCTGTATCAAAAACGCGACGCCGAACACATTCATAGCTCATGCGATGCTCCCACCAGACATGAGCTAAGCTGCGAATGCAGCGATGATCGAACGTGACTAGCCTCTTAATGTCTGTCGAGCCGATAGGCCAGATTTCACAACCGTGTTAGAGGGTTGAACGGACGGCTGTATTTTAAATTCTGCCCCTCACGGCTAGAGTGACGTCGCGTCGGCGCCACAGGTAGCGGAGGCTAGCAAGAGCACATCGAGCTCATCTTCGATCACACGAGCGCTAATATAACTGTCCAAGTACTTGAATTCCTGAACCAAGCGTACGCGCAGGGGTGGATCCCTGCCAATCTTGGAAGACTGCATTTCGAGGGGGCAAAACATAGCCCAAAACGATTGACAGCCGGTGCTAATCGGCCCAGTGCTGTTTGGCACGTTTGGGAGCTGTCACATACGAGGGCAATGTCGCCAACATGTTCCAAATCAAGAAGTCGCTCACCAGGAAGCAGCTCCACACCTTGTTCAGCGAACGTTGCTTCCATGACTTTGTCAACGGCGGGGCCAAAGAGGAAAGGTGACAGCGGGCAATCTTGCCTTATATTGCTGGATATTGAAGGGCGGCGACAGTTTACCAGAAAACCTTACTGCCCGAACTATGCGCGTACAGCGCTCTGATAATGTTTACGTTTTTATCAGGCACGCCTCTCCTCGGCAAACAATCCCAAATGGCACCGAATCGAAGGCGATCTTGATGACAATGGTGGGTTGCCAACAGATATAGCGGTGCTCCAACAACTGACGCAAAGTGAAGATGTGGTCGATGCAGTCCCGACCTTGACGGAACCCGGCTTGCTCCTCACGAATGTGGCTTTCACGATTACCAGTCAGTCTGCGAAGGATGACAGAGGTAAGCAATTTGGAGACGATGGAGAGCAGACTGATTCCTCAATGGTTGCTGCATTCCGATCGGGAACCACCCTTGAAAATTGGGACTAGGACGGAGCGGTTCCAGTCAGTCAGGACAGTTTCCTGCTACCAAATTGCACTATTAACTCGTATAAATCATTCACAAGAGCAGTTCCCCCGAATTTGAAGAGGGCTAGAGGAAGATCATCTGGTCCCGCGACTTTGTTTAAACTAAAACAGTCCGATCTCTAATTCGACTTCTGAGCGAGAGGGTGGATTCAAAGGAACAGCCCAGGGAGAGAGGTGATCAGTGACCGGTGAGAAATCTAACAAATTCCGACTGATTAAATTGCCTTTTAAAGTGCAGCCCAAGGTTAGAAGCGCTTTGACAAGTGGATAGGCTGTCCACTCTCGTCAGGTATAGTTTCACTAACACCAGGTCTCCTGCTGCCCGTTTCCCGTATCAGCTGGAATAACAAGATAGTTACCAAGGGCAGTCGCCATTTCCATCTCCGAAGCATGATGAGACCACTGCCGATTACATACATAGCAACGTGTCTGTTGCGAAACATAATTGCATGTAAATGTTGATCATGCCTGGTTTGGTGTCTCGACGAATTCGAGAATATACTATTTGTATTTATTTAAGATTTGCGGTCTCTCTTCAGGCTAGCACGGAGATTTTCCCGGAGCTCTGCGAGTTTCGTTGTGTTCGCTTCCAGTCGGAATATGCCGACGAGCATGGATAAGTTACAGAGATTGCGAAGAGACCCAATGTACATGTCGGCGATTAGACTTACCACATGAGGATTGGGCTGTTGCGAGTAAGGGCCGGTGAATATGAGACCAGTGAGCTTCAATTGCATCCAGTGAGCGCTTACACAACGCGCATGACAGTAGTTTGATGGGCATTCAGAACAGCTGGATTAGTCAATTTGCTGGTGTCAATGCGCTCACGTCGTCGTGGACGTCCGCCAAAACGCATCATCATCAACAGCAGTACATCAGCCATTTGAACTGATGCTTCGCTGCCATACAACCATGAGGACCTATGAAATAAAGAATAAAAGGGAGAGAAGGGGGACTTACCTGAAAACCTTAATGCCCTAAGCAAACATTCAGGGTCAAGGCACCTACACCTTGTGTAGACAACATTCCGTCACAAACAGCTGGCTATCGTGCAAAGATAAGGCGGCATCGGCGAGACAGCTTCCTTGCGGCTTTCACTGCCACGCGTCATAATCAGCCATTACCCCGCAGATAACTCAGCACCAAACACACTTTAAACAGACAATCCGATTAGGAGACGGCAGCAGACGCGTCCCTGGTGTCGGTTGCGAGCCATGTCCTGCAAAGTCTCGAGCCAAGCACAAGGTGAGTCACGTGGACTCCAACCCGGAAGGCGAGACGGACCAACGGCACCCAGTTTGGTCGTCAGTGACTTCATTTCCCGCTGCCAAGTCAACTTCTGTCCACCTCGAGCCTTGCGCCATCCGACACCTGGTAGACTGAACAAGGCCCTCCTAGGTAAGCGGTGACCAGGCATGCGTAGCACGTGCCCGAGCCAACGTAACTTATTCAGTGCTATCTGTTGTTCTAGGGAGCTAGCATGATCATCACCACCTAGTACTCGCCTACGCACATCATCGTTGCGGACACGCTGATGCCATCCGACACCAGCAATGCTTCGCAAACAAAGATGATCAAAGAGTTGAAGGCGCCACAGATCTTCAGACCGAAGGGGCCAAGTTTCACTACCATAGAGCAGAACGGCCCTCACTGTGGCCTTGTATACACGGCCTTTCAGGCGGAGAGAAACTCCCTTCTGTCGCCAAAGATGCCGCAGGTTTAAGAAGGCAGCTCTGGCCTTTGCAATGCGTGAGCTCACGTCAGTTTCTATGCGCCCATCATTGCTGATGCAGCTGCCAAGATAAGTGAATTGATCAACCACCTTGAGTTCCTCGTTAGCAAGCGTCAAGGGGTCATCGAGTGGCTGGTGGTCCTGCAGCAACACTTTGCACTTTGAAGGTGCGAAGTGCATACCAAATAATGGGACCACTCTGGATAGGCTATTCAGGGTTGATTGTGCCGCCTCAACATTGTCGAAAAGCAACACGATATCGTCCGCATAATCTAGATCAACTAACCTTTCACCAGGCAGCACTTCAACACCTACATCGTGAGATTCTGCAAGGGAACACTCCACGATAGAATCCACGACGAAAGTAAACAAAAACGGGGAAATCGGGCAACCCTGTCGAACGCCACTTGTAGTCGAAAAGCTATCCGATAGGGTACCATAGACCATGACGCGGCCCCTAGTGTTCGAGTATAGAGCACGAAGGAGGTTCACATATTTCGTGGGAACACCTTTCCACGCAAGTATTTCGAACAGAATCGATCGATCCACTGAATCGAACGCACTCTTGAAATCGAGGAACACAGCTATTGTCGATCTGCGGTATGCGTGGCGCTGCTCTAGCACCTGCCGCAAAGTAAATATATGGTCTATACAGCCACGTCCTGGGCGAAAACCGGCCTGCTCTTCCCTAATCCGAGATTCCCGTTCTGCGGTGAGGCGACGAACGATAATCGAGGCCAGTAATTTTGTCACAACTGGCGTTAGGCTAATACCCCTGTGGTTCGCACAGTCTGTGCGACTGCCCTTCTTGTATATTGCCACTATAATCGATTCGCTCTAATTAGTCGGCACACTACGTTCCAGATACGTTCGAATAGGGAGGTCAGTGCTTTGCAGAGGACTTCATCCTTAAATAGTGCAGGTGGTAGGGAATCCGGGCCAGCGGCACGAAAACGATTGAGGGCTGTGATCGCGTTTCGGACCTCGGCCTCCGACGGAGGCTCTAAACTAACCGTCCATGGCTCGTCCTGCATCACCTGAGTAAAAACAGGTCCGGGAGCAGGGGGCCAGCTGAACTGATGTTCAAAGTGCTCAGCCCAACGAGCCATACGGCGCTCCTTATTGTGTATCAGTGCACCCGCGCTGTCCCTGATTGTCTCACTGACGCCTGATTTTTTCGGACCAGTGGTGCGGATTAGCTGGAAGAGCTTCCGGTAACTGCCTACTGCCCCTGCCTCTTCCATTTCTTGAGCCCGACTGGTCCACCAGGCTTCCTTGTCAGCACGTAGGCTCCGCTTCAGTTCACGCCTAATAGCCCGTATGGTCACATTGTGTTCAGAACTAGCCGGGAGGTGCCTTCTAGCTTCCAAAAGGTTCACGGACCTCTCGGATATCCAGTGACTGGTGCGATGACGACTGATAGTGCCACAAGCAGATGCTCCTGCGTCGTGCAAAGTGGCTGAGATCCTATTCCACTGAAGTTCAGTGTCATTAGGACAAGACAGCGAGAGTTCGCTATGCAGTGCTTCTTGATAGGCTTGCCTGACCGAGGGCTGGGACGATTTCTCCGTTGCCAATCGGGGGAGACGCTTTGTGCGCCTTCCGGTAAAGTTCATGGAGAAACAACAGCGCACCAAGGCATGATCAGAGTCGACACAGGTACTCCAGTACGAGCGGCAATCCAGAATGGAACCGCGCCACCTGTAACTTATGGCTATGTGGTCAATTTGGGTCCATCGCTGACCAGCTACAGGTGGACGCCAAGTGGCACTTCGGCGCCCACTGTGTCTAAAAGCAGTGCTACTAAGAAACAACTGGTGCTCCGCACACAGTTGCAGCAGACGCTCGCCGTTGTCAGTCCGTTCGGCGTTAAGTCCATACTTACCACCCAGCTGAGCTTCTGAAGAGCTCAGACGCCCTACTTGTGCGTTCATATCCCCTGCAAGTACTATAATATCTGAACTAGTAGCACTGCGTAGCAGCGTGTTCAGTTCGTGATAGAAAGTGTCCTTGACTGCATTAGAACTGCAGTCCGTGGGAGCATAAGCAGAAATCACAAACAAACAGCGTTTTGTCTTACTTCGCGAATTCACCTTAGCTGATGTCGTCAAACGGGCTGCACATAAACGGCTGTTCACCGGAATCCAATCAACCAAAACGCACCCGCAGGCCAGCAAATACAAGTGTAAGGCTGGCTTGCCGAATAACCTCCTCGTGGTGCCAGCTGGGTGGTTCGGGACTATCCCGTTCCAGCGAATTGTTCGGCGGCAGTGTTCCAGGACGTGGTGAGTTTTCGCCTATAAAGCGTTCTTCCTATGAAAGCCAAATGTCCGTTTAACTACATTTTGACTTGGCAGATGTGACTCGCAACTAAATAAAGTCACTTTTCCTTGCCTCTTTCTGTGGCACTGCAATTCAAGGGTGTGTTAGGCCTCTGGTCCTATGCGGTCCCTAAGGCGTATGAACCCCTTGTTTGGTAACCGGCTCCCAATGGGTTGCAATACCTTCATATCGCCCTGCTGCCTTGAAGGTTAGATCCTTGATTAAAGGCTCGGGGTGTGGCCACCTAAGACAACCCTCTACTTCGGCCTGGTCAACCGGGTAGTATCTCGCCCACTGATGAACCATGGACTTACAACCACAACCATTCATTCGCGCGCTTGCAGCTACGATGCTATACACTCATGTTACTATGTCAACTTCACAAACACGCCACCATTTTACCTACCCTTCCCTTATACCATTCACACCCATTTTACCTGATTCCTCTTTGGCGATCAACCCCACCTACACTGATGAACCTGTACCCGTGACATCTGCCAACTCAACCACACAGGGCTCAACAGAGAGCTGCCAGTCCCAAAATCTCCCATCCTCGATCCTGCAGCCCGGAACGCAGTTCAAACTTGCAGCCTTCAACGTACGCACATTACTGCAGATCGGTCAGCAAGTTGGACTTGCACGCACACTAGAAACCCTTGAAATTGATTTCTGCTGTCTGAATGAAACACGACTCCAGGACTCTAACTCGGTCTACCAGCTGGCGTCACCGTTCCACCCATGCACCCGCTTGCATCTACGCCTCTCTGGTGACGCCGAGTCTGCCGCATCTGGGCAAGCTGGTGTTGGAATCGCCCTCAGTGCTAGAGCCGAGACTGCTTTGATTGACTGGATTCCGACCAATAGTCGCCTTTGTGCGATGACGCCCCATGGCTCTTGGAAAGTTAGCAGACGTCGAGTCGAGAAGCGTGCTCCCTTCGTGATCTCTGCCTACGCGCCCACTGACTGTAGCTCGGACACAATCAAAGACCAGTTCCAACAGAACATGAACTGCTCCTAAGGGCTCCTAAAACAGACATCATTGTTTTAGCAGGAGACTTCAACGTGCGTGTCGGTCGCCTGGTGCCATGTGAGCGCCACCTCGGGAGACCGCATGGATATGATGATGTTCGCTCAGACAACGGAGAGAGATTGCTCAGTCTGCGTGCTGATCATCAGCTATTCCTCTCTAGCACCAGCTTTCGTCATCCTGGACGCCAGTACACCACTTGGCGCCCCCATCATCAACCAAACGCTGGTCACAGATTGACCACATAGCTATAAGTCGCAGGTGGCGCGGCATCGTACGCGACTGACGATCATTTTGGTCAACATGCGTCGATACCGATCATGCACTGGTATGTGCGACCATTTGCATGCGTTTCGGTGGTTCGCCTAGGTCAAAACACACCCGACTGAACAAGTACAAGTTGGAGGACCCAATGGTGAAGAAGGAGTATCAACAAAGGCTTCGTGAAAATCTCGCTCTCACACTCCATAGATGTTGATCAACACTGGTCAAGTCTGCAACAAGCCTTGCTGTCGGCCGGTTTGTCCAGCTGTGGCCTCGCTCACTCAACTCCCAAAAGCTGGATCTCAAAGAGATCCTCGAAATTGCTGGATTGCCGACAGGCAGTGCCTGTTGGCGCAGAGTACAACGAACACCGCCCGTCTAGTACGCAACAGCTGAAAGCAAGCCTTCGTTCTGATCGTGAATCTTGGTGGTCAAAACAAACTGATGAGATGGAAGCCTCTCCATCAGCTGGCAACTTCCGCTGTCTATTTTGCATCATCAGGGCCAATGGTTGCAATTTCCACGCTATCACCCAGACGATTTGTGGATCAGACGGCACGGAGATCTCTAACCTTCACAAGCGATTCGTTTGCTGGGCAGAGCATTTCGCTCTTCAATTCAACCACCCAACACAGCCCCCTGTGACATCTCCAGCCCCAATGGATGATGCTTGGCCTGTCTCCACAGCCCCTACAAATGAAGCGGAAATCCGAAATGTAATCCAATCTTTGAAATGCCACAAGGCTCCGGGTCCCGACAGCATACCACCGGCTCTATTCAAAGATGGCGGGAGTGTACTTGTCAGCGAAATGCTATTGCTGTTCACGAAAGTTTGGACTGAGGAAAAGGTCCCGAACTCATGGGGAGAATTGGTCATTGTTCCGATTCACAAGAATGGCTCCCGTGACGATTGCTGCAACGACTGCGGAATCTTGTTAATCTCTGTCGCATCCAAAATCTTCGTGTCGGTCCTACTTAGCAGGCTTTCAACGACTAGAGAGAAGTTTTCCCGAGAAGAACAAGCCGGATTTGGTCATGCCCGCGGCTGCATCGACCAAATCTTCACGCTTCGCCAACTTCTCGAACTTCGTCAAATTAACCGGCTGCCAACAATCACAGTGTTTTTGGACATCCGAGCGGCATTCGATTCAGGAAATAGATCTGCGTTGCGGAACTGTTTACTGAAGAAAGGCGTGCCCGACAAGTTTGTAACCATCCTGAAAGAACTTTACAGTCACACTTCGGGCACAGTCAGGGCTTACGGCACGCTCTCTTCTTCATTTGCTATGATCAGCGGTGTTCGCCAAGGTTGCCTTATTTCACCTTTCCTCTAATTTTGTTATCAAAGATGTCATCCAAGGAGCACTGGAAGGTGTCCAGAACTTCGGTGTTGAGCTCCTCCATGGAGACAAAGTCAGGGACTTGGACTACGCTAATGATATCGCCTTGCTGAGGGACGAACCACAAACCATCCAGAGCGCATTGGACCCCTTGGCAATAGAGGCGTCTAAGTACGGCTTATGCTTCATTCCGGGAAAATGTGAAACGCTGCTCCAGGACTGGCAGGTGCCTGAACCTGCGTTCACCATTGCTGGACATGTTCTGGAGCAAGTCCCTTGCTTTACTTATCTAGGGAGTTGCATCACGGTTGGTGGTGGTGTTGAAGATGAAGCCTCAAACCGGATTGCAAAGACCCGTCTTGCATTCATTAAATTGAGACAACTATGGCGTAGTCGTGATGTCAGTCTCATGCTCAAGGGCAGGGTGTAAAATGCGTCTGTCCGTGCAGTACTCTTGTACGACTGTGAGACTACCTATTTGCTCGGAAGACATGAAGCGGCTGTCAATCTTTGACAATCCCTGCCCACGAAGGATTGCTCGGGTGTGGTGGCAACACCACGTAAGCAACGCAGAGGTGCGAGACAGAGTGATTGGAGCTAGTAGTGCCGGTCTTCAGGACGTTATCCTCCGACAACGCATGCGTTGGCTCGGGCATGTTTTGCGCATGCCAGGCCATCACCTTCCACGTCGAGCGCTATTTGCAATCTCAGGGAGCGATTGGAAAAAGTGCCGCGGTGGACCGCCAACGAGTGGAGAAGCATGAAGAAGGCAACTTCAAGTTTAAAGGCATTCGGATCAGTCCGTCTTCCAGGTTGGGCACCAGGAGATGCTGAATCTCAGTAGTTAGATACATTGGATATCATGGCCCACAACAGAAATCAGTGGCGTCAATGCTGTTCGGCCATTTTAATAGTTCAAGTTCAAGCGGGACTGGAACGATAGTATGATCCCGTGAGTGTTCCTTCTTCGGCGGGTCGTTGAACTAGGAGTTGGCGAACTTTGAAATACTGATGGACCAAAAACAAAGACCGCATCACACCCTGTCCAACCAATTAATGCCCACGTGTCCTGCCCTAGCAGTCCCTGCTGGGTCGATTACGTGAAGCAAGAAAAAGAAAAAAGTAAATTCAGAAGGCAAAAGAGAAAGTGGAAAGATCTAAGCAAGTGAAATACCAAAATATCTGAGTCATTAAAAAAGAAAATGAAAAGTAAAGGTGAGTCAGCTAGGAAAAAGGAAAAGTTTGCTGTTGCCACCCAAGAGCATCGAGCTGGCGCGCAAAACCCTTAACCGTAGGTTCCCTAACCACGTGATCTTAAAGCGAATTCCAGCGATCTATAACTCGGCGCGACAGACGAGTTTCCGTCCTAATCCCATCAGACCGTGGTTTATGCAGTTTCAGTGGGTGACCGCGGAGACTAGGTAACGTAGCGGGACTAAAAAGCCCTGAGAAGTCCGGGCCAATCTTACCCGTCAAAATACGATAAGTGAGAATCAGGTCCCCACTTATCCTTCGGTAGTGCATGGAGTACATACAAAAACTGAGCAAGCGTTCAGGATACGTCTGTCCCCGTAGACCCTGCACTAACCGAGTGCCTACTCGTAACACCCCCTTCAAGTCCATTTTGTCTCGGTTAAGATATGGTGGACAAGCCTGAATACAATATTTCAGGTGGGGTCGGACGAATGCCGAAAATAGCTTCACAAACAAATTGGCCGTTAAGATGCCGAAAGAGCGGCGGATAAACCACATCATACGAAACCCTCGACAAGCAGCCTTCTTCCAATTGTCTCCAGAATGAAGTGCTGATGTGTGTACGACTCCTAAATCAACCTGCTGAGTGACAACAGGGAGTTCACCACCGCCGACAACATATCGGGTGAGAGGATTAGCAGCTCCGATTCGGAGAACAGAGCACTTCGCCCTATTTATGGGCATCAACCATAAGGTAGACCATTCCCAGAGCCTATCCAAGGCACGCTGAATTGCCTCAGGACCCCCCGGGATATCCACAATATTCCAGAGCTTAAGGTCGTCAGCAAACATTAGTGATGACACCTCTAGCTCTCCCGGCAAGTCCTTTACATAGATCGCGAACAACAATGGCCCCAATACCGAGCCCTGCGGAACGCCACTAAGGACAGCTTGCCTGAGCGAAAGGCTACGCCCCACCCGTACGCACTGTTCCCTCCCCTCAAGGAAGGCAGACACCCATTGAAGGGCGCGACCAGATATCCCGTAAGATCTCAACTTTAGTGAGAGCCGAAGATGTGGAACAGTGTCAAAAACTTTCGAAAAATCTACGAATAGCACGTCTACAGCATGGCCACTGTCTACCGCTTCGGCCCAGCTTTCACGAGCTACAAGTAGATTAGTGTGACATGAAAATCCTATGCAGAATCCATGTTGCGCAACACTGAGAAGGTTGAATCGATTGAGGTGGTTCTCCACTGAATTCCTTATCAGCTTTTCAAACAACTTGACTACTACGCTTGTCAAACTGACAGGCCGATAGTTCGCGGGTAGAGCGCTGTCACCGCCCCTAAAATTCGGACACATGATTGCCTCCTTCCATCCCGAAGGTAGGATGCAGCTCTCCAGCGACATTGAAAACACTTATGTGAGCGGACCACTCAGCTCAGTGGCCAATTCATGCAACAGCTTCGGATGAATTGAATCAGGACCGGAAACTTTAGAGGGATTAATGCCTTGCAGTAGCTGTCTTCGTTATGTCAACCGCAGCTAAGCAAGAATCCGCCGGAACTCTTGAGACCAATTCAAAATGCGGTAGAGGTCTCCCGAGCAAAGACCCCAGTATACTGATCACTAAGTATACAAGCTTTGTCATAGTCGATTTGCGTACGGGTCCCGTCTGCTCACAATAACGCTGGTATAGACAGTTTTGCCCCGCTGCGTCTTTTAACGTAAGCAAAAAACTTCTTGGGATTAGCTGCGGCCGAGTTCGCTAAACCCTGCTCGTACTAGAGACGAGCAGTTCTGGGACGTTGCTTACACTTATCTCTAATCTCTCGATAACTATCAAAAGTACTGGCTGATGGAGCTACTTGGTAGGTTCGCCAGCATCTAGACCGTTTCTTGAGTAGGTACTTGCCTGTGGTACCTATCCATGGAGGCTGTGCCCTTAAACCCTCTTTTCCTAATGAGTGGAATATAGGGAGTGGAAACCTCCGTAAAGTATGCCTTAAATTTATCCCAGGCTAACTGGACAAAGTCAGCCATCGAGATCTCACAGTTCAGAACTGAAGCCTTAGTTTGCATTGCATTAAAGTCCGTCCGCCAAATATTCGGAAGTAAATCAACAGCGGTCTCTTGGTGCCTTGAAAGAGCACATCGAAAGGATATGCATGCGTGATCGCTGAACCCTAGAGGTGCACCGTAAGAAACGTCAGTCACAAAGTCCAGGGATATAGCGAAAACCAAAGCTAAAGTAGATGGTATTTGGTTGTCCATATACCTAGTGCGGAATTCCACGAACTGGTACAAAGGCACTTGGAGAGTCAGTTCAAGAAAATCTGCACCGATTGTTCTTAATGCCAAATTACAAGAAAGATCGGTCCAACAGACTTCCGGGAGGTTAAAATCCCCTAGAACTAAACAATTATTCGCAGACTGAGTGCGAATAAAGTCAAGTATCCCCCTGGAGGAACTTCCAGGACTTCTGTATATCACTATAACTGTAAACTGGGTAGAGGAAGTGCACAAAACAGCCGATAGGGCTTCAACAGTCTGATCCGACGACTGGAATGTGCAAGTCCTCAACACATCTAAGTTATAGCTCACATACAGTACAACGCCTCCGCCTTGGCGACCAACGGAGCGATCAGTTCTAAGCAGCGCGTAGCCAGGTAAACATACCTCACCGTCCGTGATATCCGGAGACAACCACGTTTCAGTAAAAGCAAGTATGTTGGGACGAGATTTGTCTACAAGTAGACCCAACACGTGCACCTTGTTCCTTAGGGTACGCACGTTGCTAAGTACTACCTCAAGGAAGTCGGCACGACCATCCCTGGGTCGTGCGCCATCACGATAGGTTCTGATAGGGCGGAAAATAACTTCCGGCTGACCACCTGAAAACCCACCAGAATGAGGCCTTGCTCACCAGCCGCCCATCTAGTTTTGAGGTCTTTGATAGCCTCCTTTAAGTTCAATCTATCTGCCAGTGGTAGGTCCGGCTGAACGCTGACACCACTACCCTTAAGTTTGAATGCAAACCGCAGTAATGATTTGCGTTCCTCCGGAGTAGAAAGGACCACGTGAAGTAGTCGGGGTCGTGGATTTGGCGTAGCGATAGGGACGTTCCCCAATCTGGTCAGCTTTCTGACATTGACACCAGGGAACCCAGGTGGAAGCAGCTTGCTGACATACAGTTTCAGCCACTTGATGTCATCCAAGATGCGTCCCCTTGGGAGAGCGGCCGCAGATTCAGTAACGTTACGGAATATAACGCTACTATCCGTGAAATTCGGCACGACGGGGAGTGTTTACCCCACGTGCCTTGGAGTCGACACTTATACCAGCTGTTTTCACTACTGGCTGTGGGACAGTCCCTGTCTTCACAAACGATGCCGAAGCAACGTTAGCGCAGGTTTTCCGCTCTATTGCCAGCGACTTACTGGTTCCTGGGTTTTCAAGCCCCTTCGAAGTTTTACGAGCAAATCTAGTCCACTTCTTCTTTTGGTTCACTGAAGCAGGGGTCGTTGACCTTGTATCGCATTGAGCAGCTACCAGCACTTCCTCAGAACGGACTGGTTCACTGGCAGTCGAAACGGTTAGCATCTTCGGAAGGTTCTGTGTACAATCGTCAGACGACTTTACGACTGTCAAAGATCGTTTACGTAGATGGAGAACAGCATCGATCCAAAGACCGAGCCCTGTGGGACACCGCTAAGGACCGCTTGCCTAAAGGATAAGCTGCGACCCACACGTACACACTGCTCTCTTCCCTGCAAGAACGCAGATACCCAGTGAAGGGCGCGGCCAGATACGCCGCAGGACCTCAGCTTTGGTCATAGCCTCAAAAGGGGTACCTTATCACATGCTTTCGAGAAGTCTACGAAAAGCACATCCACTATGTGGCCATTGTTCTTTGCCTGAATCACGGGGAATGCTGATCCTCAGCAAACCAAAAATTCCCATTTATTAGAATGAATCAAGGGAGGCAGAATTTGAGTAAAGAATTCTTTTCGGCAATTCTCATCAGACTCAAACATTACATGATGAGGAAAATGCATTTTAAGGGCTTGCGTTTCCACCAAAGTAAACTCAGCAAAATAAGAACCCTCAGATACTCTGGGGACAAGTTCAAGGCTAGTCAACGCGGCCTCACGTACAAAAGCCCCCGCATACTGTTCCCCAAGCACACGAGCCTTATCTGAGTCCACATACGCACGAGTCCCATCGGCCCGCATCAAAGTCGTGATTACCAAAGATGAACCACAACGTCTCTTAACATAAGCGAAGAACTTCGGATTTTCCGAAGCTCCATCAGTCAATTCCTTTTCGTACACCAGCCGAGCTTTCCTTAAGTGTTGTTTACACCTATTTCTAGCCTCGCGGTATCTATCATAGGTGCTAGTTGATGGAGCCGCACGGTAGGTCCTCCAGCACCTAGAACGCTTCTGGAGCAGGTACTTGCCAGTGGTATCTATCCACGGCGGCTGCGCTCGTATCTCCTTTCGCCTCGTAAGCGGGATGTAGGGAGTAGACACTTCCGTGAGATAAGATTTAAATTTATCCCAGGCCGCCCGAACCGTATCAACCACCGGGATTTCGCAACGCATCCCGGCAGCTTTGATACGCATTGCCTGATAGTTAGCACGCCATACGTTTGGGAATGGCTTAGCAATGCTCTGGTGACGCCTGGTCAGAGTACACCTGAACGATAAACAAACATGATCACTAGCACCTAATGGAGAGCTGTAAGTGATGTCCTCTAAGAAGTCTAGTGACTTGGCAAACACTAGATTCAAAATAGATGGGAGTTGGGCGTCCATGTACCTAGTGGGGAGGTCCACGAAATGATGCAACGGTACTTGTAGCGTAAGCTCAAGTAGATCTGCCTCGAAAGTACCTTCTGCCGAGTTGCAAGAAAGAACTGCCCAGTAAACTTCTGGTAGATTGAAATCCCCCAATATCAAACACCTGTTTGCGGATTGGGAGCGAATAAAGTTAAGCAACTCTTTGGACGCACTTCCAGGGCTTCTATACACAAGTACAACTGTAAGTTGAGCTGAGGAAGTGTTAATCACTACCGACAGCGCTTCGACAGTTTTATCTGCCGACTGAAACATGTAAGTACGTGAAACGTCAAGTTCACACCTAACGTAAATAGCAACACCCCCGCCTTGTTGGCCAACGAAGCGACATCTAAATAGTGCGTTGCCAGACAGATGTACTAAGTACGGCCTATGCTTCAATCCGAGAAAATGTGAAACGCTGCTCCAGGACTGGCAGGTGCCTGAACCCGCGCTCACCATTGCTGGACATGTTCTGGAGCAAGTCCCTTGCTTTACTTATCTAGGGAGTTGCATCACGGCTGGTGGCGGTGTTGGAGATGAAGTCTCACAACGGATTGCAAAGGCCCGCCTTGCATTCATCAAACTGAGACATCTATGGTGTCGTCGTGATGTCAGTCTCAAACTCAAAGGCAGGGTGTACAATGCTTCCGTCCGTGCAGTACTCTTGTACGGCTGTGAGACGGCCTATTCGCTCGGAAGATATGAAGCGGCTATCAGTCTTTGATAATCGCTGTCTACGAAGGATTGCTAGGGTGTGGTGGCAACACCACGTAAGCAACGCAGAGGTGAGAGACCGCGTGCTTGGGGTGAATAGTGCCAGTCTTCAAGACGTTATTCTCCGACATCGCATGCGCTGGATCGGGCATGTTCTGCGCATGCCAGCCCATCGCCTTCCACTCCCAGGGAGCGATTGGAAAAAGTGCCGCGGTGGACAGCCGATGACGTGGAGAAGGAGTATGAAGAAGGCGACCTCAAGTTTGGAGGCAGTCGGACCAGTCCGCCTTCCAGGTTGGGGACCACGAGATGCTGAATTGCAGTGGTTGGAAACATTGGACGTCATGGCCCGCAACAGATATCAGTGGCGGCAATGTTGTTCCGCAATTTCATCATCTCTTTGATGCACACAAAATCTCACAAAACAAAAAATACAAAATGGCGTGTGTAAAACCAAAAAATCGTTTCCCACATTTTTTATTCGCATTAGTTTTCCCATCTTCACTTTTTTCTTCTGCCGTGGTTCTGATGGCACAATGTCTGTTGACAGGCTGTGAATAAATATATAAATATATATACTTTACCGTCCGTGATGTCCCGAGACAGCCACGTTTCAGTGAATGCAAATATATCGGAATGAGACCCATCTACAAGCAGACCTATCTCGCACATCTTATTCCTTAGGCTCCGCACATTGCTTAGCACTATCTGAAGGTAGTCGTAATGACCAGCTCTGGGTCGTGCGCTACCAGTACTGGCACTGGTAGGGCGGAAACAGACCGCCGGCTGACCACCCGAAAACAAAGCAACCGGAGACCTTGTTCACCGGCCGCTCGCCTGGTTTTGAGGTCCTTAATAGCCTCTTTTAGCTTCAGCCTATCCGCTAATGGGAGGTCTGGCTGAACACTAACATTAGTACCCTTCAATTTGAAGGCAAACCGCAACCGCGCGTTGCGTTCATCCGGGGTGGATAGGACTACACGAAGTAAGCGCGGTCGAGGGATTGGGGCGTTAACTGGGACGTTACCCAATCTAGTCAGTTTCCTGACAGTAACACGGGGAAATCCAGGCGGAAAAAGCTTCGTTACACACACCTTAAACCACTGTAGGTCGTTTAATGTACGTTCGGCAGGAAGTGCAGCAGTGGATTCCACTGCGTTACGGAATATCACGCTGCTATCCATGAAGGAATCACCTCGACGGGGTGTATTTACCCCACGGGTTTTGGAATTTATATGAACCGCAACCGGCCTAGCCGCAGGCAATGAGACTGGGCGCAAGTTATCAGACGACGTTGAAGCAACTGTAGCGTACGTCTTAAGCTCCAGCTTGTTTGTCCCGTCATTCTTGACGCTTTTCGTACCTGCCTGAAGAGTACGGGCAGTTCTGTTCCGAGTTCTCTTTCGTCCTGCAGGCGAAAAAGCCCATGGCTCAAGTTCCATGCCCACCTCCACGACCTGTACCCCCTGAAAGACAAGATGTGTTTGGAGTAGGCGCCGCAATTTGAGTAGCACGCGATGCGGACATCTGGGGTTTTTCACCCCCTGCCTGCACAACCTTAGGTGAAACCGAGGGTGTCGCATCACCAGGTGGTGTTTCCCGCTCAGGCGGTTGCATCTTAAGCGTTTTCTCACCTCTCGGTTTGGGCGCGGAGGGTTTGCGCACTTTTCTTGCCCTCTTTCGCCCGTTCTTTTATGGCCCAGGAACCCGTGACTCGCCCTACATTTGTGGAGGGTCAACAATGCCATCCGAGGCATATGAGTCATTAATCTCAACGTGTACTGGAGCGTCCGGTAAGATGAACGACCCATCAAGGGATGGACTGTCAGCAGGGGGTCAGTCGGCTACAGAGTCCTCCTTTGCAATACTCAGGTGATTCATAAGCAAGTCCACTTTAGAGTTGAGCGAGGCAAGCCCGACTAACGCCTTCTCAACTACTGTGAATATGCATGCCAGTGCCTTGAATTCAGCACAGATGATAGCCGGGCACTTCGCTTTCTGAGCGTAGCAATCAGCACATCTAAACAGAAGGTTTTCACTGGATAGCATAGTGTACTCGTTCGCTCGGTCGGTGCAACCTTTGTGATACCAGCGGAAGCAAACATCACACTGCATACCACCAGATGAATCCGTAATTGGTCTCGAGAAGGCAGGATTGCCGCAAACTGCACTGGACCCGTCAATCGAGGACCCAAAGATTTCATCCGCCTCGGATTTTAGCGAGACGACCGTGTACAAAGTTGAAAAATGAGCAGAATCGAAAAACACGTATACAACCGTAAAATAAGCAAAACAGGGTGTGAAACAGGATTAAAGAGGGGAACAAGCGCAATAATTACAAGTAAGAGTCAAGACGCTATGTCCAGTAGCACTTTAATCGACCCAAGGTATCTTGTATCAGAGGAAATTTGACAATAGTCAAATTTCGCTTCACATGATTATTCAAACACTGCTTTTCACAATATTTCAGACAGAAAACTCGATCAGTATGGCACGCCAAAAAATAGGGTAACCGCGTAGAACTCACAGTACAGCTGGAGCATTTTTACCGGTCAGCTTGTGGGCCGGTACAGCCGTCGTGATACCAGCGGCAGCAGACGTCACACTGCATACCGCCATATAAATCTGTTACTGGCTCTGAACAGTTAACCTGTCCGCAAGCTGCAGTAGACTCATCAAACGAGGACCCCATAGGTCCAGCCGTCTCGGTGTATAGCTAGACAGACATGTTCGTGTGGAAAACAGAGTAGAATTACAACACGTATACAATAGAAGAACGACCGCGGTAAAAAGGCAAAAACAGGGTGCAAAACAGTATTAAAATTGGAAACAACCGGAAAAATTAACAGTAAGCGCCAAAGACGCACTGGCCGGTACTACTATAATCGATCCAAGGTATAAGTTGACAGAAAAAATTTGACAATAGTCAAAGTTCGTTTCAAGTGTTTATTAAAACACTGCTTTCCACGTTATTTCAGTTGAAAAGCTCGATCAGCATGGCCGGAGTGACTAATTTTTAACATGAAAAATTGGCCTTGAGAGACTTTGTGTTCCGGCACACCGGGCAAAATGTTTATGCTTTCATAACTGGGTTGGAAAGAGATGTGTATAGGTCCTTTTGTGCTTAAGTATGTACGAAAAACGGAAGTTGGCAAGATTTGCCAGTTGTAAATTTCGCTCTTAAACATCCGGAGTTCAAAAAATACGAAAAATACGATCATCAGAAAAGGGATATGTATATCCCTTATCCAAGAAAGTAAGTTACTGCAAAATTTACCATTACATACATAAAACAATTGCAATAACACTTATTTGCTTCCTAAAACAGCCGTTCATTACTTCAATTGTATTTACCATATGAATACTTCCGAATATCCGGTGAACTTCATCAACA
>OX104068.1:23194463-23351255 GCA_944474145.2 Dicrocoelium dendriticum | reverse complement strand
AACAAAGGAATCAGTTCAGTTCAGTTCAGATGGGGACTGGAACGATAGGAGAATCCCGTGAGTGTTCCATCTTGAGTGGATCGTTGAGCCAGGAATTGATGAAGTGCTCAGTTATTGATGGATCTAAAACGGAAACACCCGTATCGCACCCTGGCCAACCAGTTAATGCCCACGTTTCCTGCCCTAGCAGTCCCTGCTGTGGCAGTCACGTGAAGTAAGCAAAGGATAGGAAGAGAAATCGAAGGTACAGAATAGGGAAGTGCACTTAAATAAGAAAATAATACCAATACGTGAAGAAAAGTAGAGAAAAGAAAATCGAAGTACGAAGATGCGAGTTACTCAGGAAAATGGAAAGGTTTCGTGTTGCCACCCAAGAGCGTCAAGTTGCCGCTCAAACCCCTTAACCGTAGATTCCCTGATAACACTTTCCGGAAGCATGTTCCAGCGGTCGATGACTCTGCGTGACAGCCGGATTTCCGCCCTAATCCGATCGGACCGCGGTTTGTCCAGCTTCAACGAATGACCGCGTAGAACAGACAATCTAGCGGGACTGAATAGCCAAGATAAATCTGGACCAACCTTCCCAGTCAAGATACGGTAGGTTAGGATTAGGTCTCCTCTAAGCCTTCGGTAGTGCATTGAATGCATTCCCAAACTAAGTAGACGCTCGGGGTACGTCCGTCCCCGTAATCCCTCGACTAACCTAGTACCCACTCGTAAAACCCTCTCTAGCTCCATTTTGTCCCGGACGAGGCAGGGCGGACAAGCCTGGACGCAGTATTCCAGATGAGGCCGAACGAAAGCCGAGAACAGCCTCGTAAAGATGCCGCCCGTCAAGACTCCGAAAGAACGTCGGATTAACCACAACATGCGGAAACCTCTGCTTGCGGCCTTCTTCCAGTTGTCGCCGGAGTGTAAAGCCGAAGAGTGTACGACGCCTAGGTCAACCTGGCTAGATACACGGGGGAGTTCGACCCCACCGACCAAGTACTTCGCAGGAGGACAACCTCCTCCAATTCGAAGAACGGAGCACTTTGCCTGATTTATGGGCAGTAACCATAAAGTAGACCAGTCCCAAAGCTTATCCAATGCTCGCTGAATAGCTTCGGAACCCCCAGGAACATCAACAATGTTCCACAGCTTCAGGTCATCAGCAAATAGCAGCGATGGTACCTCAAGCTCCGCGGGTAGGTCATTCACATAGATAGAGAACAACAGCGGTCCAAGGACCGAGCCCTGCGGCACGCCGCTGAGGACAGACTGCCTAAATGATAGGCCCCGGCCTACCCGTACACACTGTTCTCTACCCTCCAAGAAGGCAGTCACCCAATGAAGGGCGCGGCCAGATACCCCGTAGGAGGACAGCTTTTGCGCGAGCCTCAAATGGGGTACCTTGTCAAATGCCTTCGAAAAGTCGACGAAAAGCACGTCCAGTGTGTGGCCGTTATCCACTGCATCCGCCCAATTTTCGCGAGCCACCAACAGATTCGTCAGACACGAAAATCCCTTCCGGAATCCGTGTTGTACATTGCTAAGTAGATTAAATCTACTCAGATGACTCTCCAATGAATCTCTCACCAGTTTCTCGAGGAGTTTGACTACTACACTCGTCAGACTAACTGGCCTGTAATTTGCAGGCAGACCCCTGTCCCCATGTTTGAAGATGGGACAGATGACAGCTTCCTTCCATTCGGAAGGCAATGCACAACTGTCAAGCGATTTCTGAAACACAATAGCGAGCGGTCCACTTAGTTCCGCAGCCAACTCATGCAACAGTTTCGGGTGAATTAAATCAGGCCCAGAGGCCTTAGAAGGGTTCAGCCCTTGTAACAGCCTACGAACTGCAGTCTCCGCTACAATAAATTCAGATAGTTCTGAACCCTCTGGGGTCCTGCAAACCAGCTCAACGCCTGTCAAAGAGGTTTCCCTTACAAACGCTGCCGCATATTGCCCACTGAGTACGCAGGCCTTGTCATAGTCCGTATGCGCATGAGTACCGTCATCACGCATCAATACTGGAATTGACATGTTCGAAGCGCAGCGCCTTTTGACATAAGCGAAGAATCTTTTTGGATTCTCTGAAGCTTCGTCCGCTAACCCTTTTTCAAAATTGAGCCGAGCATCCCTTAGGTGTTGCTTACACCTATTTCTAGCCTTACGGTACCTGTCATAAGTATCGGTGGACGGAGCATCTCGGTAAGTCCGCCAACATCTAGACCTCTTTGTGAGCAGATGCCTGCCAGTGGGATCTATCCAGGGCGGCTGTGCTCGGGCCTCCTTTCTCCTTCTGACTGGGATGAAGGGAGCAGAGACCTCTGTGAGGTAGGACTTAAATTTATCCCAGGCAACCTCGACAGTATCGTCGTCTGAGATCTCACAATGGAAACCAGAAGCCTTGGCTCTCATTGATTGATAGTCTGCTTGCCATATGTTCGGGCGAGACTCAACAGTACTCTGGTAGCGTCTAGACAGAGTACAACTGAAGAGCAAACAAACATGATCACTGGAACCCAGTGGAGGTCCGTAAGTAATGTCATCAACAAAATCGAGTGACTTAGCGAATACAAGGTCTAAGATAGACGGTACTTGGGCGTCCATGTACCTAGTGGGGAGGTCAATGAACTGGTGCAAAGATACTTGGAGCGTAAGTTCAAGCAGATCAGCGCCGAATGTGCCTGACGCTGAGTCGCAAGAAAGATCTGCCCAGCAAATCTCTGGGAGGTTGAAGTCGCCCATCACCAAACACTTATTTGCGGACTGGGAGCGAATGAATTCAAGTACCTCTTTGGATACGCTCCCAGGGCTTCTATACACAATTACAACTGTAACCTGAGCCGAGGATGTGCTAATAACAGCCGATAGAGCTTCAACAGTTTTGTCTGCCGACTGAAATAAGCAAGTCTTCAAAACGTCAAGTTTACAGCTCACATAAAGAGCGACGCCCCCTCCCTGTCGGCCAGCAGAGCGATCGCATCTAAATAGTGCGTAGCCAGATAGATGTACTTCACCATCCGTGATGTCCTGAGACAGCCACGTTTCAGTGAATGCGAGTATATCGGGATGAGACCCATCTACAAGCAGACCTAACTCGTACACCTTATTCCTTAGGCTGCGCACATTACTTAGCACTATCTGAAGGTTTTCGTTAGATCCAGACCTGGGTCGTGCGCTACCAGAATGGGCAGTGGTAGGGCGGAAAAGGACCGCCGGCTGACCACCCGAAAACCCACTAACCGGAGACCTTGTTCACCGGCCGCTCGCCTGCTTTTGAGGTCCTTGATGGCCTCCCTTAGCTTCAGCCTATCGGCTAGCGGAAGGTCCGGCTGAACGCTAATATTTGTACCTTTCAGCTTAAACGCAAACCGCATGAGAGCATTGCGTTCCTCCGGGGTAGAGAGTACCACACGAAGTAGCCGCGGTCGCGGGTTTGGTACGTTAACTGGGACGTTCCCCAGTCTAATCAGCTTCCTGACAGTAACGCCTGGAAAACCAGGCGGAAGAAGCTTCGTTACGCACATTTTAAACCATTGAAGGTCGTCCAACATGCGATCAGCAGGAAGGACAGCAGTAGATTCAGCCGCGTTACGGAATATAACGCTACTATCCGTGAAAGAATCGCCACGACGGGGTGTATTAACCCCACGGGTCTTTGATTCGGCACTCGGAGCAGGTGGCTTCACTACTGGTGATGGAACTGTCTTTAGCCCCTCCGATGATGTAGCAACGGCAGCGTATGTTTTTCGCTCCATTGTCGATGTCTTACTTTTGTTAGGGTCATCGATTTCACCGGAAGGCTTTATAGCAGATTTTGTCTGCTTTTTCTTCTTGATAACAGGAGCAGGGTCCCGTGAGGCTTTTTCGCTTTGAGCAGAATCAAGCAAACCTTCAGAATATGTCTTCTCGGTGAGAACCAAGATTTCCGGCAACTTCGGCTGACAAGTAGTGCGTGTTGGGATCTTCGCCTTCGCACAACCGTCAGACGGTTTGCCAAGTAACGACACTTGGCTTGTTTCCGGTGCCGAGACAACAACTTCTTGTTTAGCAGAGAGCTTACGAGGTTTCCTGGCTCTTCTTCGCTTAACTCGAAGTGACCCTTGAACCAGCAATTCGGCGTCGATCAGGGTAGGTTTAGATACGACGTCCGAAGCTGCTTCATTTTGGTGGTCGGTAGCCATCTGGACCGGTGACATAATGATAGGTGCCACAAGTTGATCATCAGTGTAAGCGATCAAATCTGCTTTGTTGGAGACCGGAAGCGTCGTCATAAGCAGATCAATCTTAAAGCGAAGATCAGAGAGCATCGAGAACGAACGCTCTACATTTCGCAGCCGGGTATCAAGAGATTCGTCTCTCGTACGAAAGGCTGTGCGGCCTTGCCGGCGGCTGCAGCAATTGGCACAACTGAAAAGCAACTTTTCGCTAGAGGCCAGCGCTGCGTACTGCTCGGTATTTAGCTCCGTACAAAGCTGATGGTACCATCGGTTGCAGACATCGCATTGCATACCGCCGGAATCGTCAGTTACTGGTATATTGCAGCTTGGGCCGCCACGAAATGCGATAACCTCAGGATCCAAGCCATCAGGAACAACAGCCTCGGTGCATTGCGAGACCGACAAAATGGAAAGCAGAGTGATTGTAACACGTATGCAATAGTTAACCAACCTCAAAAAAGGCAAAAGCTGGGTATAAAACAGGGTTAAAACTGATAAATCTGGAAAAATTACCAGTAAGCGCCAAAGACGCTTTGACCAGAACCGCTTTAATCGATCTAAGATATCTTGGATCAGAGGAAATTTGACAATAGTCAAATTTCGTTTCAAGTGTTTATTCAAGCACTGTTTTCCACGTTACTTCAACTAAAAATCTCGATCAGTATGGCACGCCAGAAAGTCGAGTTACCGCGTAACGCTCACAGGACAACCAGTTTCTGCATTCTCAAAAAGTAAGGGTTTTATTGGGCAAACTTCTTGCGCAACGTGTTTGTAAAGAGGTCAGTACCTCCAAAAATCCAAAAACTGATATCTACCATTCCCAATTTGCAAAGTTGAATAAAAGAGGAAAAGTTGAAGTATTACAGAAAGTAAGTTGTTAAAAAGAAAACGGAATATAGAAAGTAGTTTAAGGAAGTCCGCGGTATGTATTTCAAGAAGCATCCTACATTATTAATAAACATTTATTATTTAAATTTTATCTCCTATCACCTACAACCGTGTGTACCGGAATCACACTGCCGAAAGAACATGATCTCCAGGTGGCGGATAGGACGCTCCAGTATAGGACGCTACGCGCTGCTTCCATGGCTTCATCAATGGCGAAGTTAAAGAAGAAAGGTGACACCGGGCAACCTTGTCTCACACCTCCTTTTGGCACACCACATTGGTGGGGCGTTGCTCAGAAACTCAATCCTTGAAAAAGACCTCGGCGTGTTGGTGTCATCTGATCTACGGACTACACAGGCGGACTTTAGTGCAATGCGAGCCAAGGCTTCAGTTCTGAACTGTGAGATCTCGATGGCTGACTCTGTCCAGTTAGCCTGGGATAAATTTAAGGCATACCTTACGGAGGTTTCCACTCCCTATATTCCACTCATTAGGAAAAGAGGGTTAAGAGCGCAGCCTCCATGGATAGATACCACAGGCAAGTACCTTCTCAAGAAACGGTCTAGATGCTGGCGAACCTACCAAGCAGCTCCATCAGCCAGTACCTATGATAGTTATCGAGAGATTAGAAATAAATGTAAGCAACATCTCAGAACTGCTCGTCTCCAGTACGAGCAGGGTTTAGCGGACTCGGCCGCAGCTAATCCCAAGAAGTTTTTGCTTACGTTAAAAGGCAGCGGGGCAAAACTGTCTATACGAGATTTATTGCGAGCAGACGGGACCCGTGCGCAAACCGACTATGAAAAGGCTTGTATACTGGGGTCTTTGCTCAGGAGACCTCTTTACCGCAGGTTGAATTGGTTTCAAGAGTTCCGGAGGATTCTTGCTTAGCTGAGTTTGACATAACGAAGACTCATCGGTCTTCCAGCTACTGCAAGGCATTAATCCCTCTAAAGCTTCCGGTCCTGATTCAATTCATCCGAAGCTGTTGCATGAATTGGCCACTGAGCTGAGTGGTCCGCTCACATGCGTGTTTTCAATATCGCTGGACAGCTGCATCCTACCTTCGGAATGGAAGGAGGCAATCATCTGTCCGATTTTTAAGGGCGGTGACAGCGCTCTACCCGCGAACTACCGGCCTGTCAGTTTGACAAGCGTAGTAGTCAAGTTGTTTGAAAAGCTGATAAGGGATTCAGTGGAGAACCACCTGAATCGATTCAACCTTCTCAGTGTTGCGCAACATGGATTCCGCAAAGGATTTTCATGTCAGACTAATCTACTTGTAGCTCGTGAAAGCTGGGCCGAAGCGGTAGACAGTGGCCACGCTGTAGACGTGCTATTCGTAGATTTTTCGAAAGCTTTTGACACTGTTCCACATCTTCGGCTCTCACTAAAGTTGAGATCTTACGGGATATCTGGTCGCGCCCTTCAATGGGTGTCTGCCTTCCTTGAGGGGAGGGAACAGTGCGTACGGGTGGGGTGTAGCCTTTCGCTCAGGCAAGCTGTCCTTAGTGGCGTCCCCCAGGGCTCGGTATTGGGGCCATTGTTGTTCGCGATCTATGTAAATGACTTGCCGGGAGAGTTAGGGGTGTCATCATTAATGTTTTCTGACGACCTTAAGCTCTGGAATATTGTGGATATTCCGGGGGGTCCTGAGGCAATTCAGCGTGCCTTGGATAGGCTCTGGGAATGGTCTACCTTATGGTTGATGCCCATAAATAGGGCCAAGTGCTCTGTTCTCCTAATCGCTAATCCTCCTACCCGATATGTTGTCGGCGGTGGTGAACTCCCTGTTGTCACTCAGCAGGTTGATTTAGGAGTCGTACACGCATCAGCACTTCATTCTGGAGACAACTGGAAGAGGGCTGCTTGTCGAGGGTTTCGTATGATGTGGTTTATCCGCCGCTCTTTCGGAACCTTAACGGCCAATTTGTTTGTGAATCTATTTTCGGCATTCGTCCGACCCCACCTGAAATATTGTATTCAGGCTTGTCCACCATGTCTTAACCGAGACAAAATGGACTTGGAGAGGGTGTTACGAGTGGGCACTCGGTTAGTGCAGGGTCTACGGGGACAGACGTATCCTGAACGCTTGCTCGGTTTGGGTATGTACTCCATACACTACCGAAGGGTAAGAGGGGACCTGATTCTCACTTATCGTATTTTGACGGGTAAGGGCTATTTAGTCCCGCTACGTTACCTAATCTCCGCGGTCACCCACTGAAACTGCATAAACCACGGTCTGATAGGATTAGGACGGAAACTCGTCTGTCGCACCGAGTTATAGATCGCTGGAATTCGCTTCCAGATCACGTGGTTAGGGAACCTACGGTTAAGGGTTCTGCGCGCCAGCTCGATGCTCTTGGGTGGCAGCAGCAAACTTTTCCTTTTTCCTAGCTGACTCACCTTCACTTTTCAGTTCCTTTTCAATGACTCCAATATCTTGGTATTCTACTTGCTTAGCTCTTTCCACTTTCTCTTTTGCCTTCTGAGTTTACTTTTTTCTCTTTCTTACTTCACGTAACTGGCCCAGCAGGGACTGCTAGGGCAGGATACGTGAGCATTAATTGGTTGGACAGGGTTTGATGCGGTCTTTGTTTCAGGTCCATCAGTATTTCAAAGTTCGCCAACTCCTGGTTCAGTGACCCGCCGAAGAAGGAACACTCACGGGATCATCCTATCGTTCCAGTCCCGCTTGAACTTGAACGTTACGAAGGGTTGCTGCTGCCAACAGGATGTCCCATGCCATACGAAGAGCCTTTTCGCGTTTGACTCCGGAGATCTTCCGACTATTGTCTACTTCCCATGTGCGCCCCATTCTCGAATACGGGTTACCTGCCGTCTTCCCTCTCACCAAGTTCGAATGTGACCTCATTGAGAAGGTCCAACGGCGGGGATCGGAAAACATCTTGGAGGTACGGAACTTGCCTTATCCTCTGAGACTTCAGCGCATGAACCTGTTCTCCCTGGATTATCGCAGACGTCGCGGCGACCTGATTTTCACCAGGCGCATCCTGAGAGGAGAGATGGGGACGGAGCTGCAGGCATGCTTTCAATTCAATGCAAACAGTTCAACTCGAGGCCACAACTGGAAACTGTTTAAACCCAGAAGGCTCCGGGTCCATCCTGCTCTCACTCTATCAACTCGCGTAGTCAACGATTGGAACAACTTACCGAAGCATGTGGTTGATGCCCAGACAGAGGAATGTTTCAAGCGGATGTTAGATTCTTATCTTTTGAATACGATGGGCCCTTGCAGCTTCCACTGTAGCTGTCACGGTCCCTTGTGGATTACCACTTAACATCGAATCGCGGCCTCCACACAATTATCGGAAAGCGATGGAGCTGAAAAAGGATTTCTCCTTCTGCTCTCTACAATCCTATGAACCTGTGACAGTTTGCCATAAACCCTCACCCTGCCCAAACTATGCGCGTACAGCGCTCTGATAATGCATTATCATGTTTACATATTTATCAGGCACACCTTTCCTCAGCAGACAGTCCCAAAGCGCACGTCCATCGACTGAGTCGAAGGAACCTTTTATGTCAAGACACACGACAACGGTGGGTCGCCAATAAACATGGCGGTGCTTCAACAATTGACGCAATGTGAAGATGTGGTCGATGCAGCCCCGACCTCGGCGAAATCCGGATGCTCTGTCTTTCACGGGTGCCAGTCAGTCTGTGGAGAATGACGGAGGCAAACAATTTAGTGGCAATCGAAATCAAATTGATCCCTCTATGATTGCCGCATTCCAAACGTGAGTTTCCCTTGAAAATTGGGACATTGACGAAGCGGTTCCAGTCTGTCTGACCATCGCTTGAGATCATCAACGTAGACTAAGCAGTCGGCTTGAAGAGCTGCAGGGTCGTCATTAATGTAGACCTCGAAAAGTTTCGGCCCAAGGACAGCCTTGTGCGTTTCTGCTAGTCATAGACACAGAGCCAGACAGCGTTTGGTTCACCTTCACTTGAAGAGTCCGATCTCTCAAGAAGTCCGCAACCCATGCAAGGACGTTCCCAGTGACGCCAATCCCCTGGAGTTTGAGCAGAATTCGTTCGTGTGGGACTTTGTCAAATGTTTTGCTGAAGTCAATGTAAGTAACATCTAGGTGTCTCCGGTCGTCTACCGCTTTGACCCATGCTTCTCTGGCAACAAGCAGGTTAGAGATGCAGGAGCGAGCCCTGCGGAATCCGTGCTGAGCGGGGGAGATGGCGCACAGGCTTTCGCAGTGGGTTTGGAGGGCGCGCTTGACGATCCGTTCCATGAGCTTGCAAATCACACGTCAGGCATATTGATCGATAGTTTGCAGGATCGTGGCGGTTGCCACCTTTGTACTTAGGCATTACAATCCCTACTTTTCAGTCAAATGGTAGGCGTCGGTCTGCAAGAGAACGCCGGAAAATTTCATGTATCGGCTCAGCAATGTATTCTGCTACCATCTTGAGGAATAACGGGTGAAATCCATCAGGGCCCGGTGCGGAGTTAGGATTCAGTTCAAGAAGAAGTCTCTTGGCTATCTCGGGATTGATTTCGACTTGCTCGAGAGGAGGGTAATGCGTTGCCTGATCGACAATGGGTAGTGACGGTTTCACGGAGTAGATCGAGGTGTACTGCGAGGCTAGTAGTTGAGCCTTCTCGTCATCTGCGTAGAGCACTGTGTCCTTCTCCTGGCAGGGTAGAGCAGAGATACCACTCCCAGTCTTGGTTTTTTTTTCAGGAACGAGGACAGCTCCTTTGAGCGGGTTCGTGATTGCATGACTAGGCTATGTTCGTATTGTGATCGTTTCTGACGCTTTCTTAGAGTGCACAGATTTCTGATCACTTTGTACTTCGAGTAGTCTGACATTACCTATGTTGAATTGAATGTCCCACAGTTTGCACCGTCTGTTCATCAGAGATCTCACCTCTCGGTCCATCCAGGGGGGGCTTTGGGGAAAGGCCTGCCTTTGGTGATAGGAACAACTTTTTCGATGACCGGCATCATCTTCGAGCGTAGTAAATTCCATGCTTCATCAACATCCATCATCATCAATAACAGCAGTACATCAGCCGTTTGAACTGATGCTTCGCTGCCGTACAACCATGAGGACCTATGAAATAAAGAATAATAAGAGGGCGAGAATGGGGACTTACCTGAAAACCTTAATGCCCCAAGCAAACATTCAGGGCCAAGGCGCCTACACCTTGTGTAGACAACATATCTTATAGCAAAATCTCGAAGTGCTTTTGCTAACCTTCGCCACCTATGGCGGCGGCGTGACATTACTCTTGCCTTGAAGGGTAGAGTGTACAATGCAGCGGTACGTTCGACCCTACTGTACGATTGCGAAACATGGCCCCTAAGATCGGTGGACATGAATAAGCTAGTTACGTTCGACCATCGGTGCCTTCGCAGTTTGGCTCACATCTGGTGGGAACACCGCGTGAGTAACGAACGTGTTCGACGCCTTGTTTACGGCACAAGAAAAGGAACTGAACCGCTCAGCACCGTCATTTCACGCACCAGGATGCGATGGCTGGTCCACGTGTTGCGCATGCCAGTCCACCGACTCCCGCGACGTATGTTGTTTGCTCGCTGGGGGTGGACGGAAGAAGAGGAGGGGTAGCCAAGCGATGACTTGGTCGAGAGGAATGAAGGCCCTCACTTCTGAGCTGGCCTCGGTTGGAGTGTCACGGCTCCCTGGTTGAGGTCCAGAAGACGATGAACACGTTTGGCTGGACCTTACCGTGGTGCGATGGTTTGCGTGCCTCAGAGATCCATTGAGCTATGCTGGGTGGTGCTTTTTTTGCACCTCCAGAGCCACTCATACCAGATTGGTCAATGGTTAGAGGCCAGACAAACTCAGCCTCCTGGTCCTCCAGGTTGGGGGTTGGAATGGGGATGGCTCCTTATTTCATAAAACGGGCTCTGTAGTCCAGTGCCAAAACCCGCTGCCTTGCGGTAAGGTTTTTGAACCAAAGGCTTTGGTTGAGAACCCTAATCGTTCTCCTGTCTAGGCCTGGGCAGCCTGACAGTATTCTGCCCACGTAATACAATGAACCTTTCCTACAACAATTTCTTGATGCTCTGGCCGTCGCAGAGGATAATAAACGACGCCCTATCTGCTGCATCAATCAGGATGGATAGGGGTTTGGATGCTACTGCTCAGACCTTCCCGTCTTCTTATACCCCTTCTTGCGCCTCTTCATCCTTATCGTCCCGCTCCAACTTTACTTATATCCCCCCGTTTTCAACCCCCCAATTCTTGGCCCTCCCCCAGCTTACTTCAATAGTCGATTGTCTTCTAATTTCAAATCACACACAATCGCAGGGCCTCGCTCTAATCCAGTCGACAAGTCCATGTTCAACCAAGCGGACAACGTCGGTTCATCCGTTTCCCTTTGGAGTCCTCGTGTCTCGCTAAGACTGGCATGCCTCAACGTGCGCACTTTGCTGCAGATTGGCCAACAGACAACACTTGCCCGCACACTAGAGACCCTATCGATCGATATTTGCTGTTTATCAGAAACCCGCCTGCAAGGTTCGAGCTCCGTGCTTACCCTGAGATCCCCCACATGCGACACTGGCGGCACATTCTCATTCCGCCTATCTGGCGATGATGCAGCTTCAAATGCCGGTCAAGCTGGCGTCGGCATTGTTTTGAGTCCCCGGGCTGAAGCTGCCCTGCTTGATTGGATCTCAGTAAACAGTAGGATGTGCGCCGTTAGATTAGCTGGTTCGTTCCGTGCTACGAAGTTGCGCGGGGACAAACGGTGTCTGTTTGTCATTGCGGCCTACGCCCCTACAAACTGTAGCACTGATTCGGTAAAAGATGATTTCTATCAGCAACTTCACGAGCTCCTTCGTTACAGAAGAAACACGGATACTGTGGTGTTGGCTGGCGATCTAAACGCCCAAGTCGGAAATTTGTCCTCTGATGAGCTTCATCTGGGCGGCCAACATGGTGTAGGCTCGCGTAATGATAATGGTGAGCGATTGCTACAGCTGTATGAAGATGTTCGCCTCTTTCTTGCGAGCACTAACTTTCGACACAGCACCCGCAGAAGTGTGACTTGGCGGCCACCAGCCTCGGGTCAGTCATGGACGCAAATCGATCATATCGCGATCAGTTACCGCTGGAGAGGCTGTGTCCAAAACTGTCGCTCGATTTGGAGCACGAGCGTGGACTCTGACCACGCACTTGTCCGTGCCGACCTCCTGGTGCGTTTCGGTGGACGTCCGCAACGTCGATGTGAACGGATTGACACCAGCCAGCTGGCGAAGCCAGATGTTCTGAATGTGTACCAAGATGCGCTGACATCTGGGCTGAGTAAACGCCCACTAAACACCGTTGAAGATCACTGGTCGCATACTCGTCAAACGTTACTGTTAGCAGGCATGTCTTCATGTGGCAAAGCAAATTGCCAAACCGGACATTGGGTCTCTACACAGTCTCTGGAACTTATGGATGCTCGCCGACGTATTCCGGCTGGAAGCGAATACAATGAAGCTCGCAAAAATCTCAGGGCGAAACTACGTACTAGCCTAAAGAAGGACCGCGAAACCTGGTGGTCTCATCGTGCCTCTGAGATGGAAACAGCCGCTGCCATTGGTAATCATCGTAAGTTATACCGTCTGATACGGGAAACAGGCAGCAGGAGACCTGGTGTTAGCGAGACCATACGCGAGGAGAGTGGACAGCCGACCCACAGCCTGTCTAAACGCTTGGAGCGTTGGGCTGAACACTTTGCTATGCAATTTAACCAACCTGAGTTATCGCTTTCTTCTTCGGGCATTGAGCGCCCTTCTCCTTGGGCCGTCTCCTTGGATCCGCCCTCACGCGCAGAAGTCGAACGTGAGATCAGGCTGTTGAAATTGCATAAGGCCGCAGGGGCAGATAGAATTCCTCCAGCCCTCTTCAAATTCGGTGGACCTGCTCTAGTAGATGATCTACACGAGTTGCTAGTAAAACTTTGGGAGCAGGAGACAGTCCCGACAGACTGGAACCGCTCCGTCATTGTCCCAATTTTCAAGGGAAACTCCCGTTTAGAATGTGGCAATCATAGAGGGATCAGTCTGATTTCGATTGTCTCTAAATTGCTTGCCTCTGTCAATCTCCACAGACCGACTGGCACTCGTGAAAGCCAGATTCGTGAAGAGCAAGCCGGATTTCGTCGAGGTCGGGGCTGCATCGACCACATCTTCACATTGCGTCAAGTGTTGGAGCACCGCCATGTTTATTGGCGACCCACCGTTGTCGTGTTTCTTGACATAAAAGGTTCCTTCGACTCAGTCGATGGACGTGCGCTTTGGGACTGTCTGCTGAGGAAAGGTGTGCCTGATAAATATGTAAACATGATAATGCATTATCAGAGCGCTGTACGCGTATAGTTCGGGCAGGGTGAGGGTTTATGGCAAACTGTCGCCACCCTACAGTATCACCAGCGGTGTGAGACAAGGATGCCCGCTGTCACCTTCCCTCTTTAACTTCGCTATTGATGAAGTTATGGAACCAACGTTTGCTGGACACGACCTAGAAGGTGTGGAGCTACTCCCTGGTGAGCGACTTCTTGACTTGGAGTATGCGGACGACATTGCCCTAATCTGTGACAGCTCCCAAACATGCCAAACAGCACTGGACCGATTAGCACTGGCTGTCACTCGTTTTGGGCTATGCTTTGCTCCATCGAAATGCAAAGTACTTCTCCAAGATTGGCAGGGACCCAACCCTGCGCTAACGCTTGGTGGTGATCTGCTAGAAGTCGTTCAGGAATTCAAGTACCTGGGCAGCTATATTAGCACCCGTGGGATTGAAGATGAGGTTATGAACCGTATAGCAAAAGCTCGATGTGCTTTTGCCAATCTCCGCCACCTGTGTCGCAGACGCGACATTACTCTCGCCCTGAAGGGCAGAGTTTACAACGCAGCCGTCCGTTCAACTCCTATATGGCTGTGAAACCTGGCCCATCAGGTCGACAGACATGAAGAGGCTGGTCACATTCGATCCTCGCTGCCTTCGCAGCTTAGCTCATGTCTGGTGGGAACGCCGCGTGGGCAATGAGCGTGTTCGGCGTCGCGTATTTGGTGCAGGAAGAGCGAGTGAACCGCTCAACACCATTATATCACGCACCAGGCTCCGATGACTGGGCCACGTGTTGCGCATGCCAGCACACCGACTCCCGCGACGTGCATTGTTTGCGCGTTGTGGGTGCGGTTGGAAGAGGAGGAGGGGAGGCCAAGTGATGACTTGGTCGAGAGAAATGAAAACCCTCACTTCGAAGTTGGCGTCGGTTGGTGCATCCCGACTGCCTGGCTGGGGTCCTAAGGACGGTGAACACGTTTGGTTGGACACACTTGCTGATATGGCTAGGAGCCGGCCCCAATGGCGTTTGTGTTGTGAGTTCCTTTGTCCATCCCCCTCCTGTTTAGCATCCCCTCCAATCACGATCTCAATCGTTAGGCATAATATGACTTTCTTTTACGGCAACCAGCTGTTAGCTCTCCGGAACGATGTCCATCCGTTACTGGGGACTCAGCAGGCGTGCCACTGTTTGTTTTTCTTTTCTTGCCTTTTGTATTGCGGCACAATAGCTGAGGTGTTTTCCACCTCCAGCTAACGTGTAATGATGATGATGATGATGATGATTGGCTGGATACGCCTGCTGACATGGCAAGGAGCCGACTTCAGTGACGTTCTTGCTGTGCGTTTCTTTGTCCCTCCCCATCACTTTTAGCCTCCCCCTCCACCTACCATCTCGTTTCGTAGCGTAAAACATAACAATATTTCTTTTTACCGGCTGATAGCTCACCGGAACGTTGCCTATCCGTTGCTGGTAGCTCAGCTGGCATGTAACTGTTGTATTTGTTTTCCTATATATATTGCGACAGTAGCTGAGGTGTCTTCCACATCTAGCTAACGTGTATAATGATGATGATGAAACAGTTGACTATCGTGCGAGACAGCTTCCTTGCGGCTTTCACTGCCACACGTCATAATCAACCATTATGCCACAGATAACTCAGCACGCAACACACTTTAAACATGCAATCCGACTAGGAGACGAAAGCAGACGCGCCACTGGTGTCGGTTGCGAGCCATGTCCTGTAAAGTCTCGAGCCAAGCACAAGGCGAGTCACGTGGACTCCAGCCCGGAAGACGAGACGGACCAACGGTACCCAGTTTGGTCGTCAGTGTCTTTATTTCCCGTTGCCAAGTCAACTTCTATCCACCCGAGCTTTGCGCCACCCTACACCTGGCAGACTAAACAAGGCCCTCCTAGGTAAGCGGCGACCAGGCAAACGTAGCACGTGCCCGAGCCAACGCAACTTATTCAGACGGAGGGAAACTCCCTTCTGTCGTCGTCGCAACGAGACTGGACCTTAACGTGGTGCGACGGTTTGCGTACCTCATTGACCCATTGAGCTATACTGGGTGATGCCTCCGGGCACCTTGGGAGCTATTCGTACCAGGTTGGTCAGTGGTGAGAGGTCAGACAAACTCAGTCTCCTGGTCCTCCAGGTTGGGGGTTTGAAATGGGATGGCGTCCATTTCTGTAAAACTAAATCATTGCCACCTCCCCGCTGCCTTGTGGACAGACTTTTGAGCCAAACGCTTTGGATGAGGACCCTAATCGTCCTCCTGTCTAGGTCTGGGCGCCCTGGCAGTATCTCAGCCCACATACAACCATGACATTTTCTTCAAACATAAACTTCATCCTGCATCGGCCGTCGCGCAGATTATCAAGGGTCGCCTTATCTGCTGCATTCAGCAGGGCGGATAAGCGAAAACATGCTACTGCTGGCGCCTCCCTTCTTTCTTTTCCACCTGTTTCTCTTACTCCCATCCTGACCCCCATTACTAACCTTCGTTCTATAATTCCCAGCTTAATTGACAGCAACCGAAGTGCCACTGGAGTAGAACCATCTGCAGCCACCATCCCACCGCAACTATCGGACGCCTATCGGCAAAAGTCCCTTATAAGGCCACACTGTCCCGTTTCCATGGCGACATTCAACGTTCGCACTCTAAGACAAACAGGTCAACAGGCTGCACTCGCACGTACCTTGGACACACTGGGTATTGATGTGTGTTGTGTGTCCGAAACTAGGATCAATGACCCTAATGGGGTTGTTGAATTAACTGCATCCGGCTTATCCTCTCGTTATTGGTTGCACGCATCCGGAGACGTCGATGCAGCACTCACGGGTCAAGCTGGTGTAGGTATCATTCTAAGCTCCAAGGCTGAGCCATCGTTGGTTGATTGGATTCCGGTGAACAGCCGTTTATGTGCAGCCCATTTGACGACATCAGCTAAGGTTGATTTACGAAGTAGTACAAAACGTTGTTTGTGATTTCCGTTTATGCTCCCACCGACTGCAGTTCTAATGCTGTCAAGGACACATTCTATCACGAACTGAACGCGCTACTACGCAGTGCTACTAGTTCAGATATTATAGTACTTGCAGGGGATATGAACGCACAAGTAGGGCGTCTGAGCTCTTCAGAAGCTCAGCTGGGTGGTAATTATGGGCTTAACTCCGTACGGACTGACAACGGTGAACGTCTGCTGCAACTGTGTGCGGAGCACCTGTTGTTTCTTAGTAGCACTGCTTTAAGACACAGTGGGCGCCGAAGTGCCACTTGGCGTCCTCCTGTAGCTGGCCAGCGATGGACCCAAATTGATCACATTGCCATAGGTTACAGATGGCGTGGTTCCATCCTGGATTGCCGCTCATACTGGAGTACCTGTGTCGACTCTGATCATGCCTTGGTACGTTGTCGTTTCTCCATGAACTTTACCGGGAGGCGCACCAAGCGTCCCCTACGATTCGCAACGGAGAAATTGTCTCAGTCCTCGGTCAGGCAAGCCTCTCAAGACGCACTGCATACCGAACTTCCGCAGTCTTGTCCTACTGACACTGAGCTTCAGTGGAATAGGATCTCGGCCGCCATGCACGACGCAGGAGCATCTGCCTGTGGCACTATCAATCGTCACCGCACCAGTCACTGGATATCCGAGAGGTCGATGAACCTGTTGGAATCTAGAATAAACCTCCCGGCTAGCTATGAACACAATGTGACGAGACGGGCTATTAGGCGTGAACTAAAGCAGGGCCTACGTGCTGACAAGGTAGCCTGGTGGACCAGTCGGGCTCAAGAAATGGAGAAGGCAGGGGCAGTAGGCAATTACCGCAAGCTCTTCCAGCTGATCCGCACCACTGGTCCCAGAAAACCAGGCGTCAGTGAGACAATCAGAGACCGCGCCGGTGTGCTGATACACAATAAGGAGCGCCGTATGGCTCGTTGGGCGAAACACTTTCAAGATCAGTTCAGCTGGCCCCCTACTCCCGGACCTCTTACTACTCAGGTGATGCAGGACGAGCCATGGACGGTTAGTTTAGAGCCTCCGTCGGAGGCCGAGGTCCAAAACGCGATCACAGCCCTCAATCGTTTTCGTGCCGCTGGCCCGGATTCCCTCCCACCTGCACTATTTAAGGATGGAGGTGAGTTCCTCTGCAAAGCATTGATCTCCTTATTCGAATGTACCTGGAAGGAAGGGAGTGTGCCGGCTAATTGGAGCGGATCGATTATAGTGACAATATACAAGAAGCGCAGTCGCACAGACTGTTCTAACCACAGGGGTATTAGCCTAACGCCAATTGTGACCAGTTATTGGCTTCGATTATCGCTCGTCGCCTCACTGCGGAACGGGAATCTCGGATTAGGGAAGAGCAGGCTAGTTTTCGCCCAGGACGTGGCTGTATAGACCATATATTCACTTTGCCGCAGGTGCTAGAGCAGCGCCATGCATACCGCAGATCGACAATAGCTGTGTTCCTTGATTTCAAGACTGCGTTCGATTCAGTCGATCTATGCATTCTGTTCGAAATACTTGCGCGGAAAGGTGTTCCCACGAAATATGTGAACCTCCTTCGTGCTCTATACTCGAACACTACAGCCGCGTCAGGGTCTACGGTGTCCTATCGGATAGCTTTCCGACCACAAGTGGCGTTCGTCAGGGTTGTCCGATTTCCCCATTTTTGTTCAATTTCGTCGTGTATTCTATCATGGAGTGTTCACTTGGGGAATATCACGATGTAGGCGTTGAAGTGCTGCCTGGTGAAAGGTTAGTTGATCTTGATTATGCGAACGATATCGTCTTGCTTTTCGACAATGTTGGGGCTGCCCAATCAACCCTGAATAGCCTGTCCAGAGTGGTCCCATTATGTCGTATGCACTTCGCACCTTCGAAGTGCAAAGTGTTGCTGCAGGAGCACCATCCACTTGATGACCCCTTGACGCTTGCTAACGAGGAACTCAAGGTGGTTGATCATTTCACTTATCTTGGCAGCTGCATCAGCAATGATGGGCGCATAGAAACTGACGTCAGCTCAGGCATTGCAAAAGCCAGAGCTGCCTTCTTGAACCTGCGGCATCTTTGGCGACAGAAGGGAGTTTCCCTTCGTCTGAAAGGCCGGGTATACAAGACCACAGTGAGGGCCGTTCTGCTGTATGGTAGTGAGACTTGGCCCCTTCGGTCTGAAGAGCTGAGGCGCCTTCAAGTCTTTGATCATCGTTGTCTGCGTAGCATTGCTGGAGTCGGATGGCACCAGCGTGTCCGCAACGACGATGTGCGTAGGCGAGTACTAGGTGGTGATAATCATGCTAACTCCCTAGAACAACAGATAGCACTGAATAAGTTACGTTGGCTTGGGCACGTGCTACGTTTGCCTGGTCGCCGCTTACCTAGGAGGGCCTTGTTTAGTCTGCCAGGTGTAGGGTGGCGCAAGGCTCGAGGTGGACAGAAGTTGACTTGGCAACGGGAAATAAAGACACTGACGACCAAACTGGGTACCGTTGGTCCGTCTCGCCTTCCGGGCTGGAGTCCGGGTGACTCGCCTTGTGCTTGGCTCGAGACTTTACAGGACATGGCTCGCAGTAGACACCAGTGGCGCGTCTGGTGCCGTCTCCTAATTGGATTGCCTGTTTAAAGTGTGTTGCGTGCTGAGTTATCTGTGGCATAATGGCTGATTATGACGCGTGGAAGTGAAAGCCGCAAGGAATCTGTCTCGCCGATGTCGCCTTTGCACGATAGCCAGCTGTTTGTGACGGTATGTTGTCTACACAAGGTGTAGGCGCCTTGACCCTGAATGTTTGCTTAGGGCATTAAGGTTTTCAGCTAAGTCCCCCTTCTCTCTCTCTTCTTATTCTTTATTTCATAGATCCTCATGGTTGTATGGCAGCGAAGCATCAGTTCAAATGCCTGATGTACTGCTGTTGATGATGATGATGTCGCCAAAGATGCCGCTGGTTCAAGAAGGCAGCTCTGGCCTTTGCAATGCCTGAGCTGACGTCAGTTTCTATGCGCTATCGTTGCTGATGCAGCTGCCAAGATAAGTGAAATGATCAACCACCTTGAGTTCCTCGTTAGCAAGCGTCAAGGGGTCATCAAGTGGCTGGTGCTCCTGCAGCAACACTTTGCACTTCGAAGGTGCGAAGTGCATACGACATAATGGGACCACTCTGGACAGGCTATTCAGGGTTGATTGGGCCGCCCCAACATCGTCGAAAAGCAAGACGATATCGTTCGCATAATCAAGATCAACTAATCTTTCACCAGGAAGCACTTCAACGCCTACATCGTGATATTCCCCAAGGGAACAGTCCATGATAGGTTCCACGACGAAATTGAACAAAAATGGGGAAATCGGACAACCCTGACGAACGGCACTTGTGGTCGGAAAGCTATCCGATAGGACACCGTAGACCCTGACGCGGCTGTAGTGTTCGAGTATAGAGCACGAAGGAGGTTCACATATTTCGTGGGAACACCTTTCCGCGCAAGTATTTCGAACAGAATGCATAGATCGACTGAATCGAACGCAGTCTTGAAATCAAGGAACACAGCTATTGTCGATCTGCGGTATGCGTGTCGCTGCTCTAGCATCTGCGGCAAAGTGAATATATGGTCTATACAGCCACGAACTGTGCGGAAACCTGTCTGCTCTTCCCTAATCCGAGATTCCCGTTCCGCAGTGAGGCGACGAGCGATAATCGAAGCCAATACTTTGGTCACAATTGGCGTTAGGCTAATATCGCTGTGGTTAGAACAGTCTGTGCGACTGCGCTTCTTGTATATTGTCACTATAATCGATCCGTTTCAATCAGCCGGGACGCTCTCTTCTTTCCAGGCACATTCGAATAAGGAGATCAATGCTTTGCAGAGGAACTCACCTCCATCCTTAAATAGTGCAGGTGGGAGGGAATCCGGGCCAGCGGCACGAAAACGATTGAGGGCTGTGATCGCGTTTTGGACCTCGGCCTCAGATGGAGGCTCGAAACTAACCGCCGTGGCTCGTCCTGCATCACCTGAGCGCGCAGGGGGCCAGCCGAACTAATCGTGAAAGTGTTCCGCCCAACGAGCCATACGGCGCTTCTTATTGTGTATCAGCACACCGGCGCGGTCTCTGATTGTCTCACTGACGCCTGGTTTCCTGGTACCAGTGGTGCGGATCAGCTGGAAGAGCTTGCGGTAATTGCCTACTGCTCCTGCCTCCTCCATTTCTTGAGCCCGACTGGTCCACCAGGCTTCCTTCTCAGCGCGTATTCTCCGCTTTAGTTTGCGCCTACTAATCCGTCCGGTCACATTGTGCTCGGAGCCAGCCGGGAGGTTTATTCTAGATTCCAACAGGTTCACCGACCTCTCAGATGTACAGTGACTGGTGCGGTGACGATAGTGCCACAAGCAGATGCTCCTGCGTCGTGCATGGCGGCCGAGATCCTATTCCATTGAAGTTCGGTGTGTTTAGAACAAGACAGGGAAAGTTTCGCATGCAGTGCGTCTTGTGTAGGCTTGTGTGAACGTGGGCTGAGACAATTTCTCATTTGCCAATCGGAGATGCTTGGTGCGCTTCCCGGTAAAGTTCATGGAGAAACGACAGCGTACCAAGGCATAATCAGAGTCTACGCAGGTAGGAGCGGCAATCCAGGATGGAATAACGCCACCTGTAACCTATGGCTATGTGGTCAATTTGGGTCCATCGCTGGCCAGCTACAGGAGGACGCCAAGTGGCACTTCTGCGCCCACTGTCTTTAGAGTTCATAGAGTTGTAAAGAGCAGAAGGAAAGACCCGTGTCAGCTTCATCACCTCCCGTTCATTGGCTGGATGACCTGTCGATGCTAAACTGTGTTTCCCGAGGGGTTGTTGCGGCTGCAGCAAAAACAGCGGAATCCAGGCATGCTCAGCATGTCCTTGTCCAATCGTTCTTCAAAACATTCCTCTGTCTGGGTACTTACCACACATCCAGGAAGATTGTTCCACTCATTCACAACCCATGTGGATAACGCGATATCGGACCGGATATGGTTCCGCCGAGGTTTAAAATGTTTCAAGCTGTGGCCCCATGTTGAACAATTTGTGTGGAGCTGAAAGAACTGCAGCACCTCCTTCCCGAAATCGCCCCTTAAAATGCGTCTAGTATAAATCAGATCACCACGGCAACGGCGGTAGTCCAGATTAAATAAGTTCATACATTGGAGACGAAGGGGATAAGGTAAAACACGTAGCATAGACACAGACTTAGATCCGCATCTCTGAACTTTCTCAATCAACTCACATTCAAATTTCGTGAGTGGGTGTATGGCAGATAGGCCGTATTCCAGTATTGGACGAACATGGGAGGAAAACAGGAGCCTGAAGTTCTGCGGAGTCAATTTGTAGAACGACCTTCGTATGGCACAGAGCATCCTGGTGGCAGACGCTACCTTCCGCAACGTGTCCTGGGTTGTTCTTAGGTCTGGAGAAATAAGTACACCCAAATCCTTCTCACCAACCACATTCTTCAACAGAAAACCACCAAGGTGGTAAGCACCGAAAGGTTCCTGATCACTGATTGGGAGAACACAGCACTTATCACGATTGATAGGTATTTGCCACTTGACCGACCAATCATGCAGCAGATCGAGCGTCAGCTGCAACCTGTCAGCATCTTCAAGCCTGCATACTACCGGAGGTGCTCCAAATCGACTACTTGATCTATGCTGATGATCTTAAACTTTGGTCTAAAAGCAGTGCTACTAAGAAACAACAAGTGCTCCGCACACAGTTGCAGCAGACGCTCGCCATTGTCAGTCCGTACGGAGTTAAGCCCATAATTACCACCCAGCTGAGCTTCTGAAGAGCTCAGACGCCCTACTTGTGCGTTCTATCCCCTGCAAGTACTATAATATCTGAACTAGTAGCACTGCGTAGTAGCGCGTTCAGTTCGTGATAGAATGTGTCCTTGACAGCATTAGAACTGCAGTCGGTGGGAGCATAAACGGAAATCACAAACAACGTTTTGTACTACTTCGTGAATCAACCTTGGCTGATGTCGTCAAACGAGCTGCACATAAACGGCTGTTCACCGGAATCCAATCAACCAACGATGGCTCAGCCTTGGAGCTTAGAATGATACCTACACCAGCTTGACCCGTGAGTGCTGCATCGACGTCTCCGGATGCGTGCAACCAATAACGAGAGGATAAGCCGGGTGCAGTTAATTCAACAACCCCATTAGGGTCATTGATCCTAGTTTCGGACACACAACACACATCAATACCCAGTGGGTCCAAGGTACGTGCGAGTGCAGCCTGTTGACCTGTTTGTCTTAGAGCGCGAACGTTGAACGTCGCCATGGAAACGGGATAGCGTGGCCTTATAACGGACTGTTGCCGATAGGCGTCCGGTGAGTATCGGGAGAAGGTGGCTGCAGATGGTTCTACTCCAGTGGCACTTCGATTGCTGTCAATTTATCTGGGAATTATAGAACGAAGGTTAACAATGGGGACCGGGATTGGAGTAAGAGAAACAGGTGGAAAAGAAAGAAGGGAGGCGCCAGCAGTAGCATGTTTTCGCTTATCCGCCCTGCTGTATGCGGCAGATAAGGCGACCCTTGATAATCTGCGCGACGGCCGATGCAGGATGAAGTTTATGTTTGAAGAAAATGTCATGGTTGTATGTGGGCTGAGATACTGCCAGGGCGCCCAGACCTAGACAGGAGGACGATTAGGGTCCTCATCCAAAGCGTTTGGCTCAAAAGTCTGTCCACAAGGCAGCGGGGAGGTGGCAATGATTTAGTTTTAAAGAAATGGACGCCATCCCATTTCAAACCCCCAACTTGGAGGACCAGGAGACTGAGTTTGTCTGACCTCTCACCATTGGCCTATCTGGTAGGAGTATCTCTCAAGATGCCTGCAGGCACCACCCAATGGGTCAAGGAGGTACGCAAGGTCCAGGGATTGTGGAATGGTCCAGTCTGTGATGTTGTGATGATGTAATCTGGATGGGACAACACGTCAGAAGTTGCGACGGCGTGTTCCTTGGTCATATACTGCAAGACGGCATGCCCAAAAGGAGATTGTAGAGTGGTCTGCGGCCGAGTGGTTGTAGAATCTTCAGGCCATGAACATCAAAGAGCGCTGGTGTGAGGACGAGATCCAGTATGTTTGGTGTTTGACCCGGCATCATCCGTGTTGGCGCTGAGATGTTCTGGATCAGATTGCATTCTTTAATAACGTCGAGAAATCCAGCCTCGAAGGAATCTTGGTAAAGATCACAGTGAAGGAGGTTCTAGTCAACACTGGGTGCATTGAATTCGCCCATTAGCAGACAGTTGCTTCCTTGACCATTGGTTTTTACCGACTGTAATAGACGGACGCCTGAGCTCACTGGAGCTCTGTAAGCCACACCGACCGTGTGCAGCTGATAGCCGTCAAGAACTCGGCACCACAGTATCACTGAGGCTCCGTCGTTGTCGCATTGTCGATAAGGTGTACCTTGAGGCAGGACCTCGAGTAGAGAATTACTCCATCCCCAGTCCGCCCACTAGAGCGATCTGCTCGTGAGATTTGATATCCTGACATGCTAATCTCAGCGTCCTGGATCTCTGTTGAAAACCAGGTCTCGGTGAAAGCCAGTAAATCTGACTGATGTCTGTAATGAGAAGAGGAATCTCCTCGAGCTTGTTTTTAAGGCTGCGTACATTGGCAAATATCACTCGCATATCGCTATTTAGACATGGGGGTTAGGTAACAGAAGGATTGGCTTCCAGCGAGTTCTCTGGGTTTTCTGAACAACGCGAAAATCCACAATGTGATCAGTTTCGCCGCTCATTCAGCGAGTTCGAAGTTCGTTGACGGCTTGTCTCATTCTGACTCTATCTTCTGGGGTAAGTCTTTCAGAACAAAGAAGGTTTCTCCTTTGAGACGCGACGTACGCCTGAGGATGCGGCGACATTCATCTCCTCATTCTGACAGACGACTTTTAGCGGCCGAGTCTTGGATGTATCATCCTGCTTTCTACCTAGACGGAAAGCAGAGACGATGTTGATGTCCTGCTCGCCATCATCGAACAGGATGGATACCATCCGCTTCGAAAAATCTGGTCGTCAAGAATCCTTTCAGCTGATGATTCTTTGTCGGATTCAGGAGCATTCGTAATTGCTAAGCAACGCTCACGAGGTGCTTTGTTTCCTCCTGAGAGACTTGGCTTTTGTGGCGCTGGCTTTTTTTGATGAGCCGCTCAAGTTGGGTAGTTTTGTCAATACTAAGCTCCAGTTGCGTTGGGTTACATTTTGCTTTAGGCCTTGAAATTGCTTTTTTCGTGTCTTTTGACCTGGTTCATCGCGGATGTTTCTGCAGCGTTTATGCCCGCCACAGCAGCATAGGTCCTTGTCTTTATTTTTGGCTTAGTTGCATCCAACTGGTCTTTGCAGACATTACCCTGTGTTTGTAGTGCACTCTCTGAGGGAGAGGTGATCCGGATTCGACTTTGATCTGGATTGCCAGGACCGACGGGCAACAATGTTCCCGCCAACGTTGTGGAGGAGGCACGGCTTCTTTTTCCCTTGGGCGTAGAGTAGCTGGACGATTTATTCAGGCCGACGATTGTGTTCCCCCGTCCGAAGTTTCCATCTGCTCGTCTTTTTTGGAACTGGCTAATAGGGGTACGCGCGTTTCATCCGTAGCTCAGTTGGTCTGTCCGTCAGCATCCGTTGATGCCCGGGTTCGATCCCAGTTGGGGGCGTTTGGATGCGGCCTGTAAGCTGACAGTAACCTGTATCCGGAACGCAAATGCGGCGACTTTGGACCCAGCACGTCATTCTGTCTTCCAAAATGCGAACTGATCACATTCGATAGAGATCCTGCTGGCCATTGTCTATTTATGCGATGCTTCGAAGCCAATGTTTCCAGAGCTACTTCCGATCCAACTATCAGGCTTTCATATCTGATACAGTACTGTGGTGAAGCCAAAGAATCGATCAAAAGTTGCTTAATACTCGACCCTGGTGAAGGTTTTGAAGAAGCAATGAACATTTTGCGCAGACGCTTCGGACGACCCCACATGATTGCTAGGACTCACATTAATGCTCTAACTGATGGCCCTAACATCAGGCGCAATGATATCGCGGCTCTGTCTCGTTTAGCTGTGAAGCTGCCTTCATGCTATTTGACGTTGAAACAATTGAGTTATGAATCCGATTTGAACGCGTCCATAACAATCAGCTCTATCATCGGCAGGCTGCCCAACCATCTACGTTACAAGTGGGCCGAGCATGCCGCCAGAGTTATCCGCACCGAAAGCGAACCGAACTTCATTGATTTGATAGATTTCGTGGATGAAACCGCAGACATCGTCAATACTTACTTGTCCTTTGCCGCACGTCCCTGCGGACCACCGACCAGCACTGATAGAGGCAGAAGCTTAAACCCTCGGGGATATGCGGCTTGCCTAAACACTGCGGCTTCATCGGAACGAAATTTCCCCAAATGTGTTTCCTGTGAACGACGTCACTGTTTAGATCAGTGCGATGATTTCCGAAAGCTTAACCTCAACGACCGTCTTGAATTCTGTCGCGCCCATAGACTGTCAGCTCTGTCTCAAACCGAATCATGACCTACCAAGTTATCGATCACGAAGGTGTTGTGGGTCGAACAATTGTACGTTGCTGCACCACCCGCTACTCCACGCCGATCGAAGCAACTTCGGAACACCAAACACTGAAGGAGCCAGTTTTGCTCTCAGTCACGTCGAACGCTCTGTTGTATCGCTTGGCTCGTTGCCTGTACTAATTTCTGGGCCTGCTGGCACCATTCGAACATTAGCCTTAATAGATAATGGATCAGATACTTAGCTTATTGATTCAACATTACTACAAGTTATCGGGGTTCAAGGGTCCGTGACGACACTTAACATTAGCACCGTTGCTGGCCGATGCTAAGTGGAGTCCCAGTTGGTTAGCGTAACTGTTCGATCTATAGATGGTGATGAGGCGGTCCAATCGAACTCAATTAGGTCAACCAGTCGTCTCCCTGAAAAACTTGGAACGACAAACAGGAACAACTATTTCGACAGATAGTTCCACCTCTCCGATCCACGGTTACAGGATGCTTCGTTTTATTCTTCTGCCCAGACCATGCGTTAAGTCCAGGTTTCTTTGTTCATAGTTTCTAGTTTATTTTTCGTACGACGTACTTAGTTTAGGCTTCGTATCGTTGGTACATAAGTTGAATAGGTTTTGCAAGAGGGCAGAAATTGTGCAGCGTGCGGCGACGTGCGCTATCTCGGCTCTCACCGATAAGGCGCGTTATGACGAATTGCTTGACTGCTCAAAGCGACGAAGTGTCACAGGCCCCTATACAAGTTATCAAGAAGAAAAAGCAGACCAAAACTACCCTAAGCCTTCGTGTGGACTCAAAGATCCGAAAAAATTAAAACGCCGACAATGTGCGAAAAAACTCGCTGCCGTTGCTTCAACATCGTTTGACGGGACAAAGACATTCCCACCACCGGTGGTGAAGCCACCTGCTCCAAGTGTCGATTCAGAGACCGGCGCGGTAAATACACCTTCGTGATTCCTTTGCGGAAAGTAGCGTTATATTCCATAACGCGGCTGAATCCACTGCTGTCCTTTCTGCTGAACGCATGTTGAACGACTCAGGTTACAGTTGCATTTGTGTATAGAAGCCATGAGAGTGTATCCAAAAAGTTACTTGACTTTATTCGCTCCATTTTCGAAACATGTATTTGGTGCTGGTCGACTTCAACCTCCCTGAGGTTTGCTGGCCAGATCTTTCTTGCAACTCAGCGTCAGGTACAGATCTTTTCGAGCTAGCGCTCTAGGTACCGTTGCATCAGTTCGTGGACCTCTCCACTACGTACATGGACGCTTAAGTGCTGTCTATTTTAGATCTTATGTTTGCGAAGTCACTCGATTTTGTTGGTGACATCACTTACGGACCTCCACTGGATTCCAGTGATCATGTTTGTTTGCGCTTCAGTTGTACTCTGCCTAGATGCTACCAGAGTACTGTTGAGTCGGCCGAACATGTGGCACACAGACTATCAGTCAATGAGAGCAAGGCCTCGGGTTTCTGTTGTGAGATGTCTGGCGACGGCACTGTCCAGGTTTCCTGAGATAAATTTAGGTCCTATCTCACAGAGGTCTCTGCTCCCTTCATCCCTGTCACAAGGAAAAATGATGCACGACCACGGCCGCCGTGGATAGATCTCAATGGCAGGCATCTGTTCACCGAAGTCTAAATGTTAGCGGACTTATCGAGACGCTCCATCCACCGGTACTTATGACAGGTACCGTAAGGCTAGAAATAGGTGTAAACAACATCTAAGGAATGCTCGGCTTAATTTCGAGAAAGGGTTGGCAGACGAAGCTTCAGAGAATCCAAAAAGTTTCTTCGCATATGTCAAAAGGCGCTACGGTTCAAACTCGTCAATCCCAATGTTGATGCATGACGACTGTACTCATACTCATACGGCCTATGACAAGGCCTGCGTACTTAGTGGGCAATATGCAACAGTGTTTGTAGTAGAAACGTTGTTGGCAGGCGTTGAGTTGGTATGCAAGATTCCAGAGGGTTCGGGCCCATCCGAATTTATGGTATCGATCACGGAAGTACTTAGGCTGTTACAAGGACTGAACCCTTCTAATGCATCTGGGCCTGATTTACAACACCCCAAACTGTTGGATGAGTTGACTGCGGAACTAAATGGACCGCTCGCTATGGTGTTTCAGAAATCGCTTGACAGCTGTGCATTACCTTCCGAATGCAAGAAAGCTGTCATCTGTCTCATTTTCAAAAATGGGACAGAAGTCTGTCTGCAAATGACAGGCCAGTTAGTCTGACGAGTGTAGTAGTCAAACTTCTCGAGAAACTGGTGAGAGATTCATTGGAGAGTCATCTGAGTAGATTTAATCTACTTAGCAGTGTACAACACAAATTCTGGAAGGGATTTTCGTGTCTGACGAATCTTTTGGTAGCTCACGAAAGTTGGGCGGATGCAGTGGATAACGGCCACTCACTGGCCGTGCTTTTCGTAGGCATTTGACACGATACCCCATTTGAGACTTGCGCAAAAGCTGATTTCTTACGGAATATCTGGTCGCGCCCTTCATTTGTGACTGCCTTCTTGGAGGGTAGAAAACATTGTGTACGGGTAGGCCACACCCTATCGTTTAGGCAATCTGTCCTCAGTGGCGCGCCGCAGAGCTCGGTCCTTGGACCGCTGCTGTTTTCCGCGGAGCTTGAGGCACCATCGCTGCTATTTGCTGATGACCTGAAGCTGTAGAATATTGTCGATGTTCCTGGGGGTTCCGAAACTTTTCAGCGAGACTTGGATATACTTTGGGACTGGTCTACTTTATGGTTACTGTCCATAAATCAGGCGAGGTGCTCCATTCTTCGAATTTGAGGAGCTTGTCTTCTTACGAAGTGCTTGGTCAATGGGGTCGAATTCTCCCGTGTATCTAGCCAGGCTGGTCTAGGCGTCGTACACTCTTAAGCTTTACATTCCGGCGACAACTGGAAGAAGGTCGCAAGCAGAGGTTTCCGTATGTTGTGGTTAATACGCCGTTCATGCGGAATCTTGACTACCGACATTTTTGTGTGACTGCTCTCGGTTTTCGTTTGGCCTCCTCTGGAGTACTGCGTCCAGGCTTATCCGCTCTGCCTCGTCCGGGACAATATGGAGCTAGAGAGGGTTTTACGGATGGGTACTAGGTTGGTTGAGGGATTAGAGGGACAAATGTACCCCGAGCGTCTACTTACTTTGAGAGTGCATTCAATGCACTACCGAAGGCTTAGGAGACCTAATCCTAACCTACCGTATCTGAACTGGGAAGGTTGGTTCAGATTTATCTTGGCTATTCAGTCCCGCTTGTCTGTCTGTTCTCCGCAGTCATTCCATGTAGCTGGACAAACCGCGGTCCGATGGGATTAGGGCGGAAATTCGGCTGTCACGCCGAGTCATCGAGCGTTGGAGCATGCTTCCGGAATGTGTTATCATGGAATATGCGGTTAACGAGAGACAACACGAAACCTTTTCCTGACTAAGTCGCATCTTCATACTTCGATTTTCTTTTCTATACTTTTTGTCTTTCCCGCGTCGGAGCTGTTAGCAACTGAGGAGCACCTTACAGGCTTGTATACGATGGCATACATGACCGCATTGAGCGGGGACGCAACACAAGCATCAGAGACCTTAAGTACACTTGTGCTAAATGCAAGGGGAAAATGACTGCAAAATCTTAGTCTAAGCTTGCGGGAGCTGAGAGCGGAACTTGACGCATAGTGGCTGACGGCTTAAGCTTCGGTCAGTAGGCCAGCGTTCCGCAAGCGGGGCTTGACACAGCGGTTGGACATCAGCAGTTCACTAGCACACCGTACCGACGCTACCCTGACACGCGATCACCACCAGTCGCACCTGGGATGGGTATACTGCGATATCGCCCTCACCTACGCAGATTCGAGTCGTTGGCCTCGGGATTATAAAGCAGGCGCCAAATCCTTTGGCTATCCACCGAATGATAGCGGTTAGATGTAAATTTCTGGTCTTAGGGTGCCCACTGTGTCTAGATTGCTGTGGTTCCATTACATGAAATGTCACAGGTTTTATTCAAGCTAAACTTGTCCCCAATTTAGGTTGCGTTTCACAATTCAAAGGCACGACTGGCACCGCGATACTTTCAATGAAAGTTCGCTTCCCATTCCTCTCTGTAGCTAATCCTGTACAGGATGAATAAGTTGATAGATATGCTCAAGGCTAACTTACATCACCAACGGCTGCATTCTTCTTTCTGTACTACCACGGCTTCCATCATATGCAGCTATCTTCCGGCATTACCTGTCGGCAGAATTTCCTTATTAAGCCACGCTGTCCCGCTCCACTAGCGACCTTCGGCCTTCGCATTTTAAGTCAACGAGCTGCACTCGCACGCACATTTGATACCCTTCGTATCGAAATCTGTTGCGTGTCCGAATCTAGGATCTGCAACACACACGGTTGCTGAGCTAACTGCACGCAGCTTACCCTCTCGCTATTGCTTACACACATTCGGAGACGCTGATGCGGCAATCACTGACCAAGCTGGAGTGAACATCTTTCCCAGCTTCAAAGCTGAGCCATCGTCGGCTGTTTGGATTCCCGTGAGAAGTCGTTTGTGTGCAGCCCGTTTGACGACATCAACTAGAATCGACTCACAAGGTAGCGTTAAACACTGTTTGTTTGCTGTTGTCACTTATGGCCTCGCCTACTGCAGTTCTGATGATGCCAAGGACCTCTTCTATCACGTAGGGAACACGCTGCTTCGCAGCATTATTAGTACATAAATGGTTATTGTTGCAGTCGTCCACTGTTTAAGTAATTCAATCGAACGGGGGATACAAGAGAGCGTTCGCCGCAAATGCGCGCCACTTAGCGTCCTTTTGTAGCTGGCCAGCGTTGGACCTAAATAGATCGAGTTGCGTAAATTTCAAGTAGCATGGTTCCATCAGGATTATCGCTTGTTCTGAAATATTTGCGTCGACTGATCATGTTTTGTACGGTCCTAGGTGTGGACTTGACCGAAAGGTGTACCGAGCGTATCCCTCGATTGGCACCTGCGAGGACAGCACAGCTCTCTGTCAAGCAAACTCGCGAGTGCGCCCTGCGTACTGAATTTCCTGCCAAAAACCAACAGGCGGACCTCAGCGTTGTTCACCAGGTGTTCCAAACAGAGGTAAACGATAATCCGCATGCGTCATTGATCAGAGACAGACATCGTCTAATGCGCTCTAGCACGTGCGGCATTTCGGCTGCGCGACGGGTGCCCCACACCTGTTTTCCATCCAGGTCTTGTTGAGCCTCACCTTCATGTCGCAACGAGACTGGACCTTAACGTGGTGCGACGGTTTGCGTACCTCATTGGCCCATTGAGCTATACTGGGTGATGCCTCCGGGCACCTTGAGAGCCACTCCTACCAGATAGGCCAATGGTGAGAGGTCAGACAAACTCAGTCTCCTGGTCCTCCAGGTTGGGGCTTTGAAATGGGATGGCGTCCATTTCTGTAAAACTAAATCATTGCCACCTCCCCGCTGCCTTGTGGACAGACTTTTGAGCCAAACGCTTTGGATGAGGACCCTAATCGTCCTCCTGTCTAGGTCTGGGCGCCCTGGCAGTATCTCAGCCCACATACAACCATGACATTTTCTTCAAACATAAACTTCATCCTGCATCGGCCGTCGCGCAGATTATCAAGGGTCGCCTTATCTGCCGCATACAGCAGGGCGGATAAGCGAAAACATGCTACTGCTGGCGCCTACCTTCTTTCTTTTCCACCTGTTTCTCTTACTCCAATCCCGGTCCCCATTATTAACCTTCGTTCTATAATTCCCAGATAAATTGACAGCAATCGAAGTGCCACTGGAGTAGAACCATCTGCAGCCACCTTCTCCCGATACTCACCGGACGCCTATCGGCAACAGTCCGTTATAAGGCCACGCTATCCCGTTTCCATGGCGACGTTCAACGTTCGCACTCTAAGACAAACAGATCAACAGGCTGCACTCGCACGTACCTTGGACCCACTGGGTATTGATGTGTGTTGTGTGTCCGAAACTAGGATCAATGACCCTAATGGGGTTGTTGAATTAACTGCACCCGGCTTATCCTCTCGTTATTGGTTGCACGCATCCGGAGACGTCGATGCAGCACTCACGGGTCAAGCTGGTGTAGGTATCATTCTAAGCTCCAAGGCTGAGCCATCGTTGGTTAATTGGATTCCGGTGAACAGCCGTTTATGTGCAGCCCGTTTGACGACATCAGCCAAGGTTGATTCACGAAGTAGTACAAAACGTTGTTTGTGATTTCCGTTTATGCTCCCACCGACTGCAGTTCTAATGCTGTCAAGGACACATTCTATCCCGAACTGAACGCGCTACTACGCAGTGCTACTAGTTCAGATATTATAGTACTTGCAGGGGATATGAACGCACAAGTAGGGCGTCTGAGCTCTTCAGAAGCTCAGCTGGGTGGTAATTATGGGCTTAACTCCGTACGGACTGACAATGGCGAGCGTCTGCTGCAACTGTGTGCGGAGCACCTGTTGTTTCTTAGTAGCACTGCTTTAAGACACAGTGGGCGCCGAAGTGCCACTTGGCGTCCTCCTGTAGCTGGCCAGCGATGGACCCAAATTGATCACATTGCCATAAGTTACAGGTGGCGTGGTTCCATTCTGGATTGCCGCTCATACTGGAGTACCTGTGTCGACTCTGATCATGCCTTGGTACGTTGTTGTTTCTCCATGAACTTTACCGAGAGGCGCAGCAAGTGTGCCCTACGATTCGCAACGGAGAAATTGTCTCAGTCCTCGGTCAGGCAAGCCTCTCAAGAAGCACTGTATACCGAACTTCTAATGACACTGGGCTTCAGTAGAATAGGATCTCCGCCGTCATGCACGACGCAGGAGCATCTGCTTGTGGCACTATCCATCGTCACCGCACCAGTCACTGGATATCCGAGAGGTCGGTGAACCTGTTGGAATCTAGAATAAACCTCCCGGCTAGCTATGAACACAATGTGACCAGACGGACTATTAGGCGCGAACTAAAGCGGAGACTACGTGCTGACAAGGTAGCCTGGTGGACCAGTAGGGCTCAAGAAATGGAGAAGGCAGGAGCAGTATGCAATTACCGCAAGCTCTTCCAGCTGATCCGCACCACTGGTCCCAGAAAACCAGGCGTCAGTGAGACAATCAGAGACCGCGCCGGTGTGCTGATACACAATAAGGAGCGCCGTATGGCTCGTTGGGCGGAACACTTTCAAGATCAGTTCAGCTGGCCCCCTACTCCCGGACCTCTTACTACTCAGGTGATGCTGGACGAGCCATGTACGTTTAGTTTAGAGCCTCCGTCGGAGGCCGAGGTCCAAAACGCGATCACAGCCCTCAATCGTTTTCGTGCCGCTGGCCCGCATTCCCTCCCACCTGCACTATTTAAGGATGGAGGTGAGTTCCTCTGCAAAGCACTGACCCTATTCGAATGTACCTGGAAGGAAGGGAGTGTGCCGGCTAATTGGAGCGGATCGATTATAGTGGCAATATACAAAAAGGGCAGTCACACAGACTGTTCTAACCACAGCGATATTAGCCTAACGCCAGTTGTAACAAAAGTATTGGCCTCCATTATCGTTCGTCGCCTCACTGCGGAACGGGAATCTCGGATTAGGGAAGAGCAGACAGGTTTCCGCACAGTTCGTGGCTGTATAGAACATATATTCACTTTGCCGCAGGTGCTAGAGCAGCGCCACGCATACCGCAGATCGACAATAGCTGTGTTCCTCGATTTCAAGACTGCGTTCGATTCAGTCGATCTATGCATTCTGTTCGAAATACTTGCGCGGAAAGGTGTTCCCACGAAATATGTGAACATCTTTCGTGCTCTATACTGGAACATTACAGGCCGCGTCAGGGTCTACGGTGTCCTGTCGGATAGCTTTCCGACCACAAGTGGCGTTCGTCAGGGTTGTCCGATTTCCCCATTTTTGTTCAATTTCGTCGTGTATTCTATCATGGAGTGTTCACTTGGGGAATCTCACGATGTAGGCGTTGAAGTGCTGCCTGGTGAAAGGTTAGTTGATCTTGATTATGCGGACGATATCGTCTTGCTTTTCGACAATGTTGGGGCGGCCCAATCAACCCTGAATAGCCTGTCCAGAGTGGTCCCATTATGTGGTATGCACTTCGCACCTTCGAAGTGCAAAGTGTTGCTGCAGGACCACCAGCCACTTGATGACCCCTTGACGCTTGCTAACGAGGAACTCAAGGTGGTTGATCATTTCACTTATCTTGGCAGCTGCATCAGCAACGATGGGCGCATAGAAACTGACGTCAGCTCAGGCATTGCAAAGGCCAGAGCTGCCTTCTTGAACCTGCGGCATCTTTGGCGACAGAAGGGAGTTTCCCTTCGTCTGAAAGGCCGGGTATACAAGACCACAGTGAGGGCCGTTCTGCTGTATGGTAGTGAGACTTGGCCCCTTCGGTCTGAAGAGCTGAGGCGCCTTCAAGTCTTTGATCATCGTTGTCTGCGTAGCATTGCTGGAGTCGGATGGCACCAGCGTGTCCGCAACGACGATGTGCGTAGGCGAGTACTAGGTGGTGATAATCATGCTAACTCCCTAGAACAACAGATAGCACTGAATAAGTTGCGTTGGCTTGGGCACGTGCTACGTTTGCCTGGTCGCCGCTTACCTAGGAGGGCCTTGTTTAGTCTGCCAGGTGTAGGGTGGCGCAAGGCTCGAGGTGGACAGAAGTTGACTTGGCAACGGGAAATAAAGACACTGACGACCAAACTGGGTACCGTTGGTCCGTCTCGCCTTCCGGGCTGGAGTCCACGTGACTCGCCTTGTGCTTGGCTCGAGACTTTACAGGACATGGCTCGCAACCGACACCAGTGGCGCGTCTGGTGCCGTCTCCTAATTGGATTGCCTGTTTAAAGTGTGTTTGGTGCTGAGTTATCTGTGGCATAATGGCTGATTATGACGCGTGGAAGTGAAAGCCGCAAGGAAGCTGTCTCGCCGATGTCGCCTTTGCACGATAGCCAGCTGTTTGTGACGGTATGTTGTCTACACAAGGTGTAGGCGCCTTGACCCTGAATGTTTGCTTAGGGCATTAAGGTTTTCAGGTAAGTCCCCCTTCTCTCTCTCTTCTAATTCTTTATTTCATAGATCCTCATGGTTGTATGGCAGCGAAGCATCAGTTCAAATGGCTGATGTACTGCTGTTGATGATGATCATGATCATGTGTTATCGGCTGCTCATGATTATAAAAAAGGACCTTTCTCTGTCTGCGCTATGAAATTTCTATATTAAGCACACAGTACCCGTATGATGAATAAGTTTCAGCAATCCTTGCTCACAGCGAATGGTTGAGTGAGCACACCGCCCTTAAGAGCAATTCCTATCATTCATTTTATTTTTGTTCAAAACAATGAGTAGGAAACTTGAGATTGCTTCACCTCATGTCCCCAATGCAATAATAGTAATTATGGACCGGCAAGAAATAAAGTAGCAAGATGAAACGCTTAAGGGCCAGCGACGAAGGATCGAATTCAAAAGCTTCACTGAATATGTTATGTCCGAAACACGGTTGGTTTGGTTGATTACAGAATCCTCATCAAGGAAAGCAGTAAACACCAACCAGACTTGGCCTTTCGGTACTCTTTGCCATACCGTTAACTGACAATCTCACTCAATTTGGTGTATGATTGACAAAGAACAAACCGCAATAACCGACTCCCTAGCATAGGGAGCAAATGACTAATCCACTGGAGGGGATTCGAATTCAAGTGACACTTTTGGGACACTAGAGTGCAAAGTGGCGAACTTAGCCTTGCTAACTCAGTGCTCCTACCAGATCTTGCGCAGGCATCACGAACACGATCAATTTCTACTGTCTTCAGTGCGCAGCGACCAAGCCTCTAATACGTGAAATAACACCTACTGCACCTTGATCAATCAACTTGTTTCACCATCTTCACAATTGATGGAGGCTTTGAAAGGCGGCGCAAGCTTTAGAGACACAGCATAATCTCCGCGGTGACCTAACTACCAGGGGTAATATAGTTACCCCAATGAGTAGGCGGTTCTTTCATGATTGTGAGAGCTAGCGAAGAATCTATTTCCGCAATATTACGCTTCGCTTTTTAGATCCAATGCGCGAAATCACGAGGTGGATTCAGGTATCGTCAATGTATTATGCGAGGTCATCATCATTGGCTAATGGTTAGACACCATAGTTAGGCTACGTGGCAATAGCAAAACAGCAGCAAAGACAATGCAAAAATATTGAAGTGCTTTTTTCAATATTATGAGGTGAATTGTAGACTAGACAAGCGCAGCGGAAATGCAGCCACCTTGGTTTTGGATAACGAGTAATCGCTCGGCACTCTTTTCTTGCACAATTTTCATGATAACACAACTGCCACCTATGGCACTGAACTCCATTCGCAGCTGTAATTCAACAATCCTTCTATCTGTCCCCCTTTTGCTCGATCTCCTCTGCGTGATTGTGACAACGGCATCCAGCCAACTACCAGCTGTCTACTACAGCTGAACCGCTTGCATCGACTAGTCTTTATCATACGAATGCTACTTGTCCCCCTTCGATAAAAATTTCGATCTAAATTACATGCTGTGGCGAAACCGCGAAGTGGTCAGTCAATGATTTGTTATAAAAGCTTGGCTTGGTGAGGCTGGTGCGTACCGTCTTTGTGGACTAGAGACCTCGGGATGGGCCGCATCAGTGGTTGAATACACTATCCGTTATGGCCCAATCGCACCGTCAGTGGCGTAACATCTTGGTGTTAATATTCTTTTTCGACCAACTTTACTCATATTCCGCAATCTTTGTACTCTGCTTTCGTTCTTTTTTATTTTCCCACTCTTGCTGCTGATATTGTTCTGGTGACGCGAGTGGTGATAGCTGGATCCATCTCACTTCCATATTGGAATCGTAGTCGTTTAGCTGGACTGAACGAAGTTTTTGTTTTCATTCCAGCCCCACAGGCCGTTACTGTCTGCTTTTTGCATTGAACATGAAAAAACTTGGAACTCTGTCTTGACGCATACTGTCCTACACTGCATAATTTGCCTCGGGAGCTATGGCTGCCGTAATTCCGGAAATTAAAAATTCTTGCGAAAAACCTGAGCTTATTTTCAAAATTGATGGTTTCAGTTCCGATGTAAACAGCGTCTTGTTCTTACCCGGGAAAGAGTGCATTATTACCGGCACTGATGACAGGTGGGTTAATTCGGGCGACGCTTACCTTCTCCAGGTCCTTACGAGTGTGGATGAAGAGAGATTCTAGCAGATTCTGGCCTTCTGCTATGGAGATCTTACCAAGTGAGTAGGAAATTGATAACTCTCTCAAAAAGGCCCCGTGTGCTCTCTTTTTTACAGTGTTGAAACGAGTTGCATTTTCGCCGGTTTGGATAATGGGACGGTGATGGAATTTGTTCTAGCAGAAGACCTTAATCATATGAAACACAAAAGAGATTATCTTCCACACACTGCTAAGGTTACCGGAGTGATTCACGTGTTTGACAGAAAGTGGCTATTGTCAGTGTCTAAAGACCAAACGGTTGCTTGTTACTCCACTGAAACCGGGAAATGCCTCGCGGGTCATCAGCTTGAGGCTCCGGGAACCTGTTTACAGTAAGCTTTACATTTTGCTCTATCTACGTCAGATCGCTTGTTTGGTTCCCTCTGTTTATCACCTAAGTCGCATTACCGTTTGCTTTTACTGAATCGGTTATAGCTCTTCTCATCCTCCTTTGTCTACAACATTTTCAGCCGCAACCTATAACTGCTATGGCGGATGTAGGTTTCAACCTGTAGCTCATCATCGCTCCAGGTATTTGTGTCTGTGTGATCTGGCGATATCCCTCGCTTGTGCAACTGATAATGGCAGTGGAAAAAACTGGACTATCTCTGTCTTACGCTGCATACATTCAAAAACTAAAGTCACACAGGTTGAAGTAAGATAGATGGGGCGCAATGGTGGCTTCCTACTTTTGGCATTGTTGATGCATTTCCTTGACATTGTTCGTATCGCTGCTGCGGATTAAGGGATAACTATAGCTCTCTCTAGTTCAGGTTATTGTGTTCGTCTTTAGACATCCGCTTGCACGCTTTTTTCCTTGAATGTTTTCCTACACTCGTGCTAAATAACTCCTCTTGAATGTATTTTAAGGTGCGTTGGTGCACAAAGAATAGGCTGGGAAAGTGCATGGTATTCCACTAAACTCATGTTACTATGCTGTAGTAGCATACTGTTTCAGGTATCATGCCTTCCTCGAGGAACCTACACCGGAACTATTATTCAGCTGCAGACGCCAGTAGGAGTGTTTCCAGCGTTTGCCATGTAGTTTTCCAGTCACCTGTTCGAGCTTGTTTGGTTGTAGTGGACCTCGTAGTATCCGTATATTACCGCCGAGGTTTGCATGGCAGTGAAGCATGAGTACGAATTGTTGTTGTGCTACCTGCACTGTCATGTTGCGTGTGCGTCACCATACTTGTCATCCCTCTAGGCGCAGGCGTCCTGTGGCTGTCCCCGTGGAGGCCACAGTGGCAGGCAACTCCGGACACAGATGCCGCCAATCCATCGGACTTAACCAGATGACTTTATATTTGGTGTGCACAATGCCCCACCGTCCTAGCTGTTTTGCCTACAGCTCAATGTTTGCAACATTGTAAGTGTCCTTCCCACTTGACTAGAGGCCAAGACTTCATGTGTTGCGGTTGATCATCTGCCCCCGCCGTCCACCAAGTTAGAATATTTTCAAGGACATTCATAGGTTCACCTGCCAAACGGAGGAAAAAAATGCAATGCACTACGATAGAACCATCGCCTTTGAAAAAGTGATCTGATAAATTCTGTACCCTGTTTAGAATTCACAAAACGGCACTTTTAGGGTGAAGTGTCGCTGGTTCTGCGACTCCGCTTATTGGTGACTGCGGATTCTTCTCACATTTCGTTATGAGCATATCACTTGCAATTCTGCATGAGCTGAGATCTCTTGTTCGATTCTGCTAATGTGTGGCCGCTTCTATTTATCCATAAATTCAGGTATGACAATGGTTCTCGTTACATTTTTGTCGGAGATACCAGTGGTGGCATCACATTATTGGGTTTAAATGAGTCCAGCGGTCAGGTTGAATGTCGGACTATCCGTGAACTTCGTGCTCAAGAGCAGACGATTACGTCCCTCTCTTGGGATCGCGTAAACTCCCGGTTGTTCTCCAGTAGCGCCGATCGTACAGTGATCCTTTGGGATATTGGTGGTGCGAAGGGTTTGGCATTCAAGCTACAGGTGAGTCGGACGTGTCACTACCTTAACATCATACTAGCTTAGCACTAGAATTGTTTTGAAAGCACATTGCATTGGAAACAAAGATGTTGGAAATTCCGCTATTAGGATTACCTTAATTTTAGCTTTGCAGCAGTACTAGGCATCGATGTACTACTGCCTGTGATAGTGACTTGAGCGGTTCGGCATTGTTTTTTCGCATTTCATTCCTCATCGACATAAGTTGCTATCTTAGCTACTCACATAGCACGATATCACTCCAGCATTGATCTTACTTCTGAATCCGTTTTTGTCTCAACAGGGTCATTCAAAGGACGTTTCCGCGGTTCTTTGGTGGGCGGACGGCAATTCCAGAAATACGGGCGACTTATCTATGAATGCGGGACTTGCTATATCTGGCGGACTCGATGGCTTACTTGTTTTCTGGCGCATGGATCCATCACGCACAGGGTCGCCACCTTGGTGCAACAGCGATGTTTGTCAGATTTGCGGAACCCCCTTCTTCTGGAATGTGAAAAAAATGTGGAACGTCATGGCGGTGGGCGTCAGACAGGTGAGTGTTCCGACTGCATCTTCTCGCGGCTCTTCACACCTCATTTAGAGGCTGAAAAATGCGGGTGATCTGTGTTAGGGTAACTTATACCTGACCCATGAACTACACTGGCAGGCACTCTCCAAGTGCTTTCAGGCTTTGTGGTCAAACCAACTCAGTTTCAAGATCAAATTCCTTCACAATTTAGCCATGAGTGGTACAGCACACTTTGGGTTACAAGGCCACAGCCGAATTAGTGTACAGCGCGAGTGTTTCGCATTGTTTGTGGCTGTTGGAGATCAAAATTTGATGCTCAATGGTTTGCGTCAACCCACGTACCCTTGGTCAAATTGGTGCAAACCTATTAACTTCTACCTTTGGTTGATCGTATTCGCAAGTACGTAACATATTACAATCAAGCGAACTTTCAAGTACCCCGCTGTTTTATAGGTGAAACTATTGTCAAAGAGTAAAGGTAGGACGTTTCTTGCCGAATTATGTCTTAAGTATGCCTAAGTGCGCATTGTGTACCGCCGCTGCACGTAGTTCGGTGATATCGCGGGGCGGCTAACCAATGAGGTAGCGGCCTCGGTTGTTGAACAAATTGCCCAAAATGACGCAGATGCGAACTGAACGACTCGCCTGTGTACAGTGTTTTTGCACCGGGCTATTGGCTTTCCAACTGTCTTGCTTAACTTTTATCGTACTCTGTTTTCGTTCTTCATCAGTGGTAATTATTACTATCATAGCGACGTCAGTTATGGCAACCGCGCTTCGGCGCTCTGACCATAGCCGTCTGACTGAATCAAATTTAATGCATTGATTCGGATCCTCTGCAAAACTACTGGCCGTAATAAGTGTAATTCGAAGTTTCGTTGCAGTCACAACCGGTTTATGTCACTTAGCATTACTTTAATCGAATATGTGCTACCTCCTCTTCAGCATCATTGTCGTCGGTGTGGCAAAGCTGTCTGCGATAAGTGCTCTCCATTCCGATCTTCTTTGCCGACGATGGGATTCGAAAGGGACGTACGAATGTGCAACGTCTGCTCCGGCCTAATTACTGATGCAGAGTAAGTTTAACAGAGATGTTTTCAGGGCGTGTGTAAAATCTCTGTGCGTAAACTGGATTCCCTGGCAGTGCTTGATTTTAGAGCCTCTGTTGATACTCCTCTTGGGTACGCACGGCATATATGTAGAAATAGAGCTCAGTCGTTATTCTATCCATCCCGTCCATCCTCATTTGCTTTGGTTACCATGCAGCAGCGCATCACTTCTCGCTCACATCTGGTGGGGCACCTAGGCGCAATACGGAAAATGACAAATTGGTGTTTGCAGAAGTAATTTCCTAGTGCCACATTGAATTCTTCGCGCCTGCTCGGTCATATCGTCCAAGTGCCCATTGACCGCCTCCCTAAGTATTCCCTATGTGCCACCACCTCAGGTGGTAAAGTGAATCTGCAAGGTGACCAGCCGTCGAAGTGGTGTACTAGTGTGAAGAGGTTGATCAAGAGGCGTGGTGAGGTTGGTGCGTACCATCTCCTTGCCTGGGTGAGTCATCATTACACAGTAGCCACTGGTGAGATACACACTCTAGCTAACTGTGCCGCAATACAAAATATAAGATATATGAAGTAAGCGAGTGAATGATCTCAGCAGTCTAACAACTAGACAAAGAGCCAACAGAAAACCATGGAGATCAGAGGATAAGGGAGAGTCATCGCGTCATAATCATCGTGGCATAGTAGTTGAAGGTGAGCAACACACTTCAGCTAATATGCCACAGGAAGAAAGGAACATTTTGACAAAAAGTATAACAAAACATTTTTAGTTGGTTTTTCGCACGCTGATTTTTTTCTTTTTTGTCATTTTCAACGTTTGAAGTATTAAACATGTGAATCAATACAATTCTTCCACTGATTTCGGTTGCGGGCCATGTCTTCAAGAGTGTTAATCCATTGGCACTCCTCATCTTTGGGTCCCCATCCTGGAAGACGTAAGGGTCCAACAGCGGCTAGATACGACGTCAGCGATTTCATGTGTTGTCGCCATGTAGAAGGCTGACAACCACACGGTCGCCTCCAGACAGGTCCTTGACGAGCAAATAGAGCGCGACGCGGTAGACGCTCAGGTGCCATGCGTAGGACGTGACCGAGCCATCTCAACTGGCGCAACAAAACCAGTTTGTTGAAGGGAATACTCGCATTCCCCAAGATGCGACGTCGAACGTCATTACTATTAACTCGGTGTTGCCACCAAACACGAGCGATCCTCTTTAAGCAACTGGCATCGAATGCAGAAAGACGACGCATGTCTTCTATGCGAATCGGCCAAGACTCGCACCCATACAGCAATACTGAGCGAACTGACGCACTGTAAACACGGCCCTTTAGTGAGGATGAGACATCGTGATGACGGCACAAGTGCCTCAGATTGACAAATGCTGATCGAGCTTTAGCGATTCGAAGAGAAACTTCTATGTTAATAGTGCCGTCAGCAGAAACACAGCTCCCAAGGTAGACGAAACTATCTACCTGTTCAAGTTGTGCACTTTCAAGAGTGAGCACGGGAGCAGGTGAAAGCCAATCCTTGAGCAGTACTTTACACTTCGATGGGGCGAAACTCATGCCATACTTAGATGCTTCAATCGCCAAACGATCCAGAATGAGTTACATACTCTGAGGATCGTCACCAAGTAAGGCAATATCATCAGCATAATCTAAGTCGGCCGCGCGCTCACCCGGTAGAAGCTCTAGGCCAAAATGTTGGAAACCTTCTAGAGCATTCGACAGAACGTCTTCGATTGCGAAGTTGGTAAGGAACCGGGACATAGGGCAGCCCTGTTGCACACCGCTATTGACAGCGAATTGCGAGGAAAGAGTGCCATAGACCCTCACTCTGCCGGATGTATGAAGTGCTCGTAAGATGGCGGTATATTTCTCTAGCACCCCATTCTCTAGCCAGCAACGCCATAAAGCAGGTCGATCAACGGAGTCAAAAGTGGCACGTATGTCTAGGAATGCAACGATAGTGCGAATACTAGACACTACAGAATACAAAACTAAAAAGTAAGTGATATAATGCCACATGTCATATTACCCATGCGATGTGAGATCGTTGTTGGAGTGGAAAGCCAAGGGACGGGACAAAGAAACTCAAAACACAAAGGCCATTGAGTTTGCCTCCTAGCTGTGTCAGCTAGTGTATCCAACCAAACGTGTTCATCATTCTTCGGACTCCAGCCTGGCAGTCGGGAAACATCAACCGACGCCAAGCTCGAAGTAATGGATTTCATTCCGCCTGACCAAGTCATCGCTTGGTCATCCCTCCTCTCCTCCCATCTCTACTTTGGGCGAGCAAACGACACACATCGCGGAAGTCTGTGTGCTAACATACGCGACACTTGATCCAGCCATCGGAGCCTGGTGCGTAAGATAACGGTGCTGAGCGATTTACTCGCTCTTCATGTATCAAATACAAGACGCCGAACACCCTCGTTGCTCACACGATGCTCCCACCAGACATGAGCTAAGCTGCGAAGGCAACGATGATCGTACCTAACTGGCCTCTATGTCTGTCGATCTCATAGGCTAGGTTTCGCAACCGTACATGAGGGCTGAACGCACGGCTGCGATATAAACTCTTCCCTTCAGGGAGAGTAATATCGCGCCGGCCGTACAAGTGACGGACATTGGTAAAAGCGCCTCGGACTCTTGCTATACGGTTTGTGAAATCATACATCAAGCCCTGATATAGCTATCTAGATACCTGTATTTCTGGTCTATTTCTAGCTGATCACCACTAAGGCCCTTAGGGAAGGGAAGAGTTTATATCGCAGCCGTGCGTTCAGCCCTCATGTACGGTTGCGAAACCTAGCCTATGAGATCGACAGACATAGAGGCCAGTTAGGTACGATCATCGTTGGGGCTGTCCCTACCAACCTTGGAGGAGAACTTTGCTTTTCGAGGGTGCAATACATAGTCCTAAACGATTGACAGCGAGTGCCAATCTGTCCAGTGCTGCTTGGCATGTTTGGGAGCTGTCACCGATGAGGGTAATGTCGTCCGCATACTCCAACTCAAGAAGTCGTTCACTTGGGAGCAGCTCCACGCCTTGCAGATCGTGTCCAGTGAATGCCATTTCCATGACTTCGTCGATGACGAAATTGAAAAAGAATGGTGACAGCGGACAAATACTGTCTCACATCGCTGAAGATATTAAAGGGCGGCGGCAGTTTGCCACAAACCCTTACTCCACCAGAACTACGTGCGTACGGCGCCCTAATAATATTTAAGTATTTTTTAGACACCTTTTCTGAGCAGGCAGTCCCAAAGGGCACACCGATCCACCAAATCGAAGACACCTTTAACATCGAGGACCACGACTAAGGTAGGTCGCCAGTAGATATTGTAATGTTCCAACAATAGGCTAAGGTGGAGATGTAGTCAACTTAGCCTCGATTTCGGCGAGATCCGGCGTGCACTTCATGAATCTGACTTTCGCGTGTGCCAATCAGTCTACTGAGCACGGCAGAGGCAGTTGAGATCAGACCGATCCTTCTGTGATTGCCGCAATCCGAGCGTGTCTCCCTTGAAAATTGGGACGATAATCTAGTGGCTCCAGTGTGTCGTGACAGTCTCCTGCTCCCACAGCTTCACAAATTGTGAAATACATCTACAAGATTAGGTCCCCGGAATTTGAAAAGAGTCGGAGGAAGTCCATCTGCTCCTACGGGCTTGCCCAGTCTCAACAGTCTTATGTTGCTCTTCCTCGCGTGAGGACGGCTCAGGGAGGACAATCAATGCTCAAAAAAGAAGGTAATTCAATTTGATTTAACAGCTTTGCAAATTGTTCGACATCAATGCCCACCGGATCATAGTTGTATACCGTTTTAACAAAATTGAATTGCACCAGTGTCTCATTGCCATATAACTACTTTACAAGGGAAGAAGAACAGAAAGGAACGAGAGGTATTTGGTTTTAAACGTGAATGCTCCAATCAGAGACTCGGTCAGTTAACCTCCGAAGAAAAGGCGTATCAGCTAACAACTCCACCTCACTTTACTCGTCAATGAATTCATTTCCGCTGCAAATAAGCAACTGGCTCACTTGGAGCTAACAAACAACATAGGTTTACCTAGTTGAGCGCGCACATGTGGCACGTGTGGATGCCACCGCTTTTTATTCCATCCTATTTGTGTTTACCTAAGGAACTAAACCAGTCGCGTCATCACCACGTAGTACTCGCCTGCGCATTCTATTTTCGAGCTGGCAACATCGGACAATCCTTACGTTTGTAGTATCTCACCCCTATTTGGTTCGTTTTTAGTTACCTAGCGCATGGTGCAACGCGCTTTTGCAACGGGACAATCGATCTGACGAGTTTGTTCAACCCGTCAAGACACGTGTTGAAGGCTGCAAATATGTTAGAAAAATAGGATTATATGTCAACACAAACCTGCGTGTCTGTTCCACTCTCACTGTTTTTGCATGTGCTTTGGACTGTCTGCTTCGTTCTTTCCCCAAGTGCATGACTGAACAAGCAAGTTCACGGATTTGAACTGGACTTCCACTTTAGCACTGCCTTTTTACACGTTTCTCTGGTATAACAGAAGCGAGGCATAGTATTTCTTTTTCACGATTATCTAATTGATTCGGATTGTTGCGCAATGGTCCAGGTTTCTCACCTCTGTCCAAGGTGTTGATGATCGGTGACCCCCTCCTCACTCAATTTGAATATGTAGCTATGGAACTGCCATAAATAAGACAATACTCTCTTGGTGTTTTCAGTCGTCGCAGTTTGGCCGTTATATTTGATGCTCGCCATCCAATAATCGGCCTTTCGATTGAACCCAGTCTGAAATTACTCCTCACCGTTGGTAAAGACCGTGTGATCAAAGTGAGTCCCCATTCGTTGTACTTGCTTCTCTAGCTAGCTCATTTCCAACTATCGCTTGGTTCCGGTAGTTTGTACCTAGTCCATTTGACACGGGCAGTCATATGTGGTGATGAATCCCGGTGCCTTGACTAGTGGCAACGTTCTTTGTTTTAGGATAACAACAGTAGGAGTAAATAATAAAAATAAGGTAAGCGATCAACCAAATACAGTTACACCAGGAGTGCCAAATGAAAGGTTCAAAAGCCTAGTAGGAGGAAACCAGATGTAAAAACTTCACCAATTGTTGTACCTCGCCAATTTTGTTGTGCAACGTTTTGCATTGGTACCACTTCCTAGTTGATCCTTGCAAACTGTCTTTCGCGTAAATTCGGTTGATACATCCTGTGAGCTTTGACCGCCAGGGTTTTTCACCCCATTTGTACCGAGACGAACACGGACTCGCACGACTAACCACGAGACCGAAAAAAGCAAAGGCCTTCAGCGAAAGCACCTTTACAAGTTTCAGCAAAAGGTGACACGATTTGTACGCCTTCGTATTCGTAACACACCTAGCCTTCTTAAAGGGAATTAAATATCAGAGTGACGTAATTTGCTACACGATACCACTTAATCGACGACCTAGTAACAGCCTCCGGGAGAACGGAAGTAGTTGTCATTTGATGATATGTCACCGAGAAGACTGCGTTATCGCCACAAAGCAACAGTACGGTACAGTTAGAGATTGGGAAGAGGCTTCCGGCGAGAAACTGGAACGATTAGGTCTCTACAACGCAGTCTTCGAAACTACCACAGGGTTAATAGTTGTAAATGTAACCACTATAACTTCCTCCGTTTTGGCACACGGCACGAATCAATCGACTTTTCTGTTGGGGATGTGACGACCTAAGCAGACTCAGCTCCTCGCTCTTGTCTAGCTCTGGACGCCATGAAAGCATTTCGGCCTGCGTCCACCCCCTTGCTGTCACTTAGCTGCGGTAATACGAAGTGCCGTTCCACGGCAGAAGAATTTTCCTGAGATTTCACCCAGACAACCACTGGATTTGGCACTTCGCTTTCTAAGCCTTACGAGCATACACTAGTTTAGCATATAACCTTATCTCCACATATGCATCACTCTTATTTTCCACTTGCCTGATGCACGTGAACTCAAAATCTTGTCATCATCGGGACACTCTTTAGATCTGGGATATCAGTTCGCTGTCCTGAACACCACGATTTTGGAGAGAAGCTATGGCAAGACCTAGATGCTCCAACTGGATTCCCCCGCCCCTGAAAATGGGTGGACTCAGTGACAAATGAGGCGCATTTTTGATTTTTGTCATTCTGTTTATCTTTTACAGCCCATTTACTTGAAGTGTGCACATATTTCTGACCACGAATTATGAACCAATGACAGTGCTTTCATAACAAAACATGATGAGTGACAATTATTTTCGCTCATTTATTGTACATCCTGGCTGTTAGGGCAAACGACCAGCCTGATCGCGTCCCGTCATCTAAGGATGGTGAGCGCAGAAACCGGTACGGAGTCTGTTTGCGGTGGGACAACGTACCAAGACCACGCTACCAAATCCACCGACCACGAATAGCTGCAGTGCGGCGCTTTTTTAGTAAACCAACTGACATTTTGTTTATCCTCGATAGAATTATGCAGTTGCCGCTTATAATCGCGCCATCAGAAGGATAAGTAGATCGTCGTAAGCTCCTTACTGCCAGTTGCTGCCTGTGTATTCCGACGCCTTGTTATGCGTTAATCGTTTCCATATTGGGTTTACTGATATTGATCCGGCATATAGGCACTGATACCGAAGCCCTAACTCCGACAGTCCGGAAAACGAAATCGTTCACCTAAGGCACATCCAATTCGGATTAGGTAATCGGGTGATGACGCTTATCGTAAGGATAAATAGGTAAATATGCTGCTTAACTCAAAAGGCGAGAGTTTCATGTAACAAAGTAAGTGTAGGATCGTAACTAACGTATCGATTGGACCATCTTTTGGTCAGTTATGTGCGCAACCTCATGATGTCCATCGATACTGAAAGAAAGTGTGAGCCTTTTTACTGGAACGCCGCTTCACTAAGTGATCTGCAGCATTAGCGAAGGAACACGTGAACTCAACTGATCCGAGTATCAAGCTTGGTTTACTCAGTTACCTCAACTCCCGCCATCGCCGACATAAAAGTTAACAACCGAAAAAACTTGAACATATCTCAAACGGAACGACCACCTGTTGGAAACACCACTTCAGTCGTGTTGCAAAAGGTCTTCAACTTCTGACTTGGCTGATCCCCAAGCAATCGCAATTATAACTACATCTTTCGACCAGTTTTCCAATACATCGTTGTAACACTATCGACCGGCCATTCTTGTCCTCCATTCATTCCGAAGGCATACACTGGGGGCCAGCTAAGGCAACGTGCCCGAGTCATGATACTCAAACATGTCGTGAGCGTGAATAGGTGGCCACAGGAATTGCGCCAATAAGGTTTCTGTTTGGTTCTGTTTCCACTCACTCGGGCCAGTGCGACGATGATTAGAATGTTCTACCTACTCTCCCAGATGGAGCGATTGGACTACCATGAATATACTGATGTCGCCCAAAGTACCATGTTCCACTCTAGCACGGCTAACTAATACCATTACTTATTCTTGTTGCTTAAACCCAACATCATTCCATATGATGATTTAAGGACAGCAGCATAGTGAAGCAAGCGAGATGTCCCCCAAAATACCCCACCGGTTTGTACCGGTCATGATCAGTTGTCCATTCTCTCCGGCAGTCGTTTGCATCTCAGCTCGACCGTTGCAGATCGCACTTGCATCTAATATGCTGCGGGTATCGAGCAACTCGCTTGCCTTGTCTAAATACTTCTGGGTCTAAGTTACTTGGAAAAGCCACTGTGAGTCTGAAATCGAGCAATTAGAAAGGGTTGAAGTATTCGGTACGAAGTAAATTCAATTACTGCACTCCTATGACGTGTTTCGATGTTATTTCATCTCATCAGATAGAGATAGCGGGCATCGAACTCTGTACCATTGAGATGTTAATTGTGACCGCTACCCCTAAGCCACGGGGTCAGGACGGGTCTTTTTAAGGTACACGTGTGGATGGATTGCGACACGCAATCTCAATGTTGACCGCGATTCCCATTGAAGTGAACGCTGGTCCTTCGATCACGAGGACCGTAGCTGAGGCAGACAAACTGGGTGTTACCCGCCCGAAACGCGTCATAGTCTCCTATGACGCGTTTCGATCTCATCAGATAGAGATAGCAGGCAATGAATCGGGACTATTGGGATGTTAGTTGTGACCGCTACCGAAGCGTTGAACATCGTGATCCGGCGGCTTAGGGCTAGCGGTCACAACTAACATCTTAGTGGTCCCGAGTTCGATGCCAGCTATCTCTATCTGCTGAGAGGTAATAACATTGAAACGCGTCGCAGTTGTTCAGTGTTTTCGGGCGGGCAACACCCAATTTCTATCTGCTTCAGCTACGGTCCTAGTAGTCCCAGTAACCAAGGTTCACTTCAATGTGAATCACGGTCAACATTGAGATTGTATGTCTCAATCCATCCACACAATATGTACTTCAGAATGACCCTCAGATTCAATCTCAATTTGATTGTCTGATGTTGGGCGGGTAGGCGGATTTTCATGGGATGCCCACAAGTTTAGTTAATGATAGCTGACCCTTGGGTTGCTAGTACAAGTTATTATGAGCTTCGAAGCAGTTTTCGGTGCATGGTTGATGGTACCTGATTGCATGGGAAAGGTCAAACAGATTTCATCGTAGAACTCCGTAGCAGTATATAAGCAGCGTATTTTTCACAAGAGTATCAGCCATACAGCACTCTTGATTATTAGTGATTCTGAATTTTCTGCGAAAGAGGGTCACGAGTTCCCGTGGGATTTTTGGGTATGTCAAAAGAGTAGTATCTCAACTACATAGACAGTTATCACGTCCTACAAGGACTCCAATCCCACGGGGTTAGTACCTAAGGTCATGAATGCACTACGTGGCGGTGATGTCTGTCCTGTTCTGGTTTGTGACCGCCAGCTCAGCTCATTATTCGCATACTTGCAAGTGTGTACAGTACAGCATTTGGTTCTGGAGCCTGTAACAATCGTTCATACTTTCCACTTTCCTTCGGTTTGTTGGATGGATCGAATCCATCCTTCGTCTCACAGATTTATTCAGAAGGGGCCTGATATATGTGGGTAAACTTGGTAATATCGTGGACAAGGCTACTTGTTACAAATTGTTTTTTTTCTATGAGAGCACAGTTAGTCGAGCGCAAGCCAATAGAGCTCGTATATCATGGTCACTCGTTCATCTTTTACGTTGTTCCTCACGCCGTACGACCACACTATCTCAGTTCTCGCTTCGCCTGCTGTGGCCATTACAATTCTGCTCACACGCCTTTGTGCGTGCGCTCTTTCGAACCAGTTCCACAAGCGCTGTCCGGTGCTTTCTACCTCTTGGATCTAAGTTATGTGGATCATGCTGTTGCTCTAGTTCGCAATTTTGGCACATTCTTCGTCGAGTTCTACGTGCGTAATTACATCACTCTCGAGCTTGTCGGGAATAATTGTGGTCTCGTTCGTAAACATAAACTGAGGACTCTCGAACGACCTCGCAGGCTACAGCATAACAAAATTAAGGAACATTTCGCGTCGCGCATCCACTTAACATTGCGTCCAAGTCGCTTAGGGGCGCTTGACAGTAACCCGCTTGGGTCGTCGTGTAACGCGACCCAATCAATATACGCTGGGTCTTCGTACGGGTGTGCGCGAAACGACCGATCGCTGAATCCGACAATCTGGGCGCGACCGCGAGAGAGAGGCAGTGAGACAGCCGTCTGTCTTGGCGGATTGACTTTGGCACGGGAACAATCAATCTAGAGTTCAGGGTTGGACTAACTGTCAAAACGTTTACGTGGCCTGATGTGCGCGAGTGGCCGATCCGCAATGCCTAAAGGCGCCTTTGGGGCGTGCAAGAAGATGGTCAAGGTGGAAATTTCATGTTTCCATGCCAAATGCGGGAACACCAAGCCAAACGACCTTAGGCTGATCAGCAGCAGGCCAGACTTATTTTAGTTCTGCATGAAATGTAATACCGTCCCACTAATTAAGACCGTAACTGCGCTGTCCCAGAAGTATGATAGACTGATAGAAGTGGTAGGGCAACTTTTGAGCACAAAAATAGTCTCAATAGGAACAAGCATAGCAGAATGTCTGACACAAGCCTCTCCGCCTCAACCCTAGATCTAACAGCAAGAAAGTGACTCCTACAAACACCACCACTATTCCAAATCACTCAGGCTTTCCCGAACACTTCACTTCCAGCCCATTTGCAACAATTTACCCCAAATCCACTTCCTCCCACTTAGGCTTCGCCGAAATCGAAGAAACAAACCAATATCAGTGGCAACTGGGCCGTAGTTGCATCCGAGAGCACTCCGAAATCAGCAGCTGTTGTTACTATGTGAAAAGCGCGGCTGCATTGATGCGTAGCAACCCACAACCCACACTCCTCTGAAAGACGTTCGGAAGCAATGCGATGCATTATACATTACATGTACTAATATTACGGGGTTGACATCGAAATCATTGAAAGTGAAGCAAATGGACGACCTAAGCCAATACGACACCATAAGCAACTTCCTCGGTATTCCGACTAAGCCCTCCAACTTGACGAGGATCACCCGCCACTGTAAGCCAGGCTTCTTCGAGTTGTGCTGAACTCTGTCAATAAGGTGGAAATTGTGCTGCTTTCGACAGCTCGCCTTTGGAACGGATCCTGTTTGGTCCGCGTCTTTTCAGACATTCCATGGGGCAAGTGAAGCAGAGCCTAGACACCGCAGCCAGAACCGTTTTTGTCCATGGCGTCTCCCAGTCTAATGGGCACGATGTATGCGAAGCAGAGGCTCACAACCAGGAGCAGTGACGCTATGTTCGTGAGGCCCTGCTCTAGAATGACATTGTAGCTACCACTCTCTCGAGGCTACCAAGGTCAGCAAGCCACAAAAAGTGCGACCCAAGGATGACTAAGGTTGTGCTACAAACTAGGCAGATGCCACTTAAGCTACAGGAACAATAGCCAACCGAGCTCCGGTTATAAGCGGCGAGCGAAACTGCCGTCTGACTTAAAGCGCCACCTCAGCAGGCAATTGAGAGTTCCATTTGAAATTCACGCTGGTAGCAGGTCTTAAAGAAGTGAGGATCTTCTTATGCAACCCTGTATCCGCCCTGCATGTATTGTGCTAGATGGGCTAATTACGATGCCACGGAACCCAACTCTAAGCGACTCGCTGATAATACCACCAAGAAACAGCTAGCGGCCGACCATACAAATGTCGACACAAACTCTCACTCGAGTCACATGTCTTTCGGATTCCAGATGAGAACCGAAACACAGTTCTGCATGTACACCACCAATGTCTAAGGCCTTCCCAGCAAAATCGCCGAGCTTCGGTTACATCAGGCAACAAACGCTTGGGATCTCATTTCCATAACCTTGATTTGGTTGCACTCAGAGGTTACGGATGCCGAGATCGCGATTCAAGGAATTCACTGTTCCGACATGATCGCCCCAGCAGGGGATGTGATGTTATCCTATACTATCGCAACAGCTTACAATGCGAACCAGTGCATGATCCGGGGACGCGGTTCACCCATTCGCTATGGTGCTGTTTGCATCAGATACAATGGCAACTACTTCGTGGCAGTCGTTTATCGCCACCCATCGTCCACTCCAGAGATGGATTCCCCGTCTAATATCAGCACTGACAGAAAGCTTACTCCAAACTTAAAGCCACGTTCTTATCTCCAACGATTTCAACGTGCACAACCTGGACGCCTCGGCATGCTGCAGTGAAACATTCAACGATGAACTGCAGGACCTTATCGCTAGTATTCCGCTGTATAATCATATCATCTCAACTACCACGTACAAAGCAGATAACAAACTATGGGTACTAGACCTCGTACCTACAAATAAGGAACTCATAGTCAACATACCAATTTTAGTCCCACCATTAGGGCTAGATGGTCATGTCAACCTACTTTACAACTATTTGTGTTACGCTGAATATCCGCTGAATTAACATGAACCATCACTCTACAACCACCTGAACGATCTGATTGCGACGACCGACTGGGAATTGCTTAACGGTTGTTCCTCTGACAACACCTGGATCCATTTTACCGGACGCTTTAGCAATCTGATCGCAACTGCTTCAGAAACTAATAGAGTTCATTCCACTAATCCATCATTCATCAGAAGTATAACTCGAAAATGTATATCTCACTAATGAATTTAGCTTGACACTCCTACAGAGCCTGTCCTGGTTCCCGAAATCCGGAGTGACTGCGCGACACAACACAACCATTGTAATATGCTTATCCATGAGGACAAAGTGGCCCACCAATATTTTGCTTGTCAAGTTGCCAACAACGACAGAACTCCTATACAAACATATTGACACCATTCGGAAAGTGAAGCACGGTATCCTCCCACATAACACGACAGTCGGAGTGGCACGGAGCGCTGAAGAAGTAGCCATTGTGTAGAGGGGCCGCTTCCAAGAATGCCTCGGGGGAGCTCTTCGGAGCGAGCTGAGAGCGGATCGAGAGGGACGGCTAGCGACGAGCCTGGGCCCGGAACTACGGAGCGGGAATATGTGGACAGCGCAATAAATCAGACATATACGCCGCTAGCGCAGCCCACAGGACCGACGCCAAGCCGATTGACACAGCCCAGAACAAGCAAGTCGAGAGCTCTCGAACGACTCCTGGCCGATCCAAATCGGGTACAGAGAAGTGGAGATCGAGGCGAAAACAGGAAGGCGGGACTTCCAAGTCAGAACTCCCGAGGCGAAAGGACTGGCTCGTCTCTAACATCCGTACCTGTGTTGCGTGGTGGGACGGAAATCTAGTCGATATTCGATGGCGCGCATGAGACCCTCATGTGCCCATTTTCGGTGTGCAATAAACGTCTACCCCCCTGTCGTGTCGTTTTCGCTACAATTGTTCTACGGATGCAGACGATCTCCACATTCCAACGAGACATCCGCCACTGTTTTACCTACCTACATCCATAGCCGCAATTTCAGCAGAGTAACTGTAAAGTCCAAAAGGAACTTTGATTTATTCCCCAACCTGGATTGCTTACTGGAAAACACGGTATCCCTATTCCGTAATTATTCTGCCCAATTTATATTGCTTTCACTCTGTGTGCTACAATCGGTTGCCATATTGAACCCTGGTACAAGCAAGATCTCTCGGCGCTAGAGACTCCACAGCGACGAGTCAAAAAGGGTTGTTCCATCTTCCTTATCAAATTAAGCTGAGGGCCCTAAAATTATACAGCGGCCGGCATCGGCGCCTACGTGGCAATCCTATTATGGCCTACTAGATTTTGAGGCACCCCAACCACGTCTGCCACCACCTACAACAACTCAGTCACCACACGAATTTGAGGGGGCCACCAGTTTTTAGCCACAATAATGTCAAGGAAACTTTTACTCCATTCGTGTCTGCCAGAAATGGAACGCTCTCCCAAATTACATTGTTTCCGCCCCCACTTGTTTAAAAAACGCTTAACAGCAGCTTCCATGCGCATTCCGAGAGTTTCCAACAACGCAAATGCCTCATGTCACTAACTCAGCATCACCAGATACGTGAAGTGTGCAACTCCACACACTGAACCCCGAGTCAGACAAATGAGGGCAGTTGTCCTGGCTTATCGCTTGCGAGCCATAGCGTACATCAATTCCGGGGGGGGGGGGGGGAATCACAGTAAGCGTTGTCTGTTAACCGAACTGACACAGTGTTCAGAAATTTGAAGATCCAATACACTAGAGAGGCTGATGGATTCAGTAGGACTCGTGTTGGTAAACACTAGAGGACTCGTGAAAAGCCAAGGAAATACAACAATAAAAAAGATTGCTGCCGATGATGCCATTGTGGGTATATGACACTTTGGTTGTCCATTTCGAGAGTTCAATGGCCGCAGACGTATTAAAACGGACTGCCTTTCGGAAATAAAACAAACAATTGCATATTACGGGCAAAAAAGCAGATGCTTAGCAAGTTCCATAGGATGGCCAGAATGAACTATAATACTGTGAATAAAAAGCAAAAGGATAAAATGAAATTGTTTTGGTGGAATCACATGTTCGCACAGAGGCATGTAGAAATGAGTCAACCTCAGATGCGTAGGTTAAGTATGGTTCTTCAATCTTCATCACATTATATCATCTGTCGATGTATATAGACTATATCTCGTAGTGTAGGTGGAATGGGGCGACATTAAGAGGTTTCTTAAACAGGTAAAGTAGGGGCGAAAACAACGTAATTTGGGAAGTTGTTCATTGGCTGGCGCACACGAATAGAGTAAAAGTTTCACCAACATTCTAACGTGACCAACTTGAGCTGATTGCCCCTAAAATTCGTGTTGTGACAGTTGTACTAGGTGGCAACAGACGTGGTTGGGTTCATCAACATCTGGTAGGCCATAAAGAGGTATTTACCTAGGCGCCGATACCGGCCGCTGTACAACCTTAAAGTTTTCAGCTTAAATTGTTACGGAAGGTGGAATAACATTTTGACATGCCTTGTTGCTCTTCGCTGTAGAGTCTCCAGCGCTGAGAGATCTTTCTTGTGCCAGGGCTGCCAGACCTGGATTGCTTATTCTACATGAGGCCGCATGTACGTGTTAAGTAACTACGAACAGACAGATGGATCAAACCGTATGCGTTAAGCAAATGCGAACATACAGGGTATTTTAACCGCCAGCTCTGACTCAATGAATATACAGCGCCCACAACACGTGTTATCCGATGCGATGTGTTGGATGCGGGTTATGAAAGTTTAAAGTCGAAGTGACACTCCATGTTGGGAAAAGAGAAAATCTTCCATGTTACTGACTGGTGTTTTACTCATTAACTAGACAAAGGTCTGCCAACCACGGTAAGCAGAAAACAAACACGGGATACCCCGTTTCAAGATTCGGCTCATTAGTTTGACTTACATGTCTGACAAACTCTATAGCTAGTCTTCGGTTACACGGTCCGACCGACAAGGGGACAAATGTGAAGCCAGCTCACTGCACTGGCCTTCATCGCTACACAACCATCTCCAGTCGCGCATAAGCTTGGTGTATCACGGTATACTCAGCCCCGTGCGACTGGCAGTCGCACGACAGCGAAGCGTCGTTACGGCGTACAGCTGACATATTATTTATTATTATTAGGTATGAAGTTGGCCTTATGCATTCCTAGTAATTTCAAAGTGGTGAACGTACGTAAATCTGTCGTGATGGCAGTCAACCGATGGTGTTATTGTGTGAGAAGAATGAGCACGTGTGTCTCATCCCACCGCAAAGCAACAATCGCATATATTCTCTGCGCCAGTAGTTCAACCTGCAACGCGTACGCTGCCACCTGACATGGTTGGGTGTTGGAGGAACATGACCACGGACCTCTTGCTAGGTGAACGATGAGGTCCACCTTATCGTAGACACTGACCTTACTGCCGAGTTAACTCTACAGTCGCATGAAAAGTTTGACTCAGCGTAACCCAATGGACCACGCAGGTATGCAAACCGACGCGTCCCTTTGGATTTTAAACTCGCCGAAAAAATTGCGGTCATTCGAACTACTCCAACAGCGTGGCGTTGAAATGAGACGCTCCTGTATTCGTTCGGATGGTTCCAGCTACCAACATGTAAACGTTGTTTTACATTTCGTCAGCCGTCCTTTAATCTCTATTTTCCTATCGATGTTTGCTTATATGCATCATCTTAGGTGTGAAAATGGTTATCGTACTGCATTACAATAGTCATTTGGTCGTAAAAGGAGACAGGCAAAAGAATCAATAACATTATACTTCGTTGTGTATCAATGGTGATTTCGTGGTTAAAGGGGGTTAGAGAGAGGTAGTGGGACAACGAGACTCATAACACAAACGCCAACCAGTACTGTTCTCAGACGTGTCAACAGATCCCAAGCCAACCTTGAACTCAGAGCCTCTGTTTCTCTTAGCCTAATCATCGGTTGGCCTCTGAACCCCTTCTTTCATCCACGCCGCGGGAGTCGGTGTAATGTTACGTATAACACAGGGCTAGCCTTCGGAGCCTCTTGCGTGAAGTTACGTTTCTAAGCGGTCCACTTATTTTCCCTGCATCACAAACAAGACGCTAAACACACCCATTGCTCACGCGATGCTCGCATCAGATTTAAGCTAAACTGTGAAGGCACCGGTGATCAACGCAATTAAGCACTAAATTTGTCTACCTAATGGGTAAGGTTTCACAACTGTACAATAGGACCGAACGGACGGCTGCATTGTAGACTCTGAGCCTCAAGGCGAGTGTGATATCGCACTGGCGCCATAAGTGGCCAAGTTAATCGGAAACGCTACGAGTTTTGGCTTTACAGTTAGTCAATAATCAAAATAGATTATCGGTATGTAATCGGCCACCACTTGGCAGCTCAGATAATTCTATTGTCAAGTTAGCCCCTGTTATCTACAGTAAGACGGACCATTTGTTGCAATGATTGTAGACAGAAATAGAGACAAACATCCTCCTTTCAAACATAGCGCGGCTTAGAGAAATGGTTGCTTCCACAGGTTTCAGTTTGTTTTTCGACACAGATGTATCAACATATCGTGACCAAGAGGCAAGTTATTTAAAAATTTGCTATGAACTCTGCTGCCCCATAGAAACCGACTTCATCCGTGCTGATCGCTTTTCTTCACCCCATCTCTGCTTTCAAAAGCAGAAATCGTGCGTTAGTAAAGTCCATTCCTGCTCGTGCAAAGGAAGAAGTTTGTCACCTCAGTCATGTCTATGTCCAGACAATTCTAAGAAATAATAGTTGTTGTGAGTTTTGGCGGGTGATGAAACAGCTCAGTGGATAATGAACAATGATTTATCACAGGTAAAAAGCAGGTGCTCAACATGTCCCGTAGGGTGCTTGGAGTGAGAAAAAAACAGATCAATGGACAAGTGATCCGTCAGTTTAAGCGGCTACAGATTTAACTGCACTGCTGTATAACGATAGTTTTCAAATGATAATTGAATGTGCGCACACAAAGCAATATGCGAAGCGGTTATAGTTCATATAATATGTGACAGAAAAAATAAATAAGAGAACTGACAACGCACAAATTCTGATCTAAACTTAGAGGAATTAAAACGTAACTTCTGCTACACTAGAAGTGATTCATTCTTTGACTCATCAGCCGCACTGTTTCAGTGGTCTACGGACTCACTGCCTCCTGCCGACGTCGCATCATTGCACAAGAAGCTAACCCAGCTGCACTCAAGCAAGACGTGCGGACCTGACATGTCTCCCGTCGTCCGATAGCAGTGTGCCGATTCCTTAGCCCAGTCTCTGACCGAGCTATAAACAATGCGCTTCCAGCCGACTTATGTGTGCGCCAAGAGTGCACGGTGAGGTAAACACTCAGTAGACATGCAAAGCATGTGCCTAAGCCACCGCAGCCTGTGCAGTGGAATTATGCAGCTCAGCGGCAGGCAGTCTGTCCGATCTGAAAATCCTTCGGCGAACATCTTCAGTACTAATGTGAGATTGCCACCGCACGCCAGCAATGCTAAGAGGCAGCGATGATCAAAGACATACAGACTCTGAACGTCTTTTGCACGAACAAGCCAAGTCTCACAACCATAGAGCAGGACCGTTCTCACCATAGCAGTCTCGGCCCTTCAATAGACAGGTCGCGTGGACGCCAGAGATGGCGGGGATTACCAAACGCAACCCGGGATTTAGAAACGCGCAAAGAGACATTACCCGTTAAACCATTAGCGCTGATGGTTTCCGAGGTAAACGAACTTGTCTACCACTTCCAGAGAGTGACCTGAAAGGGTAAGGGTGGGAGCAGCTTCTGGCCAGTCTTGTACAAAAACCTTACACTTCGACGGGGCAAAGTCATTCCATTATTGAGAAACAGACACCTCCAACCTGCACAGGACATTTCGGGCGGCCTGGGAGGAATCGCAGATTATGGCGATGTCTACATACTCCAGATGCCGAAGTCGGTCTCTCGCCGCTGGGTCCGCAGTTCTCCAGAGCGCTCTTCAGGATGTCATCTATAGCGGAGGTGAACAAGGGTGATGATGGGCAGCCTTGTCTCACGTCACTGATGATACTAAAGGGAGGCCAATGTTCGCAATACACCCGCACTCGCCCGAGAGTAGATGGCTTGAAGAATATTACTTACGTGTAGGAGGATTTGAGTTGCAGTTTCAATGTATTCGTCCCATCAGCTCAAAGCTACATAACCACAATCTGGAAACGCACCAGACACGTTTCGCCCTATTGGGACTCGTCAGTGGTGCACAATCCCTCGGTCCCTTACTGGCGATCGAATCCATGACCGCTAGAGGCTGACGCTAACCGGCCAGCAGCTCAAGCTACTGAACGATGGGGGACGGCGGTTGGGCTACATAACTTGCAAGCGAACTGTGTTACAGCTCAGCGGGCACTCCACTTCTCAGCAGACAGCTCCGGAGAGCAGCTCGGTCAACTGAGTCAAACGCGGAGCGTATGTCTAAGAAAACAACGATCGTTGGTCGGCCGAACGTTTGACGACGCTCGAGTAGTTGGCGGAGAGTAAAGATGTGGTCGATATAACTCCGGCCAGAGCGGAACCCAGCTTGTTCTTCGCGTATATTCCGTTCGCGCACCAAGCTGAGCCTCTTTAAAAGCAGAGAGGCGAGCACTTTAGATGCAACGGAGATGCCATTAATTCATCTGTGCTTAGCATAGTTTGTCCGGACACCCATTTTGAAGACCGTCACGATATCCGCTGGATTCCAATCAGACGGGATCGCTTCCGTGGTCTAAACCCCTTGGAGACGGGAAGTTAACTTCCGAACAAAGGATGGACCTCCGTCTTTGAAAAGTGCCGGAGGGAGTTCATTTGGGCCAGGGGTTTGTAGCGCTTTAGGAGGCAAAGCTCATGAGCAGCATCAGCCACAGATGGTGGTGAAGCGTCTACACACCAGGGAGCACTCTGGTTTCCTGAATGAGAGCACATCGGTGCTACTGGCCAGTTAAACTACTGCTCAAAATACTCGGCCCATAGCTCAAGTCGTCGTTTTTGACCGTGAATTGGTTTCGCATAAAACTTTGTTTACAGTCGGCCTTTTGCCGCCAGTGATTTGGATCAGGGGGGAAGCTTTCGGAAATTCCCCAGCTGTCTGCCTGCTCCATTTCAATGACCCGTTGCGTCCACTAGGCATTACAATCCTTCCGGAGACGCTGTTTGAGTTCCGTGTTGGGTGTCCTGCGTAGTGCATGACACTCAACGCCGGCTGAAACTGCCCGACGAGCTGCGAGAAGTTGGAGAAATCGTGCAGAGATTCAGTGGTTGACAGGACTACTGGTGAAACCACGGACTAAGGTTGCAGAGTTGTATATGTCGCTGCGGATGTGCGCTTAGTTCGTTTCAACGTCAGAGCATGAGGCGCTTTTGAGATTTGAGGCCAACGCATCCTAAACACACTGAGAGCGCTTGGGACAGAAAGCTTAGCTACGTCAAGTCGTTTCCGGCTGCGTCGTTGGGAGTCACCAAAGCGTAAAGCGACCTTGGCACCCACATGTGCATGATCTGAATTGTGGTAAGTACTCCAGATTGATTCTGTACGCAGCCGCGCCAGCGATTACTGATGGCGATGTAGTCGATCTGCGTCCATGGCTTGCCAGGACGCGGAAGTCTCCCGGTGGAGCGTTGGCGCCAGGATTGCCTAAAGCTGTTACTCGACAGGAATAGGCCGTGATCGGCGCAGAGCTGTAGTAGACGATCACCGATGTCTGTTCTGCAAGTGCTATGGCCATGTTGACCACCGAATTCACGCTCTTCAACCTCAAGTCTACCGACCTGCGCGTTTAAGTCACCCGAAAGCAATAAGATATGTTTACGACGCTTTTTTAGAGAAGGTCGGACAGTGGACAGTAGAACTCGTCTTTAACTGACTCCCGGCTGCACTCTGCGGAATGATTCGCTGCTACAACGAACAAGCAACGCCTGCTAGTCCCGCGACTGGAAAGTCGCACTGAGGTCTCAAGTAAGATGCAGCAGAGTCGGTTGTTGACAGAGATCCAATCTAGTAGCGCCGCCTCACCACATGTGCTCAACGCGATCTCCACACCGGCAAGCCCAACGGCTTCGGGGATTGCGTCTCCAGCTAACCGCAATGTGGAATTATCAGTGGAACTCGCAGATAGCCAAAACAGTTGTAGCGTCGTGCTAGGGTCCAGTAATCGGGTTTCAGCGAGGCAGCAAACGTCAATGGCAGTGGTCTCAAGCGTGCGACCAAGAGCTGCTTGTGATCCGATCTGATCAGCGTTCGGACGTTGAAAGTTGCCAGCTTGAATTGGAACGGGCCGCTAGAAAAGGCTTGCCAGTACTACTTGGCAGCACACCTCGGGACCTAAATTCCTGATCCATGTGGAGAGAACGCTTACTTAGGGCGGCACGATGTTGTGGACTCAGAAACGGAGGAGGATTACCAAGGATGGGGGAACAAACGTGGAATAAAGTAACCGAACTGTGGTGCGGTAGTGCGCGATATGGCATGTTCAGCCGCCAGCATCTCGGCCGAAGAAAGCATGGTCAAATAGGGGAGAGAGAAAGCAGAGTCGTTGAAACACTGGTCCATAAGTTCGGTTGGCATGTAGCTTCCCGGTTGGGTATCACACAAGATACATACGGGGCGCGCTATTTTCGGTCAAAATGTTGTGCAGTAATGATCTGTCGGGGCTCCCAAAGGCGTTGATGTAATCAAAAAATAGAAGCCGTACGCTCTTGCATCTACTGTTTAATGCCAACGCATTGGAACGCAACAGATAAGAAACGGCATCCAATGCAGAGCGCCCTGGTCTACAAGCAAACAGTTTGACACGTTCAGCATGACTGCTTTTGAAAATGCGGAGAATCGGCAATTTCCCAGCACGGTACGGATGTGCACGCAACTGGCCGACATTACTGAGATCCACTTTTAGGCACTGGTGTTATCGTAGCTGATTTCCAAATGTCGGGAACGGTATCAGTCGTTAAGCACCGATACAAGATCTTTGTCAGAGGTGTCTTTAAACTGTTTGTGCATTCTTTCAGAACGATGCTGATAAAGCATCCGGTCCACTGGCCCTGTTTGGCATCAGTCTTGCAAGCTCCTTGTAAATAATTGTGAAATCAAATAAAGTGGAAGGCTCAGTAGTGGCGAAAAAAAGCTGGTGAGTGTTCTAGGTGATGAGGAACTGAACTTGGTGTTGGGTATATCCACATTCTTAGTGTTAAGGTTTCTGAAGGGATGCTTTCCGGAGAATTGTCCTAGAATCCTCTCCAGGTCATGATAACTGTGATTGCCTAAAATGGTCTGAATGTACAGAGTATTTAGCCATTTTATTTTGGCTTTTATAACCTAGGACAGACGTCTAATACGAGCAGTTAGCTTATGCTTGCAAGCTTGCTCCATTTTCGTTGGAGGAAACCCGGATAGTGATTCAAGAAGACAGATCGAGTTGCAAGATAGATTTTAATTTGTACAGTTGATGGTTCCCTGTTGGTCTAGCTATAAAAAAGACAACACCACGGAATGCAAACGGGAGCGAGCACGCATTGCAATCGAAACGAGCGCCAAGCAAAACAGCGATATTCGACTAAAGCAATCGGACTGAACAAAAGTTTACAATGAAATAATTATTTCAGTTATAATTCTACAGTCATACCGGGAGAAGATCCAGACTGCCAAATAGCCCTCCCCAGAAGGGACTGTATAAGCAGTCCTTCCATCTAAGTGAGGACTGTCCATCGCAGGCCATTCTTCTGCGAGACCAGGTTGTGAAATCTGATGCAGCTGCGGGTGGACAAAAATATGCAGTCGAACCCTAGCTGGCTCCCACCCGTGTCCTTCTTACGGTGTCAAAATGGAAAAAAATATTTGTGGGGGGGAGGGGCAGTTCGTTACGTTTTATATAACTAGTGGAACAGGAATTTCATTGTTAAGGTGCAGTGATTCAGCGAAGCGTTCAACGAAGAGATAACCAAGCAGCGCTCAACCGACAGTGGGGATATGGAAAGCAAAATGAAAAAGAGCAGCATAAATGCGCAGCAGTACACAGAAGAGTGTACGGAGAAAACGCACCAAGCCGTTTGTTCCTTTTTTGTTGGCTTCAACATGTTTAAGTATCTTTTGCAAGTTTTGGAAAACGTTTGTAGGAGCATGCTAGCGTGAGAAGCATGCTCCAAGTAAAATGCTAACAAAATCTGAGAAACGCACATGAGGTTTGTTTTCCCTACCACGTCGATTGAGGTCGGTTGTGGCCGTAGGTTCCGCTGGAGCGGAGTGACTGGTATGAGGTTGTGGCGTTGGCCGCGATGGTGCAGGCTGAGAAGGCGCTTGTTGCACAGAAGAGTCAGAAGTAATACGCTGAAGCTTGTCTATGTCGGGATCAGCTAGTTGGGCTACAGCCATGGCGGCTAGATCGATGATGGTATTAAGTGCCAAACTAACTTGATTCATGCGTGAAAGAGCGTACGAGACGGGATTAAGAGCATCTGAGGCATGTCGTACGTCTGTCGTGAAATGAGAAATGTAATCAAGTTTCCCGCGGTGATCACTTGTCGGTCGCGCCATTGTTTACGTAGATTAATGGCTTATGGTCAGTGAAGACTATAAAATGTCGATTTTCGATATAGTGACGGAAGTATCTGATACCTAGATAGATCGTTCGTAGTTCCCTACCGAAGGTGCTGTAACACGATTCGGGAGGTTCAGACGTTTGGAAAAGATACCTAAAGGTATCCATCGGTGGCCGATGAGTTGTTGGAGAAATGCACCGACGGTGGTGTCTAATGTCTCAGTCTTCAGAGAAAGAAGTGCTGCTGGGTCTGGATGAGCGAGAAGCGCTATGTTAAAGATAGCGTTTTTGAGCTTCTCAAAAGCCAGTTTATCGTCGTCTGGAAAATGAAAACAGCGTTGATTGCCACGGAGCAAGTCCGTCATAGGTAGCATAATGCTCGCGCAGTTAGGAATGAAATCTCTGTAACAGTTAACTAGGCCAATGAATCGGTGAAGTTGTTTGAAGGAGATAAGAGCGGGATAGTCCTTCAGTGCCTGGATTCTGTCTTGTAGAGCTTCAATACCAGCAGAAGATACTTTGTGGCGAGGAAAGTCGATGGAGCTTTGGCTAAGTTTGCATTTGTCGAAGTTGACGATAACAACAGGTTGGGTCAATCGCTGGAAAAGCGCTTCAACGCGACGGAGATGTTCATCGTCAGAGGAACTGGCGATAAGAATGTCATCCAAATATGGATAAATGCTTTCGAGTCCCAGTGTCACCACATGAATGAAACGCCTAAACGTTGGGGCAGCGTTATTGAGGCCAAACGGCATTCTGAGGTACTCGAATAGCCCAAACGGTGTAATGACCCCTGTTTTAGGTGCGTCGTCTGACGCTACCGCTAACTGATGGTAGGCGCGTAGTAGGTCGATGTTGCGAAAGATCGACTTCCCAGCTAAAGCTGAGCTCAAGTCGTGCATATGCGGAATAAAATGTTATCCGGGACGGTAACTGGTAAGCGCTCTGAAGTTACCACAGGGGCGCTTATCACCGGATATCTTTATTACCAAGTGTAATGGTAAGCCTATAGACTCAGACAGGCGGATTATTCCCAGTTCGAGCATTCGCTCGAATTTCGCCTTGGTCGCTTTAAGCCTGTTCGGGGTTAGTCTGCGAGCACGGGATATTAGTTGTACTTAGCGTAGTCGGTAGTAATACTGTGGTTGTAAAACTCTTCCTAAAAAATAAGCAATCAACAAAAGGGGATCCACGTACCAAAAAGATGGGGACAAACGGATATTCAACACTAACGGGAGACATTACCTTATGGTCTCCAGAATCCATAATTTAGAAATTGCTAACGAAAAAAGCTAACGCACAGGAAAACAAACCGAGAAATATGAAAAAATAAATGGAACGAGCTTACCGGAAGAAAAAACGAACTATCCGGCGTTGAGTTTCTTCCAAAGTCGAGGTCACAAATTTAGCGAATTCAGAAGACAAATCGGGTTACAGGAATACTTTTACAAAACAAAAGATCCCCTGTTTGCCAAGTAATAGAGAAGCAAGCGGAGCACGTAGGCTGTCTGCTACATGCAAAGGTCATTAGCACGGGATTGGTACCACCTTTGACCTTTCCGCCGAATTTGGGAATCGAGTTCGAATTGATCGGCCAGCAAATACAAGCCCGCATCAAAGGAATCGAACTATATACAAGTAAGTAAGTAATCTAAACAGTCTAGCAACTAGACATAGAGCCAGCAAAACCATGGAGATCAGTGGATAGAGGACAATCATTGCGTCATAATCATCGTGGCATGGTAGTTGAAGGTGGGCAACACACTTCAGCTATTATGCCGCAAGAATGGAACATTTTGACAAAAAATAGAACAAAACATTTTTGGTATGTTTGCCACACGCCGATTTTTTTTCTTATTTTGTTGTTTTCAATGTTCGTAGTATTAAACATGTGATTCCATACAATACTGTACACAATTCTTCCAGTGATTCCGGTTGCGGGCCATGTCTTCAAGAGTCCTAAGCCATTGACACTCCTCATCTTTGGGTCCCCTTCCTGGAAGACGTACGGATCCAACAACGGTTAGACACGACGTCAGCGATTTCATGTGCTGCCGCCAGACAGGTCCCTGACGAGCAAATAGAGCGCGACGCGGTAGACGCTCAGGTGCCATGCGTAGGACATGACCGAGCCATCTCAACTGGCGCAACAAAACCAGTTTGTTGAAGGGAATACTCGCATTCCCCAAGATGCGACGTCGAACGTCATTACTATTAACTCGATGTTGCCACCAATCACGATCAATCCTCCTTAAGCAATCGGCATCGAAGGCAGAAAGACGACGCATGTCTTCCACGCGAATCGGCCAGGACTCGCACCCATACAACAATACTGAGCGAACTGATGCGCTGTAAATGCGGCCCCTTAGTTAGAATGAGACGTCACGACGACGCCACAAGTGCCTCGGATTGACAAACGCTGATCGAGCTTTAGCGATGCGAAGAGAAACTTCTTTGTTAATAGTGCCGTCAGCAGAAACAGCTCCCGAGGTAGACGAAACTATCTACCTGTTCAAGTTGTGCACCTTCGAGAGTGAGCACGGGAGCAGGTGAAAGCCAATCCTTGAGCAGTACTTTGCACTTCGATGGGGCGAAGCTCATGCTATACTTAAATGCTTCAACCGCCAAACGATCCAGAATGAGTTGCATACTCTGAGGATCGTCACCAAGTAAGGCAATATCATCAGCATAATCTAAGTCGGTCGCGCGCTCACCCGGTAGGAGCTCTAGGCCAAAATGTTGGAAACCTTCTAGGGCATTCGACAGAACGTCTTCGATTGCGAAGTTGAAGAGGAATGGGGACATAGGGCAGCCCTGTCGCACACCGCTATTGACAGCGAATTGCGAGGAAAGCTTGCCATAGACCCTCACCCGGCCGGATGTATGAAGGTAAAGTGCTCGTAAGATGGCGGTATATTTCTCTGGCACCCCGTTCTTTAGCAAGCAACGCCATAAAGCAGGTCGATCAACGGAGTCAAAAGCGGCACGTATGTCTAGGAATGCAACGATAGTGGGCCTGTGATAAACGTGGCGATGTTCAAGGAGTTGGCGGAGCGTGAAGATTTGATTCACGCATCCGCGGCCAGGACGGAAACCAGCTTGTTCTTCACGGTAGTACGATTCACGTACTGGGGATAGTCTACGAAGCAGAATGGATGCCAATAGCTTAGAGGCATCCGAAATAAGACTAACCTCGCGGTGATTTGCACATGAAGTACGAGCACTTTTTTGCAAATTGGGACAATAACTGATTCGCACCAGGAAGAAGGCACTTTCTCTTCATGCCAAATTTTTGCGAACAGCGCGGTTAGCTGGTTAATGATCGCCACACCGCCGTACTTGAATAGCTCCGGAAGAAGTCCGTCTAAGCCGGCAGCCTTGAAGCGCTTCAAGCGTCGAATCTCGAGGCAGACTTCTGCTTCGCTGGGTGGATTCAATGGGACGAGCCAGGGTGGACACCAAGGTGTACTGCATGTACTGATGGATGGCGGAGGCCAGTTGAACTGCGAGTGAAAGTGCTCGACCCAGCGGTCCATACGCCTCTGTTGGTTGGTGATCAGAGACTCATCCACCTCACAAATGACCTCACTGACACCAGGCTTCCTGAAGCCAGTGGACTGAATGAGTTGGAAAAGCCTGCGAGTGTTGCCAGATAGGGAAGCGATCACCATCTCTAAAGCACGCTCAGACCACCATGTCTCGCGATCCTTGCGTAGGCTTTGCTTGAGCAGCCGGTTGGCAGAACGGAGCCGCTCGTTGCAATCTGATTCCGCGGGGATATCTTTGCGGCGTTCGAACAGCTCCAGAGAACGAGCAGAGATCCAAGACTTCAAAGGGCGTCGAGTTAGACCGCAGCATGACTGTCTGGAAAGAGTCATCGCTTTCCGTATACAAGTCCAGTGCTGTTCCACTTATTGCGGTGGATTGCAACTGAGTGCATATGCCAAAGGAATCAGTTAATCTGTTTACATCAATCTTGCGGTGCTTCGTGTTTCGGGATCCTCCAAAATACATACAGATTTTCACGCAGACCAGAGCATGATCTGAGTCAACGAAAGTGGACCAAAAGGACCTGCAGTCCAGTACGCTGCCGCGCCATCTGAAGCTAATTGCAATGTGATCAATTTGAGACCACGGTTGTGTTGACGAAGGGGGACGCCACGTTGCGGAACGCTTCTTCGTACGCCTGAAGCTAGTGCTCGAAAGAAACAGACGGTTGTCTTCGCACAATGTGAGAAGTCTCTCTCCGTTATCAGAGCGGTTCTCATCGAGCGAGTGATGACCACCAAGGTGGCGTTCGTATGGTAACAGGCGGCCAACCCGTGCATTGAAATCCCCAGCAAGGATAACGACATCCGACATTTTAGCATTAGTCAAGAGCTGTTGTAGATCTCGGTAGAATTTGTCCTTGACCGAGTCGCCACTGCAGTCAGTTGGAGCGTACACAGAGATCACAAACAAGTTGCGTCTCTCTTCGCGGTGCCTGTTGATTCTACATGAACCCCGAAGCCTAACTGCACACAGTCGGCTGTTAATCGGGAACCAGTCCAGTAGTGCCGCTTCGGCCTTGCCACTCAGTGCTATACCTACACCAGCCAAACCCGCTGAGGCTGCTTCTGGATTTCCAGAAAGACGCAGGTGATATCTGGCTTCGTGGTCAGTGGGGGATGTCAATGTAAGCACAGTGCTGGGATCTTGCAATCGGGTTTCTAAAAGGCAGCAGACATCAATGTCTAGAGAATCTAGGGTGCGCGCTAGACCGGCTTGCTGTCCAATCTGCATGAGTGTCCGAACGTTGAAGCACGCCAGACGGAACGAGGATCGGGGACGAAGGAGAGCCATAGGTTGAACTCCTTGATCTGCGGAGCAACCGGAATCGCAGCCAGATTGTTGAACAGATGAATCGGGTAACCGAAAGTGAGGATTGTTAGCAAACAAACAATTGGCGTGTGATGGAGTAGCGTGAAAGTGAGTAGCAGGAACAGTAGCTGATGAGCGCGTTGTAGTACAGTCCATGGTTTTGTGAGAGGGCGTGATACTACCCGGTTGCCCAAGCCGAAGTAGGGAGTTGACTTAGGGGACTCCACCCCGAGCCTTTGGCTAAATGACCTACCCGCAAGGTAGCGGGGTGAATTTAGGGAATCGCGCCCACTGGGAGGCGTTGACTGAATGATCAGTTCATGCGACTTTGTTTGGTAGATTACCAAGCAGGGGCCCAATACTCCCCATGGAGTCAGCACAATTGCTGGAATACAATGCCCCACGGAGGTGGAACATTGTCGCCGAACACTTTGCTGGAATGGGGTACACCCGAACCACCCAGCTGGCACCACGAGGAAGTAGTTCGGCAAGCCAGCCATCGAACTATACCCTCAATATTGTAAACCGGTAGAGCGGAATTCACTCACACGGGCTGAAAACCAGACGCAGAAGAGTGAGTGATGTTGACCTACAGAAATTAGCATTTTTCGTTTACCAATAAATAGAGTTGATCTATCCTGCAGATATACTATCTGTCTGTTGAGTTCTGGTCTCTTATATTCCTTCGGTTGGTTGGGCGCGTGACTGAGCAGTCAGACAGTCGCAGTCACGCAGGAGCAGAAAAGCAGCAGTACAACAGTTCATTGTTCAATCGAAACCAGAAGTGGCAGCCAGCTTCGAACAATTACAGACACGTGCAGCAGCAGGCCAAGCTCATTAATATGTTGACGCAGAAGTCCTGGGTTAGGGGGTAAGTGAAAGTGTCCCCTTTCCAGAAACCCTGACACAGCAGATCCGTGAAATGCATTATGATGTGGATGCTGGCGTGACATTCGTTTCCTGATTTCACAAGTATGAAGATATGTTTTGTGTGGATTTCGCAAATGTACCAGAAAAGAAAATTCGCCTGATGCTTCGGAAGCTGGGTGCGGCTGAACATGAAAGTTTACAAATTTCATCTTGCCAAAGAAGAGCACTGACCTATCCCTGGACGAAGTTGTCTTAGTCCTGTCACAAATTTTTGATGAGCAGACATCCTTGTTCAACATCCGGTACAAGTGCCTCACGATGGCCAAGAAAGATGACGAAGATTGGGTCACCTACTCGAGCCGTGTAAATCGAGAGTGCGAACGTTCACAGTTTCACAAAATGACCGCCGACCAGTACAAATGCCTCATTTACGTTTGCGGCCTACAAGCAGCCAAAGATGCGGACATACGAACAAGAATACTGAGCAAGATTGAGCAGAATCCTGACATCACGTTGCAGCAAGTGACCGGTGAATGCCAGAGAATGACGAACCTGAAGCATGATACATCAATGATTCAGCAGTTGTCCAATACGAACGAGCATGACCTCATTTGTGCAGTCAACCGAACTCCCCAAAAAGCACCAACTCACATTCCAAACCTCTCTCTCTTTACTGGTTTTGTAGAGAATGATATTTTGCTCGACACTACCCATTTAAGAACCACATTTGCAACCGGTGCGGCGGAAGAGGCCATAAGGAGTCGCGTTGTTTGGCACGTGGTCCTACTCTGTCCAGAAAGGAGCGAACCACCGTTCTCTCACTGGTTTCAATACCTACGGACGAAGGACATCGCTTCGATTGGAACAACGCAGAAATCCTAGCACAAGAAGAGACATGGAAAGGAAGAGAGTTCCTCGAAGCATTGTACTTGGCGAAGCACTCGATAATCGTACACGTTGAGATTGATCCTGTTTACGAAACGCTAAGATGGGGAGAATTAAAACAATTTAAAAACCGTCATGTGCAGCTAAATGAGCCGTCAAGAACACAGCCGCAAAAGCCGGGGAAGTACCATCCCACGGATGGCCCGTTTCTATCAAAGAAGTTGGGCGGGCGGATGGTCACGAGGCACTGGTCGAAGAGGTCCATGCAAAATCACTTGCTGACCAATCACAAATCGACGACCAAGTCAGCGGATTACGTTTGACTCAGCAGTGCACTGAGGAAGTCACCTCGGGTTGTGATGAAACGTCTGCATACCAATTGCGAAGCTCGGCGAACCGTAGAACCCATGAACCATCAACCCGGGCTACCAGTGTATCAAGTCATTTAAACTCGAAGGGAACTAAACACGTAAAATTGACACGGAATAAGCACCAATCTAACAAAGCTGAGCACAACAAACAAAGTGAAATGCATTTTATTCAGACTATTTACTAAAAGCTAAGCACATAAATCCATTTTGCAACTGACAACCGCGTGACATATTTGTACAGTAAACAATCTTTCTGGCTGGTATTATTATTATCATGTCCGTGCAGGCGTGCCTCGCGATGTCGAGAATAAACAATTTATTTATTTATGGAACGCCAGGAAGTTGAGTTGGTCTGACCCCTAACCTTTCACTAAACTGGTCTAAGTGCATCAAAATGCGCAGAAAGCACAATCCAGCATAGCTCGAAGGATAGCTAAGGCACGCAAACCATAGCGCCAAGTTGAGTTTCATTCCTGTCTTGATGGTTGCAACAATTCAGTGGAAAGCGAGTTATGGTGATCGGATTTACTGGCGATCGGTTATCCAACTACAGCTAATTAAGTGTAGTGCGCCGAATCAAATAAGATAATAACAATAATAAAAGATATATCTAGTGGCAATGAGAGGCACAGTTCAACAATGATCTGATTAAATAGGTACGGTGAGATCGCATAAAATAGATGCACGTTATTCAATGCAGTGTAAAAACGGATCCGGAATAAACTAAACTTGAATGTATCAAAAGGATTGATAAATTGAGAATAAGTACAAGTGAAGACATGGCCGCCCGTGGAAAGGTCCCCTGTGCATCTGCCTCCATGCAGGGTATTCCCTCGAAAGGTTTCGGCCGCATTCACATGCTCCACCTAGCCGGATGTCAAGTTGGCGTAATAGCATGTATGCCAGTGTCCGTTTACGGTTAGCAAACCATTCATCCCGTCCTATTATTATATTTATCTCGATCATGGCACTTTATTTGTTAGACGTGAGTCAGTGACAGTGCGGCACGTTTGGGTGTAGTTATTAGCCTGGAGGCGTCAATCTATCACCTCATGAGATCAGCCCAGTGTTGCCCAACAATGAACTAAGGAAGAATATATGTATAAGGAATTAAAAGCAAGCATCAATCACTGAACCCCCACTACTAACGAGCTGCGTCCTCGCACATCAGCTACTAAGAGTGGAAAAATTATCGCACATTAACCAACACAGTGGCAACGACTAATTGAGCATTCTGTGAAAATTTAGTGTCGAGAAAATTAGCTGAGCCACGCGATTCACCCGAGGTCAATCAATTCAAATGTTTCTCTAACGTTATGCTCGACAAGCCTTCTTACGGGGGTAAGTGTATGGTCTCAACCGGTCACATCACCGAAGAGTTAACTGCGCACATTGCGAAGAACCGCTCCGCCTTTCAAATTATCAGTTAGTTGTGAAAACGGTTAAAGAGAAGGGCTTACAGCGTTAATGGATGAAAGAATGAAGCAACTATCTTGTAACTTCAAGGTCACCAGTTTGAGTCCGCATAAATGATGGCGGCCTCGCAGCATGACTAGCCCGAACTCAACTGGTGATGGTCATGTGACAGCGAAGCGCGAGGACGCCCACCCCTAAGCGGGTTCGTACCGGTGACGTTACGATTGCTAGCCAGGCGCGCAGACCAATCGACCACCAGAACGAAGTGACACTACACTGCCGATGAATTACAACACTGCCGTACGGCCAGTCTTTTTGTGGGTTACAGACTTGGTGGTTGTGCACTGAGAACGTCAATAGATTAATAGTGCTCGACCACCCAAGTTTTTCTTCTGTCTGGAAGGGAAACAGAGTGCTTGAGGTAGCAAATCGGCGGTCGGCTTGTTGGGGTCAGATCGCCTTTGTTGGCTCAGGCATGCGCTCCGCATACCTCGGTGTGTATTGTTTGCCGATACCACGCCTAACGGGATCGAAACACGGAGATGATCAGCCAACTATCCCTAAAAACAATAAATGCCCAAGATATATTATCATGCTACCGGACAATTTTTGCGCAATAAGAAAAGCCGCGTTTCAATGGGCCAACCATGTCCTCTACACAGTGAAAACGCACGGCAATAGAATGTGTGAAGCGAAGTAACGCTGCTACTCACCTGGTCATGGTGGCTGCCACTCCCCTCGTGTGGCTCGCTGTCCTTAATCACGGAGAGGTTGAATATACACTACTGACGACTCCAGGTGGTGAAAGAGGCATCAGCAGCACGCCGGCGCTCCGACGCTTCGCCGGCACGCTAGTTCCTAGCGTGGGCTATGGATATTGCGAGGTCGCTCGCGCCTACGCGGACCCGAATTGCTGAACCTGGGATTACAAAGCAGTCGCTTCATCTCTGGGACCACCAAACGACTCCCGAAGGAATTAAACTGTCTCGCAGTACTTTTCCGTATGTGCACAAGCTGTTTGAAGACTCAGTTGCAAATAGATTTCTTTTTGGCAAATCATACCAAAGAAATACGTTTACAAAGCAAAAAGAGATAAGCGTAAACTAATGAAAGCTGAAGTAAAAGTCGTTACAGGTCCGAACTGGTTCGCTTTAGTTAAACGGAAATTAGATTGATATTGATAACGGTTGAATTGATCAACTCGGGTGATGGAAGCTGGCCCATTATGACTCCATTTGACACAGAGCTTGCCGACCTCTTCATGAAACAAATTGGGCTCACTGATCATTTTCAGTGTTCATGTTCTTTGACAAAGTGTGATCGTAATGAGTCCCCTCCGGAAAGTTGGAAAACATTCCACCATTCACTATTCTACACAAGTATTAATTGTATTAATACAATTATTTTAGCAACGTCACCGTTCGTTCGACATGTTAATTAGAGGTGAGTAGCTAATGTGCCGCGGTATCAAAGCATGTGCGTTAAGGCAACTAGATCCACCGCCTCTTGACATAAGGTGCATAGTTGACAAACTAGAATAAACCTACCGCAATAAAAAATATTTTAAGAGCAAGAGCGCAGACAACCACCAATATTGAAAAGGTTACTTAATCTCCCACATTTCATCCATCAGTATGTGGCTCCATGAAACTTGGCGCATATTCACATGGAGTAGTCACATAAAGGTTTTAAAATATTTTTTACGCCAAGCTCGCTGTTTAGAGCGGACCTGTTAGTTTGACTAGTGTATTTTTGAAGCGTCTGAAAGACCATATTAAAGATCGAATTTGTGATCATCTGACTGTCCACTTGATCGGAGCGGAACAGCATGGCTTTATCAGGAAAGAGTCGTCATGCCTTCCTACCCTGCTGTTCCCTTGATGGGATAACTTGGTGTCTTGATGAAGGGATTCCGGTAGAAGTGTGTCATCTTGACTTCAGTAAAGCTTTTGATTCGGCGAATCACCGCAATCTACTAGAAAAGATGACTCAGTTAGGAATCCACCCTCAGCTTTCCGCGTTCGTCTACAGTAGGACATTTCATGTCAGGGTTGGTGATGGTACCACAAGCACAGGTTCTGTTTACAGTGGAGTGCCCCAGAGTTCAGTACTCGGTCCGTTGCTGTTTATGTTTGTAAATGACTTGGCCTTCCCATATGAGGACACCTCCTATTATTTTGCTAATGTTTGAAAGTTTGTTAGCAAAGGCGATATAAATACACAATCCAAAGATTTCGCTACTGTTATTCAGTGGCCACGCTTACTTGATTTGCCCCTGAACGCCAGCAAATGCCAAAGTCTAGTGTTGTATTTCATGCATCCCCTCGGTAGCTGAAGCACGCGATCTTGGTATCATCATGATGAACAACTTCAAGTCGTCGGTGCAGTGTAAGCATGCTGCTAACAAAACATGGCAGGAATTATTTGGACTCAGAAGAGCTCTGAGTTGCGTCAAATCAGAGGTATTTCTCCCTTTGTATAAAACAGTAGTCAGACCACATTTGAAATACTGCGTTCAGGTCTGGCCACCCTACCTGCAAAAGAATATCAATTGTATTGAGAATCTGCAGAGACTGGCTACTAGAACGGTAAAAAACTAGCGTGGGTTCCGAATGAAGATCTGGTAACTAACTTAGGATTATTCTCAATGGGGAGACGAAAATTGAGAAAGGACCTAATAGACACATTCCAAATCATAAAGGCTCTCAGGTCCACTGATCCCTTTGATCCAGCTGCGTTAGACCACTTGACTAAAACAGATGCAGTTCCATACTCGATATAAGAGCTAAGTTGTAGGTGGAAGGGGATTTATTTGATTTTTTGGGAAAATTCGCCGCAGCTAGACTCAGGCAGACAATCACCACACACCCAGGAAAGAGCTAGACGGCCGTTCCATCCTATTGGGACACGTCAGTAGTACGCACCTGCCGAATCATATGGGATTCGAACCCACGAGTTTACACTTGTGAGTCAGTAACTTAAGCCATTGAGAAGTGAGCGAAAGCAGTGGACCGCCATGACTGCTATCTAACTGCTATATAGCGCTGCTCATCCTCCACTGTCATGCATGTTATGAACGTGCAAAGAAAAGGGCTTGCCCCCAGAGCAACAACTTCCTTTGCGAGCCGCCACCGATCGAAATGGCATGTAAACTATTAAGGGGACTACTGAGCTAAGTTCTTCTCATATCGGGTAGTGCCTATCATTAATAGATGGTAAATGATTTCGAGCGATGCATGAACAAAAATTGGCAGGTCCTATCCCCAGTACTCCAGTGAGAATTCATGACTGCCTTTAACCACGCGCTAGTATCACATGCAACTTTGTTAGTGTTGTGGATGTTTCACTCTTACTCCTCTCTTTATCCACTATAAACGCACAGATCTACTAGCAAATCGAGGTGATGGGGGCTCTGTGCGCTTACTGCACACAAAACGGGACGCTTGTTAAGCGAAAGCTTGCTTCGTTCCTTGATTTCGTCCTGTCCTGTATACTGGTGCTCAATCGCCGTAACGATCAACATGTTGGATTAGCTGACAAATAAGTTCGATACCAGTAACTGCAAACATTCGGCACCAAAACGAGGTACGGACAATCACAGGACCCCTGCGCTTACACAAGGACCATGGGTGGCTTGTGCTGCGCCACCCACACACCCCATATCCAGTGTAAACCCGAAGGAATAACACATGGTGGCATGTGGATAGGAGTCACGTTTCATCAACCGGGTCAGTCCATACTCATTCAATATGCACAGCAGCCTTTATGTTTAGTTGGGAAATCAGGCGTACCACGCTTACACAAGGCGGTGGTTGGGCACTCGATGGAATCATACTTTGAGCATAGAACGGTCACGAGGACAATGCACCCTGTATCTTTAGCAACATTTCAGTATCCTGGGAAAAGTATAGACGAGAAGTGTAACAGATAGGTGGGTACCCTACCAACATTCACATCAAGCGGAGCTACACCGGAGTTATCAACAACTAACCAGTGAAATGCAAAAATCTCAATCAGTGGACATACAGACCAACTGAAACGAGAATATAACACACTTACCACATCAATCGCCTAATTGACCTAGATTGGTAAATCGAACGGAAGCGTACGTACCAATTACTGCGCTGATTATGCTTAGATAATAAGCCGACTCGTCGTCTTTTGGATGCTGGACACAAGTGGGCACGCTAGTGCTTTACAAGACCAGTTTGGTTCAGGTACTCACGGCCGCATGTGATACAGCACAATGCGCACGTCAATGAGCTAGGGTCCATCGGCGCATATCGACTCCTTGTCTGACTTTTCTCTTCCGCACGCAATATTGATTTCCCCTGCACCTAAACAACCGCCATCTCGATCACCTCACGCCATTTGCGAAGATAAACTGCCTTAGATTCCCAACGCCTGTAATCAACATTAGTTTGTGAAAAACCATGAGCATGTCCTGGTAACGTAGCTTCGGTTTTCCCACGTGCCGCTTCCGTGCACCAAGTTGACCAGACAACAGCTGTTTCGGCATTCGCATCAAATTCATAAGGCTGGTACACCCCAGCCACCTCAGGTGCCACAAAAGAACAAGGCAGTTCACTGTATACATACCATTGCAGCACAGCACTTCCGTATCTGCAATACCATCGCACCAATCGATGCGCAGAATCTGTCGCAGACCCCGTTGATGAAAACGCTCCAACTTTCTAACGTCCGTACGGTGCATCGTCCACGTTTTGCTGCCGTATAGAACCGACAGAACCATCGCCTTTTATACCATCAGCTTAATGAATGGTTGCTCCACACACGTTTCTCCAGTTTGTTATATGCAGCAGTTGGATGCGTAGCTCGTTAGTCATCTGCAGATCAGTAAGGTAACGAAGTTTCGATACTGTCTCCAACACGGCATCAGCAATCCAGATTTGGGGCAGGCCCAAGGACTCCATTCCTAGAGAACGTTGGAAAAAAAACAAAGAATTTTGCTTGTGTTGATAGTGAGCCCGAATTTGGCCGCTGTCGATGCGAAAGCCCAAGTCATGTGCCGCAATACATCCGCGCCGTGCGCAAACAACACACGGTCGTCGGCAAACAGCAATATCTTGATGCTTGTCTTACACACTAGGGTTCTCGCCGCGAAACGAGGGATGTTCAGCAATCCACCATCAATACATTGCTCCACACGGACACCGTAATCAAAAGTAGCATCAAAAGTACAGGACAGCGTGGCATGAAGGTAGATATTAAACACTGCAGAGGCCAAGGCACAATCTTGCTTCATGCTAGAGAAAACAACTGTCATCCGAGCAGTGTCCACAGAGCTGCACTCTCGCCCGCACACCACTGTGCAGACATTCAACTGAACTTACAAACTTATTCGGACAACCAAACTTGCCCAACGCCATCCACAGTGCATGGCAGTTCACCGTGCCAAATGCTTTGGTGAAATCTACAAACAGAGAGTGCATTGGTTGGTATCGCTTTCGACATTTCACTTGCAACTAACGGCCCCCCAAACACTATATTTGTGGTATTGCGGCCCGAGCGAAATCCGCATTTCTCTTCTGCCACGTTCGGTTCGATATGAGTGACGAGGCGGTTGAGTAGGATTCGGGCGATTACCTTGCCCACACAACCCAACAAGTTGATGCCACCATAATACGTGCAGCATTGCTTGCTCCGTTTACTCCTATACAGTGGTAACACAAGGGCATCCTTCAAGTCATCTGACACCACCTCTTCAAACCACACGTGTTGCACTAGCTGGCGCAGCGCATTTACCAACGTGGGTACACTGTGTTTCCACACTTCTGACGGTATTCCGTCGACACTGGAGCTCATGCCGTTTTGCAGCGGAGAAGTGGTCTCAGGGTTTCATCCACTTTCGGTGTGCCTGAAAGACGTCTTCAGCTCTTGTTCTTGCAGCCCGTGGAATATATACAAACCAAGCTCTGAACAGATGTTCAAGAGATAGTCGAAGTGTTTTCGCCAGATCTGCACTATGTCTGCAGTCTATGTGCAGAAATGCGTGAAGTAGCATCCACCAACGTCTTCAGTGGTTGCGACGTGGGTCCGTACACCGTCTTCAAAGTCAAAGAATTCCTAATGCTCATCAGTTTAAATGCAAACTTGCACTCAGAATAATGGTGGAAACAGAACGAATAAATACCGAGAAAACGGCAGAGCAAGGGGAAGTGGTTCTTAATTAAGGGTTCACGCTCACACAATGTCTTGAGTTTTCCGCTGTTTAAAAGTAGATAGTAGATAAAACTCTAATACAGAACAGCATTGGCACAACTGATTTCTATTGAGAGCCACAGCACCCAAAGCTTCTAGCCATTGGGATTCCGCGTCACGTGATTTACAAACGGATAGTTGGACAAATCTAACTGATGTCAAACAAGGAGCGGAATTCTGCAAGCCTTCTTCCCATCACATCAGCTGTCCGTGCTGACACTTTTTCGGTCGTATATAGAATTTGTATTTAATGTACGAAGGTGAAGATGATGGGCTGGCATGTGCAATACGTGGCCGAGCCAACGCGAACCTCATGGGAGAATAATGCCATGTAAACAGGAACCGTTAGCTCCAAGTCACTGGCTTCTTACCTCCGCGGTACTTACATCGTGCCGCCGCTACACACCAGCAACCATTCGCAAGCGACTGTTGTTGTCAAAGGCAGACAATGGTTTCACATCTTCCGAGCAAATATGTCTAGTCTCATAGTTGCACAACAAGACCCAACAGATGAAGACTTGTATACTTGGAACTGGCATCGCGACGACGCCACAAGTATCTCAGATTAATGTATACAAAAAGTGAGCTCTAGTAATATGTCGAGGCCTCAATTCCAACACACATATGACAGTTAAAAACCGTGGTCCAAAGGCGTCGTATATAGTGAGAAAACTAGCGCTTTCTCTGTATTTGCACCAGTCAGAGAAAACTACTACTCCCGCAAAGGCCTAAAAATCAGAACGAGACGACTAGCCACGATATTCTTCAATTGAGAGAACGAAATGAGATTAAATACCAGAGAGCCCTTGGTAGTCTTAGTGTATTGTCGCAAAAAGGCCTTAAAATCAACGTGACGCTGGTGATTCAGTGGAGTAGTTTGTAGTGATTGCGTATTACTCTGCATTAACGCGAACAAGTTAGGAATGGTAGAGATACGACAATCGGTGAAGGACCGGGGTGAAATTGATAACAAGTACTGTGCTATGCGTAAGATTCATTTTCAATGACACGCGCAGTTGTTCATCAGACCCTTTCTGTGTTTTCAGTTACGTCCACAAATGAGACAATATTAGGTCAGAATTTCGTGACGATGCTTCTACGACACGTAATCATCACATGGTACATACGGCCTGGGATACAGCGATATAGCCTTCACTCGTCGCAGGCGAACGAGTCGAAAGTTGCGAAGTAGACAAATTTTACTCTATGATGCCTGACGGTACACATTGCACAGGCTTGTAAAATATCAGTACGCATTTTTGGTGCACATCAAGAGCCTAAAATAACCCTGTTTCTGTCAAGTTTGGTCCCTTGACACGATGGATGCAATTCCGATATCCACTAAAAACACCCGATATAGTAGACCCATGGGGTTGGGTATCCTGATGGAAAATACTATTTAATAAAACTGGGCCAAGTAACACAATAACGGAGGCGTTCAGTTGCAAAACGGGGATCTACTTTATCATCAGTTAGGGAAAGGAAAGTGGGTGTTCCGAAGCGTAATATGGTCGGTGATGGTATGTCATCGAGGTGGGCGAGATTTTTTCTCACGTATTTCAGCGCCAACTCCAGCTGCTCCATCGTAACAGACGAAGAGGACAGGAACAAGTTGCGCCATAGAGCTGCGGACAAAAGCGCATCTGAGTGGGCCAAAAACCCCTCATCATATGCAAAGATTGCACCGAAAAACTGCATCCGAAAGACCGAAACCTGCGAATGAATCTTTCTCAGAATTTTGAAGGTGCGCATTCTCGACCTCAAATCTAACCAAAAAAGCTGTAGTCCTAATGAGCAGAATGCAACTTACATTGACAAATGTTCTCTTTAACAATTGGCCTTCCACACCTTCTTGCCTTAACCGCACCAAGCACATCCATATATGTAGCGTAGTTAATGAGAACCATGATTGAAAGTTGTCCGGCAAATTCAGACGTTGCACAAAATCTTCGAAGACAGGATATTCCGCACAAACCGCAAACATATTCTCGCCGGCTGCATGTAATTGCCCCATGGGATAACGAAGATTGCCACCTCCGAGACGAAATCTGGTTCTGTCAAATAATGTGGGTACGACGATATTTGGCTTAACCGTCCGTATTGATCTTTGAATTAGTGGGAATGACAATCGGTTCAAAGTATGAGCAGTCATTTTGCTCACAAACATAAGAAACAAAAATCAAAATCCGAAAGGGCTATTCTTATGTGATGAGAAAATGCAAGAGAATTGTGATATGCGTCCGGTCGAGGGTTACGATGTCTTCTGTTTCCAATCCGAACGTAGGTGTTAATAGAGGTGAAAAGCTAAAAAAGCAAAAGGAAATGCATAATTTCCAATGGGAGAGGAACAATAGGAGCGCCCAAGATCGTTCCAGTTTAAGTGCGTCATTGATCCAAAATATGACACAAATTAGCAAGTACCGATCATGCCATGGTCAAACAATCAAAATCTACGTGCTTAACGATCGTAGCCTAGACTGTGCCGACGAAGTGCAATAAGAAAAGGAAGGGTGAAGTAGTAAAACAAACGTGTCACTGGAAGGTAAGAATGAGGTTAGTAACGAGTAGGACAATCAGAGGAACTAAGGAGCAAAAAGGAAGATTCCAAATTGCATGTTAAGGGCGTCCCCAAGATGTCTGAACTCATCACCGCAGTGACGGTACAATGTCCTCATGCAGCGCGCTCAAATAATCAATTCATTTACATGACAAACGAATATCAGCCTGAACTTGATTGGATCGGAGGTTGTGAGACTTCATGGGATTCCCGCGAAGATATGGTAGTTTAGTGGAGTAAAGTAGCAAGAGGCAAGATTTAGGCCGATCCATCCAGTTAAGATGCGATAAGTGAGAAACAAATCATCACGAAGACGCAGATAGTATAGCAAGAATATCCCTAATCTGAACAAACTATCTGGGTACGAGAACTGATGCTGGCTGCGAAACCCTTATATCAGCGCCTGTGGAATTGAAGACGAGATCACAAACCGTATAGCAAAAGCTCGAGGCGCTTTTGCTAATCTTCGTTACCTATGGTGCCCGCGCGACATCACTCTCTCCTTGAAAGGTAGAGCGTACAATGCAGCCGTACGTTCGACCATGCTGTACGGTTGTGAAACCTGGCCCATTAGATCGGCAGACATAAAGAGGCTAATTACGTTGGACCACCGGTGCCTTCGCAGTTTGGCACATATCTGGTGGGAACACAGCGTGAGCAATGAGCGTATTCGACGATTTGTTTATGGCACAGTAAGAGGAAGTGAACCGTAATGAGAAGACGATCACTGGTAAATGCACGCATTTTATATTGTCTCATCAGTACCAATACAATAACTAGTAATTATCTTATACAGTCCCAAGGGTGTTCCCAATCACTTATATGAAAGAATGCACCGATTTGAATAACCGAATGGCTTTAATTATATAGCATGAACCAACCACCGTACTGGCAGAAAGTTAAAGCAAGAGTCAGTCTTTTTGGATTTACACACCCAGCCCCAGAAATGAAAGAAAACTAGCTGCTTGATGAAAACATGTGTAGGCTTGCATCGGCGGACAACAGTTGCGATTAGAACTGTAAACAAACATAGGTTGAGGTGCTGTAGGTAGAAGTATTTTTTCCCCATTTCAAGACCAACTCGGTCCCATAGGAAGAAGTACGAAAAGTATCTAATTTGTTTTCCGCCTCCCTGGGACTAATGCACTTACTGAATGAATCATCTCACAAATTATCCCTGTGTGGCTAATGGAACAATGTTTCTATACGGATAAAAAACCGTACGAAGGTAATAGTGAAAATTCGAAACATAAAAGACGGTTAGCAAAAGAGGGTTTACACAGTGAACTCTCTGAAGTATACCTAGTTTATACTGTAAATCCAAGGTAAATCCATGTGGAACGACGGCAAAGTGGATATTGGTAAACCTCGTGTCTCCTTCTGGTGTACACATGCAGGAGTTAAAAAACTTGAAACGAAATGTAGGCTTCGAACGCCAGTGAAAAATGTTACAGACACTTGTGTTTATAAATGGGTAATGGGTCATGTAAGATGGTGCAGCAAAATGACTGCGAGCTCAACCCTAGATTTGAACTCTGCCAGCGTGGGAGTACATATGACAGATTCCAGTAGGGCATTCCACGTTCTGCAAACTCGTACGGAAAAGCAATTCGGACGGTATTCTAAACGAGTTTGCTACTGTGCCAACCTGATATAGGGGCCTCTCAAATTGCGCTTAGTGAATGAGCTCTAGCAAATGGCGGCACCTGTGGTTGGGAGCTCTCAAAATATGGTAAGCCAAAATGAGATTTCCGCACAATCGCCGATATTGTCCGCTGAAGACCCCAAGCACTCGAATCATTCGTGCATACAGCAAATTATACAGACCCTTGACGTCTCTGGTTGCATGGCGTTGAGATATCTCCACCACGGTGATATCTCTCCTCATCCATGGCTGCAGAAACTGTACTACGTATTCCACAGGTGGTGGTATGTATGAGCCGAGAAATTGTGGAAAAATCGAAGGGTCGATTAATCTGAGTGCATGGTTCAGGAGGCCCACGTGTTGGACGCCCCTCCTTTAGGCCGCCTCAGTCTGATTCGAACATCCAAGATCAACCTGGATAAAACTCCCACATCCTTCTTCCTAGAAGACGTTTGCAGTTTAGGTTGCCGATTTTGTGAGAATGAACCAACTTGTGCCTCAGACGCAGCACTATACATTTTTCCAAACTGAATCGAAGTAGAGTCTGGACAACGCAGTTTAGCGGTTAAACACTGAAAGCAATACTTGTGGTGAAATGCAGTTCTGAAGAAAAGAGTGTCGTGTATCCTTGCGAACAACTTCACGACATGCTAATGCAGCGCCCAGACCTATGCTCATGAAATCATGGATTACAACATGGCGAAATCATGCCGACCGTTGGCTATTGCCACAATAGTAATAAACTTGCTTTATTCGCAAACCAGCGCCATAATGTTCTGGGATCCCACTATTAATCCACGAACTCCTTAAGTGAGTAAACGACGAAACTTTTGGTTGTACTTTATTCTAACCGCACCTTTTACTGTTCCAAAGCAGCTATGTTTGTAGGTATATTTCGTCGTGCCTTCACTTGTATGCCTCCTTCTAGCGGGAATATTCCATTTATTTATTTAAAACTTCAGTAGCGTAGCCATTGTACTGACTAATAACGCAAGTGCTTTTTATAATTGCATTGAAGCAAGAAATGTAGATATGTATCTTTTCAATATATTGTACGATCAACGTATGCAGAAACAAACGGGGGTAGGTTAAATGTCTCGGTTTGCCGTGCAAGAAATCTGGTAGCGTCTCGGTTTGGCTCATCAATAATCTGGCCACCTTACATGCACCGTACCTAACAGGTGCGTCACCACCGCTGAATCTCACAGTAGAGCATTAGACGTCGCCGTGAAATGCGCCTCAGGTGTTCCAGCAGCGTTGTGTGCAGTTCGCTCGCGGTATCTCATATACACACATATTCACAGTTATTGTGAATACATTTGTGAACACCGTTAGTCATCTTATCTACGAAAAGTGTGTATTTCAGATACACCATCGTTGAACAGATCCCGAGTTTTATTCCATGGTTAGTGCCGTCGGAAAGGAAAAGGTAGTTCCTTCTACCTGTAATATTCTTATCGTCCCAATCCATTCCGCTGTATATCTTCAATGTGATTTCAGCATATTGTGAAACGTGGCTTTCACTACCGGTTTCGGGTGTCCACTATCCAGGAATTATCTTACTGTCTATTTCCTTCTCTGTGCACATGGCCTTATCTGTGAAACACAGAGATCGGAATTGTAGTACTGTGTCCCATCTGTGTCAGTCGATTGACGATATATCGGTTCGGAAGCTAATCATTCTTGCAAACTGAGCAGTCAAGGAATGGTGATGTGCTACTCTATGGTGGGCGATTTCCGATTCCTCACAAACTAGCTTTTCTTATCCACTTTTGTGTTCAAAATGTGCCATCCACTTGATACCAACTACTTTTGGCCATTTACTGGAGTTCGCCAGTACTATGTACAACATAGTGGACATTGGCAATCTAATGATAACATCATTTTCATATTGCCTACTTCCGACTGAAACCCGAGCTAAAACAACATACCGCAAGGTCACTGTCGGTTTTCTCAACCAACTTAATTTTCGGTCACTCCCTAGGTTATTCTCTTCAGTCAAACGGTGTTTCACCCTACCCAGTGCAATCGATACTGTCTCGTAGTAGAGTTGATTTCATGTCTGGTTGTCTGCGCGTAACAGTGAGCACGCGGATGGCCGCCCACTTCTGCGTTGTGTGTCTTGATGCCGCGTAAGTGAGTGGGTGGAAGTTACAGTACTTCCTCAACCGCCCATAGATGCCGCGTGCTAGTCCGCACCCATCCTACAGTGAATGAGCTCACGTGTTGTTTTCGCGTTCACTGTGCCTCACGTGGTTTGTTGGCTGAGCGCTGCACCAACCGATGCAGACGTTCTGAGTACACTTGTACTGATTTGCAATTGGTCAAGACGATGGATTCAGCTTGATGTGGTTAGAAATTGGGTTGAATATTCTTAAGGAGGAGCTTGATTCCGTTAAGGACTGGCTTGCTTCCGAAAATGTATAGTTATGTTCTACGCATTACTCCATCGAAATTCAAAGTGCTTCTCCAAGATTGGCAGTGACACAACCCTGCGTTAACGCTTGGTGGTGACCTGCTAGAATTCGTTCAGAAATTCAAGTACCTGGTCAGCTATATTAGCACCCTTGGGATTGAAGATGAAGTTACGAACCGCATAGCAAAAGCTTTAGTTGCTTTTGCCAATCTCTGCCACCTGTGGCGCAGACGCGATATTATTCTTGCCCTGAAGGGCAGGGTTTATAACGCAGCCTTCCATTCAAGTCCTATATGTCTGTGAAACCTGGCCCATCAGGTTGACAGTCATAAAGAGGCTCGTCAAATTCAACCATCGTTGTCTTCGCAGCTTAGCTCATGTCTGATGGGAGCACCGCGTGAGCAATGAGCGTGTTCGACGTTGCGTAGTTGGTGCAGGAAGAACGAGTGAACCGCTCAGCACCATTATATCACGCACTAGGATCCGATGGTTGGGCCACGTGTGGCGCATGCTAGCACACCGACTTCCGCGAAGTGCATTGTTTGCGCGTTGTGGATGCGGTTGGAAGAGGAGGGGAGGCCAAGTGATGACTTGATCGAGGAGACGAAAACCTTCACTTGGAAGTTGGCATCCCGACTGCTTGGCTGGGGTCCTAAATACGGTGAACACGCTTGATTTGACACACTTGCTGATATCGATTGGAGCCGGCCCCGATGCACTTTGTGTTGTGAGTTCCTGTGTCCACCCCCACCCGCTTAGCATACCCTCTAATCACAATCTCAATCGTTAGGCATAATATAACTCTCATTTTACTGCATGATAGCTAGCTGTTAGATCTCCGGAAAGAGGTCCATCCGTTATTGGGGACTCAGCCGGCGTATCGCTTTTTGTTTTCCTTTTCTTGTCTTTTGTATTGCGGCACAATAGCTGAGGAGTTTTCCAACTGCAGGTAACGTGTATAATGATGATGTTCTGATGGTCAGAAGTATCTAGGCTTGAGGACACGGATAGACTCCAAACGGCGCTGGACCAGCTGCACGATTGGTGCATCAAGCGGCAAGTACCCGTTAACCACGACAAATATGCTGTTCTTCCAATTGGTAACTTGGATTCATTCGGTTTGTATTACATTGGTGGATAGCTTCTCACGAATGTTCTGCACGAAAAGGATCTGGGGGTTGTTGTGTCGTATGACCTTAAAACGTCCCAAGACAATTTTAGAAAAGCCGCGGCCGCAAACAGGATGCCGGGTGCTCTACTGAAATCGTTCTCCCGTATCACTCCGGCAATTTTGAGAACTCTGTTCACATCACATATCCGCCCGATATTTAAGTATAAGCTTCCGGCTAACTATCCTCTCTTAAAATCTGAATGCGACTTGCTAGAAAGAATTCAGAGGCGCGGCTCGAAATCCGCCATGGAGCTTCGTGATCTTGCTTATCCTCTTCGACTCAGGAAGCTGAACATGTTCCCAGTGGATTATCGCCTGCGCCGTGGAGATGTTACCTACACCAGGCGCATCCTACGAGGAGAATTTGGGAGTGAGGTACAAAAGCACTCTCGGCTCAACGTGGACGGCACCATACCAGGCCCCAAGTGGAAGTTTTACAAGAGCCGAATACTTCACGTCCGTCATTAATTCGTGTAGTTATGATTGGAACAGCCTACCGGAGACCATTTCCGATGCAACAACAGAGGAAAGCTTCAAACGGCTGCTTGACTGCCATTTGAACGTTGTACTTAACGGGAATAAAAGCTCCAGCCTTACATGCCACATAAGATAAAAAGCGTTTGGGTCGGGGCTGATGAAAGGCCAAGAAACCTTAGAGCGGTTTGAACTCGCTTGTTAGCGGTAGATTCATCGGGCTTATGCGGCATTTAAACAAAGTGCACGTCGGCTCAATGCATGACATCCCACCGCGCCCTCCGAAACGGCTATGGTAAGAAAGTAGGTAGAAGAAAAAAGGAAAGTAACTCCATCAAGTAGAAGGTAATTATATCAGGGAACATCGCGGTGTAGCTCTGCAAGGTGACAGTCCAGGCCGGTCTTAAAATCCACCACAGTGTGTGCAAATGCTAAATCGGCAGGCGGAGCATTCCGCAGTTGGCAGAATCGCAAAGCGAAGCAGTGTCGTCTGCAGTTCAGCCGACAGTGCTGATGTGTGAGCCTCAGTGGTTGGCCACGTAGGTGGAAGCACGATTGATACAGTGTGAGTTGGTGGGTCTGCTGCTCCTACTGCAACGGTGACGATCCCCGGGGGAATACTGCTTCGCAGCCAGTTGCATCAAATATGCACTGAATCGGAATCGACGGCGCTGACAAGTGTCCTCCTTCTGCTCTCTACACACCAATGAACCACTAGAATCGAGATCGTTCACTAACCAACGCAGAAGGAAGTTTCTTTAGCTAAGACAGATGTGTATTGGTTGTGATTACATTATATCTTATCTTTGTTCTTTGCACTTGCGTTACCGACCATTTTGTACCATTTGTTGAAAGTACAAATTTTAAAAACAACACATTCAAATCGCTCGCGTTGTGTTGGTATCACTTTCTGCAGGTACCCTGTAAAAGGAAAAAGTGAATGGGATGCATGAACATTCATTCGAGAACTACGACAATGTTCCGACCAGGAGTCGTACTGGGAGTAGGTCTTTAACCCTTGATTTCGTGATCGTCAGACATAGTCACTTGCTTGACCTACGAGTAGAGCCACCCATAGGTAAGTGTTCATTGCGTTTTGACCTCTTCTCTGGACAGACCGACACTGGCAGAAAACCAAAGAATGGGAAGGGATTTAAATCGTATTGATTTTACGAAGCTGGGGGTCGAACCCTTCGAATAACTTGGATCCTGAGCAGGCCCAAGCCACTTTGGAACAGAGGTGGTTTCTACCCAAAAGTGAGCTCTTGCAGATACTGAACGAATTTGCTCCTCTACGTCCAAGGAGAAACCTTGGGAAACCCCGACGTGGGAGGCGAAAGTTTGACAGAGCGATAAAGAGGCGCGATGCTGAGTGGAAACATATCAAGAAACTCGGGGCTTCCGGCGTTGGTTGCAATACAAATGGTGTCGAAATATGGCTATTTAGTTGCAGCGGCGGGCGAAGTACTCATTTGAGCTCAGGTTGGCCAGATTTGCGGAAACAAACCCTAAGTGTTATTACAATTATGTTCAACCGAAGGCCACTCCAAGGAAGGTGGTCGGCTGTCTAACCATGGAGGACGGCAGCCAGGCTGTATGCGACGTCGATAAAGTAGAAGCGCCACTAAGAGTCTGCAAAAATCTGCATCAGAATGATAGTGGGTCAGCCGTGCCATCACAGCCGCACTGTTCAATAGCTAAACGATGCGGGAAATTATTCTCAGTGTGCTAGAGGTCTACACATTGTTGGACCGTTTGACCCCTTATAAATCATCTGGTTCTGATAGTGTACGTCCCGCCATAGTTAAGCCAATGGCTGATATCCTTCAGTAACCTACCACGGAGTAAATCAACCAGTCTTTTCAAGAAGGCAATCTGCCACGTGCTTGGAAGGACGGAACCCTTGTTGTCATCCACAAGGAGGGTGTAGGGAACTGGAGATTCCCCCGTATGACTGTGTGAACTATTTTAAACTATATCAACATTATAGCTTTCTTAGGTATTAGGGACTTAGGCGGTTTGTCTGTTGGAACGTCGTTCCCGTTTGTATGAAACACGAATACGATAACCGCTTTTGGCGCGCGAATCGACTGTGAATGACGCTACGTCCTCGCTCTCGATGCCTTAGCTACATTTTCCCTAGCTAGCTTTCTTCTGTTGCCGTATTTTTAGCATTAGCTAACTCTCCTCCCGTCCAATAAAAGTTTTCCTTAGCTTAATTTGTGTATTCTACCCGTTGCTTTTGGTTGACTGTCTAGTCTCGTGCCGGAGGCATAGCGCACGATCATCGCGCTATAAGGGATCGAAGTCGGTGCATCTTAACTATAGACCTGATAGTTTGACCAGCACCATGGTGTAGTGTTTGGAAAAGCTTATAAGAAATAGGATCTGTTAGCACTTGACTGAGCGCACTCGAACTGGAACGGAACAGCTCTCTTCCTTAAAAGGAATTAGTGTCTTACCAATTTATTATGCTTTTTAGATGAGATTACCCGCTGTCTTGATAGTGGGATGTAGGTAGAGGTGTGCTATTTGGATTTCAGTAAAGCATATGACTCAGTGAATTATCGATTTTTAATTGAGAAGCTGACGTGGTTTGGAATGTATCCTCAACTATTACTTTGGCTCATTGACTTCCTACGTGGGAGGACATTTAGAGGAGGGTTGGGAAAGCGAGTTCTAGTGTGGGTCATGCCATCAGCGGTATCCCCCAAGTTTTGGTACTGGGTCCGTTGTTGTTTCCTATGTTTATAAGTAACCTGGCACCTCTTCTGGAAATTCCCTGCCCTATCTTTGCAGATGACCAAAAGCTAGTCAGTAGGGGGAACCGAGCAACATTGGCTAAGTACATAATGACTGTGGGGAATTGGTCGATCCAATGTGGTCTACCTCTGAATACGAATAATGTCAACGATTGACCGATAGAGGTAGCGGACTTGCAGTGCAGTCTCCTGTGGGATCTCTATCATTGTAGTGTACTAATGAAGCCCACGATCTAGGGAGCATCATAGTGAACAATTTTAGGCCTTCGGCACAGTGTCACCATGCTGTCAATAAAGAGATGCACGGGTAGGTTCGTCTTAGGAGGGCGCTGATTAACACTAAAGCAGAAGTATTCCTGCCGTTATATAAAGCAATAGTTAGGTCACATCTGGAGTAATTTGTTTAGGCCTGGGCATTGTACCTCCGTAATGGTGCCATGTTTATAAAAAGGATCCAGAAACTTGCGACCAGGATGATCGCAAGTCAACGAGGGAAGTCGTACAAAGCTCGGCTAAGTGGCGTGGGATTATTTTCCTTGGAATGGCGTAGGTTGAGGGAATTTGATGGAGCCGTTTAAGATCATTAAGGAATTTAGCGTTATTAATCCACTCCTGTGTTTGCGTTAGCTATTTTGGGCCACCTACGCGGGCATCGCCTGAAGCCCAAACAACATAGAGCTCGTTTGGACACCAGGGCCTAATTTTTTACGAACCGGGTAGTTAACATCTAGAATTAACTTCCTTGTAATTTAGTGTAATGTGAGTTTCACGAAGTCTTCAAAAGAGGCTAAGGCGATTGTTGGTCTGTGCTTTTTCCAGAGATATTTTAGTTGCATTGTAATAAGTAGTGTCTTTTGATGCTGACACATAAAATTGCAAAGATTGCTCTTGTGCTTGCTTCATTCCTTTGCAGAAGCAAGAAGTCAATCCAACCCCGAAGTGCCGGAGGCCCCTTCACTTACCGAAAAAGGAAACTGGACGCTCGTTTGACGAAGGACTCTATCGTCCGTTACACTTGACCTGACTTACCCAGGACAGCAGAGACACTTCACAGCACTTTTACAGCGCAATGCAGTGATAACAGTCTTTGTGCAAGAGGCTGTAAAAAGCGATGTATTGGCCTGCAGCGAGTAGATCTGAGTTACAGCCATTTTGTATTCAAGGTCAAATGGCAGATGAACTAATGGCGGGCAGCCGTTATTTTCCCTCATGGACGTTTTCTTTGGTTCATTGGTTGGTAGAGAGCAAAAGGAATTTCTTTTGTCAGCTCAGTCACTTACCGAACGTTGCGGATTGCTGGGATCATTACGAAACAAGGTTCCGCAGCAGACCGCTACGGTGGTATTGTGGGTAGCAGAAGCCCTGCGCGCTCAGAGAGTGGGAATTCAACAGTAGTTAAAAACATTCCTCTGTCTCCGCAGCAATGACAGCCTCCGGCAAACTGTTCCAGTCATACACTACCCGAGTGGATAGGGCCAGGTCGGACCACACAAGAAGTCGCGGCTGTTTGAAAAGATTACACTGGTGTCCTTGAGTTGCACACTTTGCGTTGAGACGAAAGAATGATTGCAGCTCACTCCTCAGCTTACCTCGTAGAACACGCCGAGTGCATATCCTATCTCGGTGGCGACGACGATAATCCAATGAGAACAGGCTGAACCGTTGAAGCTCTAGGGGGTAAGATAACTCCCGAAAATCCGGAACGGATTTGGCTTTGCGCCGTTGAACCTTCTCGATCATGTCACTTTGGGCTTTGTGAGGATATACGTAGCAGGCAACCCGTACTCGAGAATTGGGCACACATGCGAAGCAAACAGTAGTCTGAAGAGTGCTGGTGTCAGGCGTGAAAAGGCTCTCCATATAGCGTGAAGTATTCTGTAGACGGACGCGAACCTCTTCCGGGTGTCCTCCATTGGTTTGAGATCAGACGACACAATCACCGCGAGATCCCTCTCTTGGTTGATGTTTCTGAGCAAGAAATCCCCGATATGGTAAGCCCCAAAAGGCTCAGGAGCACGGGTTGGAAGGACAGCGCAGTTGTCACGCTTAATAGGCAACTGCCACTTTAGTGACCAATCGTGGAGCAGATCGAGTGTCGCTTGAAGTCTTCCTGCATCATCCAGACTGGATGCCTCAAGTCACAGCTTCAGAGTATCCGCGTAGTTTAGGCAGTCGGTCTGCAGTTCGGATGGCAGGTCGATGATAAAGATATTGAAGAGTTCGGGGCCGAGTACAAAACCCTGGGCGACCCCACTGGTGATGAGAACTTGATCAGAAAGCGCTTCGTTTACTTTAACCTGCATTGAGCGACCGTCCAAGAAATCGGGGACCCAAGAAAGAAAATTGCCAGTGACGCCGATGCCACGAAGTTTGTAGAGGCGCCGCTCATGTGGGACCTTGTCAACAGCCTTACTGAAATCGACCATCACAGCATCTAGGCGCTTACCGGGATTTAATGATCTTGCCCATTTTTCCCTAGCCACCAACCAATTTGCGGCGCATGAACGCGCCCACCGAAAACCATGTTGGGCATGAGAGAGGAACTCCAACTCCTGGAGATGAAGGCGATGGGCCCGTTTCAGAATCCGTTCCATGACTTTGCATAAAATCGAAACCAGACAGATGAGACGATAGCTGGCTGGATTCGGTCGGTTCCCTCCTTTGTGAATAGGCCTAAGGGTTCCTACCTTCCAAACCGTTGGAAGCCGCCTGACCTCAAAGGAACGATGGGAGTTTTCACAGACAGAGGCAGCAATGTGCCCAGCCACGGCCTTAAGGAACAATGGGTGTAAACTATCACGACCAGGCGAGGAATACGGGTCTAGGTCAAGAAGGTTCTTTACAGGGTCAGTGTTAACATCCACGTGTTCCAACAAGGAAGGAGGAGTGGGTGCAACGCTGTCTGGGAGTGGCGCTTCGGTTAAGTAGACAGAGGAATATTACTGGGTCAAAAGGCTAACTTTCTCAACGTCTTCCTAAACCAGGTCCAAATGCTCACAGTGAGACAAGACAGGGACACCACTGCCAGCTTTGGTGCTCCGTTTGAGGTATGAGAAGAACGCCTTGGATTTTGTACTAGAAAGTGCAGCTAATGGTAGCTCATATTTTGGCGATTCTCGCGTTTTTCGTGTTGCAAACATTCCTGACCGTTTCGTAGCAGCAGTAGTTAAATTCGAATCGCGTAATGCTGAAACCATCCCTTAGTTTACGCCTTCCTTTCATCCTTGAGTTCAATTCAGGATCGATCCGTGGATGGCCTTTGGAGAAGGGTCCTCTTTTGGAGAAGGGGTGACCTGTTCAAGGAGCAACGTCAGCTTGGATTACAAGTGATTCAATGCTTCGTCAACATTGAGGTGTTCAGGGCTGCTTCAATCGACAGCGCTTGCGGCAATTTTCAGATGGAGTTATTAGCACGCCGGAAATTCCGAAGGTCGGCACATTGGCCGTGAACGGCGAAACGGCGTGCCCACTGGAACGAGACATTGCAGGGATCACTGCTACCAGTGGGCTGTAGAACAGAAAACTTGTGGGGTCTGACTGTGCTGGGGACAGCACGACATTTAGGGTGTGGGGCGTCTGATCTGAAGGAATACGAGTTTGGTGTAGTGACATGTTGAAGCAAACTACCATGAAGAATGGTCTCGTGTAAGTTGGCCTCGAAGGACTCTGTAGGTCGGTCACAAAGAAGCAGGTTCCATTCAACAGAAGATGCTTTGAAATCCCAAAGGTAAGACAATCCTTTCGTGCACCATGCCTCCCGCTAAAGTCCCTCAAGAGGGCCCCAGATCCTGAAGGCGCTCAGTAGAGGGCACCAAATGTTAGAGAACGCCGTCCAGCCTGAACATGACACCAGAGGGCATCAAACTCATCGTCGTTGTCAATGATCGCTACAATTACGTGTACTTGATAGCAGTCTTCCAGTACACCACTACACCACCGCCGGACCTAACTCCTTGTCGAGTGGATCGGGAGAGGTGGTAACCTAGGATAGACACCTCTGAATCCGTGATGCTTGTGAATGGACAGGTTTCAGTAAAGGCCATCAGATCTGGACGGGTCTCTAAGGCACTAAACTGAATCTCAACCAGTTTATTCCTCAGACTGCGCACATAAGCGGTTAAGACGTGTAGTCCATTTGTGTGCTTTATTGTCCCTGGATGAGGAGAATGGGTCTGCAACGGGCTCACATGGTCTTCCGAAATACGCAAAAATCCACGATACGGCGGTCTGTTTCACCACTTTATCGACGTGTTCGTAGCTCTTCAACAGCTTTCTTTATTTTATCCGATCCTCTGTAGCAAGAGTATGTAGTACGTTCTACGGCTCATCTTTAAGCCGTGAGGTCCGTCGCCGAATACGTTGACATTCCTCTTCCGTTTGGCACACGACTTTGAGGGGGCGAATTTTAGGTGGATCCTCTTGCTTCCTGCCGAGCCGGAATGCAGTGACAATGTTAATTCCCTGTTCGCCTTCATCGAATAACAAAGCGGCCAACCGCTCGAGAAGTATTTGGTCATCCAAAATTCTTTCCACTGGGGTGGCTTGGTTCGAGTCGACTGCGTTCAAAATGATGAAGAAACGGTCCCGAGGAGGTAGAGTGTGCTCAGTGATTTGCGGTTTGCGAGAGGACGGATTATCTTTGCTCACTTTATCTAGCTCAGAAAGTCTATCGTGAACTAGATTCAATTGCGACTGTGATGCTGACCTCTTATAATTGGTTTATCCCCGGATTTTTGATTAAACTTAGCGACATTGGTGGCTGTGCTTTGACTGATTAAGGTTAAGGTAACATTTCCCTTCACTAGGGAAGCGTTATCCCAGGTGTTGGGTTTGGCCTTGGGCTTAGAGACCAGCTTCCGTGGGGCATGCTTTCCGCTGGGCACCGGCTGGCTGTTGTTGGAGCGGTGGCGCTCGCCGCGACAGCACACGTCTTGGGCTTATTTTCCGGTAGACCCATCATCTTACTGGAAGGTAATGACTCGGTCGACGTAGCGGAGGGAATGCGGCTTCGATTTGGTGGTGGTGTAGCAGACCCAGATGTACGTAGAGAAACCGATGATGCGGATGACTCATCTTCTGTATTGTACATGGCCAGGGCGGCAGGGATGCATATATTGAGAGGAGGATGGTTAGCCAGGAGGCGCTTGTCATTCACTAATACGCGACAGGAATCATAATGGGTGCTCATGCCCTCAGCGGCAGTGCGTTGAACGCATTCATCGAAGGCGTCATCGATGTTACGGCACGAACTGTGCAGACACCGTTCGCACAGAGCACATGGAACAGCTTTTGAGATGGTGGTGACGCGTTTGCCATAAGCAATGCATTTGGATGTCATATTGACAAAGAAAACTGAAAAATTCAGTACAAATACCTTGACCGGGGACCGTTACCCGTAGTACGTATTAGTCCTCAACACCTACGCGCTTCGCACTTACTGTAGTGACTTGGAGATTCACCTGTATGACTGTGTAAACTATTCCAAATATATTAAAATTATGGCTTTCTTATGTATTAGGGAGTTAGGCGGTTTGCCTGTTGGAACGTTGTTCCCGTTCGTTGAAAACACGAACACGATCTCCGCCTTTGGCGCGCGACTCGACTGTGAATGACGCTCCGTCCACGCACTCGAAGCCCGACTGCATCCTCCCTGGCTAGTTCTCTTCTGGTGCCCTATTTTTAGCATTAGCCAACTCTCCTCCCGTCCAATAACCATTTTCCCTTGCTTAAATTGTGTGTTTTACCATAGCTTTTGGTTGGTCGTCTGGTTTCGTACCAAATATATAACGCACGATCATCGCGCTAAATAACGGTCGCGCAGACTATTCCCTGCAGGCTACTTATATAGGTACTAGTAAAACGTCTTCCCCTCGGGAACGCAAGTAATAAGCATAATTACCGGCACTTCGTTTCACAAAGGCACGAAGCTTAGAAGCAACTGCACCTATGATAACTCACCTTGCGTGATACGCCTAGACGGTTGGTAAAACGCAGACAGCAGTGTGAAAACGCAGTCGGCGAGGCACGGGATACGTGTGAACCAAAATAATTCAGGTGAAGCAATCTCCGTTTGAACAAATTGATTACTGAATGACCTTTGTGTACATGAACGAAGGGTTATGGCTTTTCCTGGCGGCGTTCCTCATTGACCGCACACAGGAACCCTGGAATCAAGATTGCCTTAGTAAAGGAAAATAGCTATGTTACCTTCGTCTGTCCGCTCAAGGTGCCTCCACTTTATCAGCGCAAAAAGTTCGATCGCACATTCCATGCCAGCATTCGCAATGCAGAGCAAAGCATTGCCTCCGTTACTCCCTATCCGAAACGCGTTGTGTTAATGCACCTGTACATTGTTGTGTATGTCCGCCTGTAGCAAACAATTTATGCAATAGCTTGCAAAGTAACTGCTAAGATCTGGTTGCGCAGCTTTCTTAACCCATAAAACATTAAAAACTGTGAGGGAGTGTTTTGGTTGCATTCTTGCTTTGATGTTGCTTTGACGGATGCTTTTTAAGCTAGCATGTAAGTGGCTGGCATAACCCTAAAGGTTGATTGCCGGATCGCAAACCGTGCGGCAGACGTTCGAATCCGGGGTGCGATGTCTTTTGTACTCGCTCCGGCGATACACATACTAACCCTGGAAATATACAGAGAAGGTTGCGTGGTCAAACGAACAAGGATGACATGCAAACTTTAATACTAAAACGGTTATACGCTGTACATTTGCAGGAAAGCCACTCTGAATTCCAATGTCACCCATGCATAGTGTTCTGTGCCAGGATGGAACAACCAGGCACATGTTCGCACAACATTGCTTGCGAGCGTTATTTTGGGCTAGTGCTTATCATTTCGTACTCCTAAAGTATAAGCAAACTGCAACCTTGCGTACGTGACCATTAAAAACTAAATAACTAAATAGATAGTTTGTTCTCGTCATTGCTAGGCACACCATCAAGGGCGTGATCATGGTAATACAGACAGGTATGATCGGCGATTGCACAAATTAATATATTTTGACAAATAACATAGGAATGTGTGTCTGTTGACATGTAAAAGTATGTTTATGTCAGTATTTGGAGGTAGCCATGTTGTGTGATTTGGTAAATGTGATTCCGTGTGCTTTGTTCGTTGAGGTCGTCATCAAAGGGGGAAATCAATGGAACGCTTTGAATCGAAGGACGTTTGTGATGTGTTGTTAAACGGATATCTGTGGTTTTTTATAGGGAGAACGCTTGCCAAGCGAAATCCCACCACATCCTGGAACACTGCCGCCGGACCATTTGCTGGAACGGGATTTACCCGAACCACCCAGCTGGCACTACGGGGAGGTTGTTCGTCTAGCCAGCCGAATCAGAAGAATCAGTTAATGTATCGCATGTTCTGGCTTAAGAAGGGAAGACAGGCGGTTTTCTGGTCACTGTTCCCAAAATTGCTCATATACCTTGTCGCTAAGCGGAAATGCTTGGTGGAACAAATTTGCGTTAGCATGCCCGCCATTCTCGGACCAACCGAGCGAAGACCAAATTTCGCGGGTTAGAAGAAATTCCGCTACCGCTTGCTGCTGCCTGGGCTTGTTCAGCTGCCACGTCTTTCCAGTAGTCGGATTTATACCTTCGAATCGCTAGTCGGTATCGGAATAGTAATGACTGAAGGAAGAACTGGAACGCAAGTCAAGTCAGGCCATGTTCCCAGGACGGTAAAGACTTCCGATTAAGAAACGTCCTGCATGCTGCGCCGGGAAGCAACCAAGGGGCCCCCGGTACTTCGACTTCCAATTGCATATCCTGCTTCCGTGCTTGATTTTTTGCAATTGGGTGTTTGCCTAAGATTAGCTTTTGTCTCGGCACTCGAGCTTATTGGATAACAGTCTTCAACCCTAAATGGCCACCACGTATATTTTCGAAACACACTATTTTTTCTTCACAATATTTAATCAACCTTGTAAACAGTTATCTGAAAAAACCGTTACATTTCCTTTGCCGTCATTCCATGTGTCCAAACCACGTGCCTGGTTAATTAGGTGGAATCTGTCTTTCTTGTCCGTAAGACCACCTCATAGCCTACCACGTTTGCAAAGTTCACTGCCCACTTAACTACATACGCAGCTTCCGTAGTCATGGTTATCCGCTACCCTATGCCGACTTCCTCAACTTATGACAAGCTTAAACAGCTATCTTATAACGCACGATCTTATCCGACGAGGCACCCCAGCGTCCACTCTCTGGCGCCGATCTTGATGATTGTACACCGTCTCAGTTCCTCCAGCACATGCGATCAATTGCCAGTTCATCAACCTTAGTTAATTTTATTCCTTACTAACTCTGGATTAAGTGTATTTCAGCAAACACGGCGGGGCTACTAGCTGTTTTATTGCTGAGGACCTTCTACTAAAAAGCCTGGCAGAAGCGATCAACATATTACACGAAAATCTTTTTAAGAAAGCCGTGAATCATGTAGCTGTCATCCACTACCATTATTTTAGGGCGTGCCACACTCAACTCCATTTCTGCAAGGCTCTCAAACTTGGAGTTAAGTATATCTCAGTTAAGCAGAGGCCGTATAGGAAACCAATGCTCTTATTTCAGAAGTAAGCCACGCAGAAAATTTCGCAGACGTGTATCGCTTCCTTACTGCTACTTTCATGATCTCTTTGGCAACGCCGCACGAAACTGCCACCTAGTGTACTCACCCAAATGCCTTCGCCAACTCCAACTTGGGGAACGTTGAAGCCAGCCAGTAATGGCGACTGGTGCCCCTGGCGAAATTATCACTTGCCTCCAGGACGTATCGGTTCCACGACCAAATTCCACTTTTTGGTTGATACCGGAGCAGATATAAGGGTTATACCCTGTTCCTTAAAACAAAATTCGTTGCATCCGGTTGGACTGGCGACAAATGCTGCTAACCAGACGAAGGCCGCGACTTATGGCCATTAATTTCTCACGCTCATTCTTAATTTACGTTCTAGTTATCCTCCCAGTTTAACAATCGCCGACGTACAGAAGCTCATCATCCGTATCGATTTTCTTAGTAAATTATTCGCTGTGGTAGAGAAGAACACACTGAAAAGACCTAAAAGGACTGATATTTTACCTACCAGTGTGGAAAACCCTACCCTAAAGCATTTACTTGAGAGAGACTGCTGTACACTATGTAACGGATATTACGTTGATACTAGTTTTTGATTATGCAACAGAAGACATGGCCTTATGGGTAAATTACTGTTATGTACATGCGAATAAAGAGCATGTTTCTGGTAAGAAATCAACGAAGTATTAGCTTACGACGTGAGAATGCAACAGGAGACCAGAAGGTGGCTATGTAATCACGATGAAGTGCACTCGGAAACCAGAAGATACATTGACCGTGTGTCAGGCTTAATATATTCTCTAGGGGATGAGGATTATCAAAGGCCACATAATAACTATTATGTACATGGATATATGAGGATAGGAAGCTGAGCATAATAGAAGCCGGCTAGGATTAAGTGGATATGAACAAGAGACAAGGTGTCGAAGGTAGGACGATCGAGAGGTGGCGCTAATGGACTGGGTTTCAGTAGCCAAAATCGCTAATTGGGTTAATCATTCTAGGTACTAATGAATAACTACTCTCCCAGCCTAGGTCAACAAACAAGCAAAATACGTGATGCCAACAGTCCACGTGAATACAGTTGGAGAGATAAGGAGTGGCTCATAGCAAGCCACCAATATGTGCATGGATGCGGAGAGCGTACGCCGAATCGCGGTCGCGAGAGTCGTTGGAGGTGAGACAACCGAAAGAGCATAGCGTTGGTGGACAGATCATCAGTGGCCAACTAGCCACTTAGTTAATACATTCGGTCACAATTGGAAACATACAGTGTCACAGAAAATGTCAACAGATCAGTGAAGTTAAGTGAAGCAAACATTCCAAGATTCTAAGGGTTGAAAATATAAGGAACGGACAATAGCTAGCTCCGGATGGGTGCAAAAATACGTAGGGCCATAGACCACTAGCTGCTTTCAAACAAGGGTGCTAAAAGTGAGATGAACTACAGGTAACGGCGCTAGGAGAGAGCGTCGCTGACGAAATGTAGTTATTCAAAGAATATCTTGGTCCACTAGTATATACCTACAATGTCACAGATTTTATCTAGAAATCAACAAGGTAGACAATACAAACAGTCCAAGCGACTAAGTGCTTGTGAGATAAGAAGTGTGTTCTAGCAAGCTCCGGCTATGCTCAGAGTTGCAGGGAACACACCATGACTCACAGCTTCTAAACGGAGGAGCCGATGATTAGCCAAACGACAGATAACGGCGCTAGGAGAGCGAGTATCGGTGGCCAGCAATGGCATTCGGTTTAAGCCTTCAGTTACTATCGAATACCTACAGTGTCACAGAATAACTCACCAACCCAGCTAAGTTGTGATGCAAAGCTTCCAATAGAATAAAGTTTGGTTCAGTTGTAAGTGCTTCTGCCGACGAAAGCATATCACACCAAGGAAAAGTTTTCAAAAGTTTCCAACCTCATAGTATAATCATTGCCCCTAAGACCTGGTTATTTGGCCAACCTTCCATCAACTTCATACGCTGCAGCACTGACGCTAATTCCTTAGCCCCTTGAATGAAAAAGACACACCATACTGGATTATCCATCGCCACAATCCGTTAAGATCCTAACCGCTTTCTTGGCACGGTTAACTACTACGGACGAATTATACACGGCTGCGCTGCATAGCTTCAACCTTTAACTGATCTGCTTAAAAACAATCCGAAACGGTACACGTTCACTTACGACGCCGAAGTAGCATTTAACACAGTCACGCAAACGTTAAGCCAGGCTACTTCACTTGCTTACTAGAGAATGGACGATAACGTCACGCTCAGGCTTACGACAGACGCTTCACTCTCGGTTGGTTGTCACAGTATTGCAGCAGATTCTTGGTTAAGTAATTCAACCCTTGTCTCGCTTCTCAAGGAAGCTGCAACCTGCCCAGACAAGGAAGAGTACGTTCGGTCGCAAGCTTCCTGTCATGTACCTGTCTGTCGGCGCATCATTGAGGGTTGACATTTTGTCAACCTGACATGCCATAGGCTCCTTGGGTATGATTTACGCGCAAATTCTGACCGTTACTCACCTAGAGGGACTTGAAACCTTGATTGTCTTTCCCAGTTGTTTGGCTGTTCGCCATATTGGTGGTCCTAACATCCTTGTTGCCGACGCACCATCCCGTGTTCACATCCATCAATTTTTACGTTCGCTCATTCGTCTATAGGAATCGAGCGCGTAAGCCAGTGACCCATAATTAACACTGCTTTGAGCGAACACTTTGTTAAAATTTGCAGTTGCCCGTGATCGATTCTGACGCAAGGATCTACTGCGAGATTTCCACCGGTAAACATAGGCCGTTGGTGCCAAGTTCTACCGGCGAATAGCCTTTGACCACCTTCATTGATTATCACACCCCGGTGTTCGATCAACTGTGAAACTAATTACCGACCGCTACATCTAGCCCAATATGTACAATGACATCCGATAATGGGCCCAAAGCTTTCTTACTTGTCGAACCAGCAATGTTTACAGATATACTATTACAACTCCTGGTATTATTCGCTCTATAAAACCCTATTCAACTACGTTCATCTTGCGGTAGTAGGACGGTTACCAGTTTCTAACGGGTTCACTGACCTGTTGGCTAGTGTTGATCGTTTTACTCACTTTCATCAAGCAATTCCCTTACGTGAGTTACTCCGTAAAACTGCTGTTGGTGCTTTCGTTGAATCATGGATTCTATTCTTCGGTGTGCCAGCCAGTGGCACTATTGACAGAGGATAGCACTTCAGTACCACCCCCTTCCGTGATTTAAGTCGACTATTTGGTTTCACTCATTTGCAGACGACTGCCTGTCATTCTGCTGCAAACAGCCATGTCGAACAACTTTATCTACCCCTGAAAATTGCCGTTACAGCTAGTTCGCCTGATGCAGATTGGTCTGAACGGTTTCCAGCTATTCTCTTGGTATCCGCAATACTGTCAAAGAAGATACCGGATGCTGCCCAGCTGAACTTGTCTTTGCCACAACCCTCAGACTACCAGGCGAGATGACATTGGACTCAAGGATTCCCAACGAATTGAATCCCACGTTCCAAGCCGAACGCCTGAAGTTCCATTTCTATCCGTCAGACCGATGCCACCTCGACTAAGCACACGCGAGCAGCATATACATCCTGACCTACACACTGTTCATTCGTCTTTGTCCGAATTGATGCTGTTCGCGACCACCAACACCGCCTTATTAAGGTCACTCTAAGGTATTAACGCGGAAACCGAAGTGTTTCGTTCTGGAGAAGAATGGTTCTAAGCGGCTTGTGAGCATTCATCGTCTTAAAACCGCATAGGTCGATTCGACGTTGGATGGTCCAGAATCAACCTCAACAACGCACAACAGTCATGTTAGCCACTGACAAACGCACGCCTGATGCCTAAACCTTGGAATCCATGTGCCCTACAACCTGCGATCAAATCCATCCGAAATAATTTGGAACACTGGCAGCCCGGGTTGGTTGCTAGCCTGTTTCCCCTTAGGATGAGATTGATAAGGGATTGCGTACGTTACACCACCATGCGAATTGGCAGCTTCAGTGCGGTGGTATGCAGTGCTTATTGAATCGTCAGTCCGTCATCCATGGGCAGGTGAATTTTGAAGGTGGCACTTTCGATTTGCGCTACGTGATCTCTGCACATTTGCTTCCGCGGCTATACCACATTTTTCTATTCGCCGGAGATCTTACTTTCTGAGCTGATGTTACACGGGGTAGATGTCGATACGCATGTTGCTCGAATTATTAGAGGGGTACCATGCTTCTAGGAAACCTCTTCCTTACCGTGTTGTTGTTTGAGCTACAATCCCGTCTTGCTCTTGCCGAAGCTATGCCCCTCCTCAACCACATGCGCCGAGACTAGAGACGATGCATAAGGATTTGCACAAGCCCACTGATGTTCTCGGATGCTTGTGGATAGTTTCCTTCCTGTCTGTACCACATAGTTTATTTCAAACTTATTACCATTTATTTTATGCACGACGTTTGTTCGTTCTTATGCATTCCGAAGTTCTTTGAGTTTGTCCGTATTCTTCTCAAAGCAGCGGTTGCCTTGTGAGCGACCACGATGCGGTGTTGTTTTAGCAGTCCGGCATTCATTTCAGATATGTGCTTTGTACATGGCTAAACGACCCACTTGCTTGCAGTTGGTATCGGCTCGGTGTTCGTAAGTATGTGGTTTAGACATATGCGGATGAAGCTGCGTGGGTATTCATTGCGCTCAAACGAAACGAATAGGTGTTTTGCTTTTTCTCGTTTGGATTTTGCTGTACTGCAGTGTGTTTCAATTCTGCGAAATGGTGTCCCCACGCAACCCATAAACACCGAACCGATAATTAAATCCAAGCAGGCGGGTCGTTTTTCCATGTAAAAACATATCTGAAATGAATGCCGGACTGCTAAAACAACACCGCATCGTGGTCGCTCACAAGGCAACCGCTGCTTTGAGAAGAATACGGACAAACTCAAAGAACTTCGGAATGCATAAGAACGAACAAACGTCGTGTATAAAATAAATGGTAATAAGTTTGAAATAAACTATGTGGTACAGACAGGAAGGAAACTATCCACAAGCATACGAGAACATCAGTGGGCTTGTGCAAATCCTTATGCATCGTCTCTAGTCTCGGCGCATGTGGTTGAGGAGGAGCATAGCTTCGGCTAGAGCAAGACGGGATTGTAGCTCAAACAACAACACGGTAAGGAAGAGGTTTCCTAGAAGCATGGTACCCCTCTAATAATTCGAGCAACATGCGTATCGACATCTACCCCGTGTAACATCAGCTCAGAAAGTAAGATCTCCGGCGAATAGAAAAATGTGGTATAGCCGCGGAAGCAAATGTGCAGAGATCACGTAGCGCAAATCGAAAGTGCCACCTTCAAAAGTCACCTGCCCATGGATGACGGACTGACGATTCAATAAGCACTGCATACCACCGCACTGAAGCTGCCACCTCGCATGGTGGTGAAACGCATGCAATCCTTTAACAAGCTCGGGGAAACGATCAACAAGTGATCCAATACATACACATTTAGCTCGGGTTGTATTATTCTTCTCCAAACTAACGCTATATGTTTCATGACTGCTATATGGACCGCTTTTTACAAGCGCAAAGCTCTAGTGCTTGTGATTACGCTACAGTTCATCTATGCTTTTAGGACTTCTGTACCGACCATTTGCTACATGGGTTTAAATTCACAAATTTTAAAACCAAACAGTTCAATGCGCACGCGCCGTGCTGGTACCATTTGCTGCTGCCGCCAGTTTACAGTAGCCGGATTTATATTGCATCGCTAGTCGACAGCGGAATAATTGAGTGAAGGAAGAACTAAAACTCCAGTGCTCTTGATTGTTCTACTATGGTGAGTTTTGCCTGAATTTGTCTTTTGACTCCGCACTGGAACTAATTAGTTAAGGGTCCTCTACAAGCGTACTGTTGGGCCGTGACTGGCTACATCAGCGTCTGCATACAGTAGATTTCCATGATCACATAAACACAAAGTAGGGATGCCAATGCCGGCCCTGGTGCTTCGTTGCACATAAGATAAAAGCATTTTGAGTGTCGTTCTGGAGTGTACTGCTAATGATAGTTTATATTGTGGACGTTCCTGATGTTTCAACGTGGCGCAAACATTCGCATTAGTTTTGTAGGAAGCGTATCTGACTCTGTTTGAGATTTCCTGTTACAATCCCACAGTTTGCGCCTTCTGTTCAACAGGGATCCCAAATCACTGTCGATCCAGGATAAACCCCGCCTAAAGGACTTTCTGCGGGAAAAGGAAGAACCACTTGTTTGCCATGTATAACAGTTGTACTTATGCTGGTGAGCGGCAGCTTCGGTATAAAAAGCTTTAATTTTAAAGGCGCATTAAAGTACTTAGTTAAATATATCCTTATTAGTAGCTGAAAAGTAAACAAAAGAGACAAAAAGGATAGAAGGAAAACTAAGGGTTGGGCATGCTTAAACGTACCCAAAAGCTGTTAAAATATGCTGTTTCTTTTAAACATGGTCAAACACACAACAAAACGCTGAGGTAGACAAATGTTTTCACAATAAATGGAAGTAAATAAGTTAAATATTTATACTGTGGAAAGGTGTGGTCGTCTGCAACTGACAACTCTTCAAATCAGCTTCAAACTCCACAAAACTTGTTACATAAAGGTTTTAGAAGGTGCTCATACAAGTATCGCCGAGTTTATCTATGCGCTTCTACTTTACTGTTATTTCGTATAGGTGTCTACAGTTTAAACCAAATTTGTAACCAGGTCTTTCCCATTAGACGAACGCGCTCGAAATATAAACGTCCAACTCGTAATCAGCGCGTTTTGAATCTGTCCACTTGGCCGTGGATGCAAGTGGCTCCAACCAATATAACTTACCAAAGCAGGAATTCCAGACAACTTGCTACGCTTCATGACTGAGCAATTTGTTTCGGCCATTTGCTGCTCTTCAGTTATACTACAACGCCATATTATTTTTTAATGTTCCTCGAGACGGTACGCGGTCCTACAGGGAACAACTACATAACATCCCAAAAACGCTCAGTTAATGGTTCATCTTGTACACGGGCCGTGTGGTTCCGGTAGGATGGCACAGGACCCACGGACGAACCAGTCCATCGCTCATCACGCATCAGCCAGAGGAAATTATGGATGTATCCTGGCTGCGACTGACGGAATGTCCGTCGGGACATAGCAACCTTAGACATTTTTATTCGCAATATACCCTTGACCATTGACCAAGTGAACTGGGAACTATAGTAGGTTAGTTATGAGGGCCGGGATGGGGTTAAGAAAAATAAGAAAAATGAAATGGTAGCGCTAACCATAGCGTCCATTTGCTTATTCGTCTGCTGTAGGCAGCAGATAAGGCGACCCTTTATAGCCTACCCGATGGCCGATGCAGGATGTACTCAGTGTTTTGTGAAACTGACATGTTTGTGTGTGGGCTGAGGTACTGCCAGTGCACCCAGACCTAGACAGGAGGACGATTAGTGTCCTCAACCAAAGCCACTGGTTCAAAAGCCTGTCCGCAATGTATCGGATGGTGGCAACGGTCAATTTGTACAATTATGGACGTTATCCCAAGTACAAAACCCAACGTGGAGGATAAAATGACTGAGTTTGTTTGACCTCTAACCATTGACCAAGCCGGCCGGAGTAGCTCTCAAGGGACGCGTAGACAGAACCTAAAATAGATCAGTGCGTCAAAGAGGTAAGCGAACTATTTTTGTTCGTCGCAATCAGCCGACAATTCGGATAAGTCCACTACCTGTCCGGAAAAGCACCAGACGCCGTTTCGCCCTATTGGGGCTCGTCAGTGGTGCGCATCCTTCGCTCCTCTACGGAGGATCGAACTCATGACTGCTAGTGGCTTGTGCCAACTAGCCCGTTGCGTTATGCAACTGAGCCATGGAGGACGGTAGTCGACCATCACGAATTGTTAGTTAATTGCGATATGGCCCGACCCATCCTCCACTGCCATGCAGGCACCTGCCACGCAGGCACCTGCCACGCAGATGACAGCGGTTGGCCTTCCGGTGTCAGGACTCCCCGGCCACGGCAGCTATGAATCGACATAGCATTTTATGGAATCCATAAGAGCAAATGTTTACCACTTTACTACTACTACTAGTTTACTGCTACTCATAAGTAGTAAACCTTTGCCCTTACGAATTCCATAAAATGCTATGTCGATTCATGGCTGCCGTAGCCGGGAAGTCCTGACACCGGAAGGCCAACCTCTGTCATCTGCATGGCAGGTGCCTGCATGGCAGTGGAGGATGGGTCGGGCTATATCGCAATTAACTGACAATTCGTGCTAGTCGGCTACCGTCCTCCATGGCTCAGTTGCTTAACGCAACGGGCTAGTTGGCACAAGACACTAGCAGTCATGGGTTCGATCCTCCGTAGATGAGCGAAGGATGCGCACCACTGACGAGCCCCAATAGGGCGAAACGGCCGTCTGGTGCTTTTCCGGACAGGTAGTGGACTTATCCGAATTGTAGGCTGATTGCGACGAACCAAAATACTCGCTAAATTCTTTCTACTCATAAGTAAGTAAGCAAACTTTCGCACAAAATCGAGGTCCAGGCTCATTACCACGGTGCGGTCACAGTCAACCCAGCAAGATCCATGCTTATCCGGCTAATATGGGTCTGGTAATTGTCTGAAACATTCTGCTGTTCGCGCACTTACGACCAGCTCAGGTAAACTATTCCAGTCTTTCACTGCACGTTTTCACAAAGTGACATTATAGCGAATACGAAGCCTACTTGGTTGGAACAAAGTAATAAAGTGTTCTCGTCTCGAACTATTCGCTGAAAGAAGAAGAACCTTATATCTCAACCCTGAGCTCACCTGGGAGAACACATCGCATGTAAATCAAGCCACCACGGCAACCAAGATACTTCAGGGAGCACAAGGTTCTCCTTTGAATGCGATGGGCGTAACGTAGGTTCCTTAGCGTCATGTTGGATTTCGATCCACGCTGCAGTTTAATTCAAAGATCCTCCGTGTCCTTCCGGAGGGCACGTTATCCACTACGTTGGTGAGCTACTGGAACTCTGCCGGAGCCCGTTGTCAATGCGACTGATGAAAAAAGTTTTAAGATACTGTTAGACGTTCATTGGCTGCTTATGTCACGCTCGTCTAGCCTTCGTTGCAGCTATGAAGGTCCATTGTGAGTGCCGTTTCTCAACGTCTCCCATCGTCCCTGCACTAACCGTGATGCGCTGAAGCTGACGTGGGTTCCCTTTCTGCTTGTAAACATCTAATGCTTCAAAAAACAACGTTTGTTGCCGTCACCAGGAACAAAACAGGTATTTGCCTAACCGGTGTCCCGTTTTGTGTGCCAGTAAGCAACCCAAGACTTCCGGCACTTCAATGTTCAAACTTCACTTCTGTGGAGACAAAAATGAGCAAGGGTCCATGACACTCTGACGTAGTTTCTTTTCTTTTTATATCCGATTTTCCTTACCTAATATATTATAGATATTTTTATTATTTGTGTCTATATAATCTTTATTGGCTTTTTATTTTCATATCTCTTTTACCTTAATAGCTTCACGTATATCTTCCTAAACATCATCATTTATTTATTTATACAGGTATTACAACTTTCTTCAATTAATGTGTGCCTCACAAAGACATGGATTTATGGTCACAGCTGCTGCTCAACTTCGTTTCAAAAAATATCCTGCTTTTTGTCACGGATCCATGGTCGGTTATAAATCGGTGCATCAGTAGCAGACAGATATTCTATCAGCTGTAGCGAGCAAATTAAAGAGAAATTCGAAAAGTAAAAGTTGGATTGACAGGAATGGATCCAAAAACGAAACAAGCATCCGTTTAACGAGCGTCACGTTTCAAGTGCTAGCAGGCAAAAGGAACACCTAGCACTGCATCTTAATAGAATGTTCTTGTTTCTGTACCGATGTAAAATAAGCAAGTGCAAGAAGACCAACCCTATTACATGAACTCATGAGATTAGGAGCAATCACCAATGCTCAAGGATATTTGTGAAAAAGAGCCAGCCAATGTTTGTCTAGGCTACATTTAAATGTTGCTACTGTTTTGCCTTCTAATAGAGCAGAAAAAAGTTATTTCCAACTAGAAAAAACTAGGTTGCGTAGCACTTGTCTCGTAACTCTAGCCTAAATATTTGCTGCTTAAGTTCATGCACTTGCCACGCAGTTTGTCTGATGTAACTGGTTCAAACAATCTGTCGAGGCTGATAACACGCAGACCCTTCAAGGTTTTGTACGACTCCAGTAAGTCCCCACTCAATATGTGTCTTTTCATAGAAAACAAATCTAAGCTTGCCAACTGCTCTACATGCGATAACTCGCTAGCCAGTTTTTACATATCCTTAATGCAAATAATATGTTACTGAAAGTAGGTTTCCCAGGCCTGAACGCGGCATTCACGATGTGGTCTATAAGCAGCTTCGTACAAGGGGAGAAACATCTCAGGTTTGGTGCAACGCAGAACTCTTTTGAGACGAACTAACTCCCATAACGCTTTAGTAGCCCTTGTCCTGCATTGCACCCAGGGCTTAAAGTCACTAGTCCCAATGACACCCTGATCGCGTGCCTCGGGGACATGCTGCAGTGCTGGGGACTCACTAAATGTACGCACCGAAACCGCTTCATCACGCGAAGTTTGGATGCGACATTTACTGGGATTCAGCGGTAATTCTCAAAAATGTGACCAAGTAAGAACGGTAGCAAAAGTTTTAGAAAACAGAGCCGCTTCCTCAGCTGAGAAGCTTCAAGTCGTCAGCAAACATAAAGGAAATCTCTTCAAGTAGAGGGACTAAGTCATATATAAGCAGGAGAAATAGCAACGGACCCAGTACCGAACCCTAGGGAACTGCACTATCAGTAAGGCCAGTGCTCGAAGAAACGTCGCCAACACTGACACGAAAGTCCAACCCTAAATAACTGCAAACAACCAGGAATGCTATAGAATTAGACCACTAAACTTGGTCATCCGGCTGCTTGGCTTATTCGAGTACCTAGGAATGTGTTTTGGCCTCAGTACATCAGCTCAAACTTTTCAGTGTTTCATTCATGAGGCAACGTGAGGACACAAAAGCATTTATCTTTATCTAGCTGACCATCTTTTGTTAGTGCTTCTAACGACAAACATCTTCATCACTTTTTCGTTCTCTATTAACCCTTGATGCAACATGGTGTTACGGTCACACCTGAAAAATGTGAAGTGGGTTGCAGCTCAATCGACTTGATTAGCCAGAGCATATCCGCCTCTGACACAAACGCCATGCTAGCAAAATCTAGGCATTGAAGGACTATCCTGCTTCTAGTTCCTTCAAACAGCTTCACCGATTCCTTGGCATGGTCAGCCATTATGGACGCTTTATTCCAAACTGTGCGAGCATTACGCAACTATGTACGAATTGCTCCACAGTAACCAGCGCCCTTTTCTTTCGCCAGACGACGCTAGACTGTCTTCAGCGCAGCTCAAAAAACTAGCTACAACATAGGGTTTCTCGCGCACTCCGACTCAACTGCGCCACTTCCTCTTACGACTGAAGTATCAAACACTGCTGTTGATGCAGCTCTACAACAACCCACCGACCATCAGTGGATACCTTAAGCTTACTTCTTTAAACCTTCGCAACCTGCCGTCTCGCGTTACAGCACCTTCGGCAGGAAACTACAACTATATAGCCAGGTAAAAAGCACTTCCGTCATTAACTCTAGGGTAAAAACTTAGTCTTCACTGATCACAAGCCATTGATCTACGCAATCAATGGTGCGGCCAACAAGTATTCTCCCCAGGAAACTGAACACTCATACTAGGCTTCTCAGTTTACGACAGACTTACGACCTCTCTCAGGGGCTGTTAATCCCGTCGCTGACGCCCTTTCTCAAATCCATCAGATCAGCTCAGTTCCAGGGGCAAACATTTGCTCAACCCAATCAGGTGATCCCGACATACACAAGCTTCGCCGCAACACCCTTGAAGCTACGCGTAGTTCTACTAGCCTCATCTAAGGAAACTGTCATTTGACTCGTTTCACCAACTTCTCCCCGCCAATTGGTTCCTAGTTCGATGCGCCGACTAGGTTCCAACGCTTTGCACAAATTGTCTAATCCCAGCATAAGTGCTTCACAAAAGAGCGTAACCGAACGCTTTGAATGGCCTGAAGCCAACGGCGATGCTTGCCGTTGGGTTCGCGCGTGCTTAAGTCGTCAGCGCGCTTGGAACTACAGACACAGCAGAAGCCCAAATGACGTCTTTCCAGCTCCTGAATCTCGTTCCGCGCACCTAAATATCGATCAGGTCCAATCTTTGCTACCATGCATAGGCTACGTGTACCTACCTGTTTGTGTCGACAGATTCACTCGTGGGCCAAACGCGGTCTTGACGGCCAGCTAGTTACGTAAAACAGTTTCACAAACCTTCCTAGAACGCTGGCTAGGTCTCGTCGGTTGTCCAACCGTAGCGATTATCGAGAGGGAAACAATCATTTACCGCTCGTTTATCAAATTCTCAGGATACTTGGTTGCCAGCCTAACCGAACCACCGCATTAAACCCAGCGGCTAATGGGTTAGTAGCAATGTTCCATTGACAACTCAGAAATATATAAGTGTCCATTTTAGCACATCCCGGCACGGAATAGTTCTGCTCATGTTCTTAGACAGAAGGAGCCAGATCAAAGCGAATTTACTGGCCACTCCGTCTTTGCTAGCTTCTGGATGCACACAACGCGCACCTGGTGAACTCGTCTCGTCAGTATCACCAGCAACCTAGGACTATGGCGACGCAGCTTGCCTATCTCATCACATGCGACAGTTTCGGCCAGAGCAATCCGGAGCACAGCGCTTGCGCACCACCGTGTACAAACGCCTTGCTACCTGAACTCACTTGTTTGCTTGCACCCACAACGTACGCCGGCCACTTCAACCTCCTTACGCTGGCCCGTAGATTGTCGCACACAGCAGCGGACAGACGTTTACCATTGACTAAAATGGTAGGACTAAGACGAGCAACATCGACCGACTCATACTAGCTTTCCTTGACGATTCCGCCTCCCGGTGCAATGAGCTCCTTCAAAGCTTGAGCCAACGCAGCCGGCATCGCAACCGCAGGCTAGTCAACTCACTCCAGCGGAACCTGCAATCCCAACCGACGACACCCATACACGTCCTACTATCAACTGACGCAGTAGGAAGCTCAAACATCCCGTTCGTTTTACGAACCTTGTTACCGTTTTCTATTTTACATAGAACGTACCTCTAATTTTCTTGGCCTTACCAAACATGTTGCAAAACCTAAAGAGCCAAAACTTTGTCAAACTACGAGAAAGCTGCAAAAGCTTTTGAATACCTAGAAGGAGCTTCGCGTGTTTTTCTCTTTTGTGTAGCGCTATGCATTTGTGCTGCTCTTTTTCACTTTTCTTTCTTTATACACTCCGTTGATGGGTTGCTCCTTTGTTTCACGCTTTGCTGGCTCATAGCTCCTCAAATGGAAGCGCAACGTACTTCCGCCCAACCAGCTGCATAGACTTTACGAGCTGTCCTACAAAAACCTTTTGTACTATTTCGACACCGTAGGGCAGACTCAGGTGTGCGCCCGCTGGGGTCCGCTTGCCTGGTACTCCACCAGCAGCTACATCAGGATTTGCAACTTGGTCCCCGCAAGTTTGCCCGGGGAGACTGTCCAGAACGTTTGTTAAATTGTAGAAGGTTGATGGAAGGATCCATGTTAGCCTAATCACCTCCAGTTCAGCACCAAGCCCAGGTATGTCAGTGTGTCGCGGTAGTCGTCAGGGAACCGGAGCACTCGCAGCAGGACAGTGGGCGTTAGGATCTTCTGTAGGCGCGTTGCTAAGGACCGTTTGAAACTTTCTTCTGTCGTCGCGTCAACAGTGGTCGCCGGAAGACCCTTTTAGTCATTCACTACCTGAGTGGAGAGGGTGACAGTCGTACCCACTTTGAACCATTTTGGTTCGAATAGTTTCCAATTAGGCTCTCAATTAGAGCAACATATACTGTGCTAAAAAGCTGCTGTTGCTCGTTCCCATGTTCGCATCCTAGTATGCTCATCGTAAGTTGAGGTCTTCACGACAGCAACGGTATTCCCAGGGAAACACATTCATCTCAAAAAGTCGGAGTTGGTAAGGAAGATTGCGTAGACCGGAAACGGACTGAAAGCCACACCTCTGCACCTTTGCGATTACGGCCCATTCAAACTTAGAGAGTGTTATTGTAGCTGGCACCAGGTAGGCTGGAATCGGTCGTACGTGGAAGGTGAGCAGGTGGCTGAAGATCTTCCACTTCATTTGAGAGAAGAATCTTAAGATGTCATAGCACATCCTGTTTGCACCGACAAGCTTTTTCCGTCTGTCCTGTGGGGTTTACAGCTAAGGTGCTATTAGTACGCCTATAGATTTCGCTTGTGGTCTATCTAAGAAGGAATTCACCACGATGATAATTTTCAAGTAACTCAGTAGCTTCGATCCGTGGGGTGCAACATTTTCGTAGTTTGTTGGTAGGCCACACTTGATGGACCAGTTATGCAACAGGTCAAGGACCGCCCGTAATCAATCAGCGGCGTTAGGCTCAGGCCACTCAGAACAGGGCGAAGTCAGCAACATGAATCAAGCATTCGGTTTGGGTTGATGCCGGAATATCCTGGATATACAGTTTGAACAGTTTAGGTCCTAGGAAGGGTCCTTGTGGAACGCCGCTTATCATGAGCGTTGGCTTGGACAGCGTCTTGGTTACTCTCATTTGCATGGTCTAACCTAGCAATATGTTGGCAATCTATGGGTAATGACGGCCACTGATGCCGATTTCCGTAAGCTCGCAAGGTAGTCGTCGGTGTGAGGGCTTAGTCGAACGCGTTGCTTAAATCGACGAAAACTGCGACCATGCGTTGTCCGTCAGTCATTGACCTCCCCACTGTTGTATCCCGAACAAGCAACAGACCAGAACATCAGCGGAACGTATGTATGGAAAAGCTGTCCGAACATGCGCGCCTTAAACTTAAATCGATAAATGTTCGAATCGAAAGCAATCAACTGCCATCTATTTCCGCTCTTTTCATGCGTCCACAATTTAGCGTGGCCGGTAGTTTAACGAAAATGGCAAATAGAGCTGGAAGGAATAGCGCTGAGAGAAGGTTCCTACAGCCTTGTTGTACGGTGATTAGAAGTGCACAAATGTGCCCTTGTGAAACGGAACGCAGCCGACATGATTGAAAGCATGACGATTTATTGTGGAAGCCATCTACTATATATCGAAAAGTGTTGAAGCTTGTTCACAATTTGCAAGCAGGCGCAGCAATTATCTGTTGAACTATTAGGTGCCACAAAACCATTCCCATGTCCTGGTGCAGTGCGCATGGTTAAAGCGTACATGAACCTAAAATAATTATTACCCATTTTAGAGCATGTGATTACCATACACTGTGGTCTGACCCCTCGACAGCACAACTTTTAACCAAGGGTAGGAATATACCATTATTTATTTAAGCCCACATACCTTGGCCAACGAATTTTAAATCGAAAAGTGAGTAAGCTAAGCAAAACGATGACAAAAGCGAAGCAAATTATTTTAAGGCGGCACCCACTTTTCTCAGGCCACTAGCAGATTGGCGTTGCAACAGCATCCGTCCTGGAAACCATACTGAGTGGAGAAGTGGTGTTATTTTTATCGCATTGCTGCTGTAGCACGCTTTTGATGAGTTTTTCCAAGCTTATACAGACGATGGATGCCAAGCAGACTGGGTGATAGGTCACAGGGTCTTGACGGTTTCCTCCTATCGACTTAAGAATTACGATCCCAGTTTTCCGGTCGCTGGGTAAACAACCAGTCTACAAAGACAGCTGAAAGACGGCAACTTGCTGAAGCAACCTAGTCAGCCAGTGTCTTGAGGAAAGGGGATACAAACGGTCAGGGCCAAGTGAGGTGTTCGGGTTTGGTTCAAATAGAAATTTCAAAACGGTATCCGGCCAGCATCCCGTTAGTTCAGGCACTAGTTGTACGTGGACATATGTATTTTGGTCGACTGAGCTTGCAAAAAGTAGAAAGAGGAGTATTGCCGGGTACGTAGATTTGCTTTTTCATCGTCTTCATAGAGTCCGATTCCGGCCGCGTTGGATGTCAGAGCCGATATACTGCAACAGGTTCTGATGCTGACGTTAAGTGTATAGTTGTTTTGGTCTGGCAGATGAGTTTTCTGCTAAACTGTGTTCAACATAAACTCTCTTCTCACGCTTTTTATGAAAATACAGACTCCTAATTGCCTATTACTTTGAGTAATAAGCGACCAGTTGGGAGAACGGGAATTGGGATTATAGTTTCTGTCAACGTTTCATGAGTAGTCGCACTTTTCGCTTAATTACAGGTATGACACTCGCAGGGTGCTGTTTCCTAAAGTTTAGAAAACCTGTTTAATGAGCAGGTTCATTTACAGCGTAGCAGCTTCCAGGTCCAATCAAAATCTAGATCTTGAAATATAGTCTAGTGCTGGGTGCTATCCACCGTCCTTGCGCGGGATGGATCAGTGCACCAGAACTTCTGGTTGTAAGGGACTAAGCCCTGCATCCAACTGAAGAAGAGAACGCGGTCATCACTAAAGTCCATTGTTGGGAGAGGAATCCGCTTGGAGACGGCGGCTGGTACGGTGTCAATAGGAGATCGGGGATATGCAGTAGCTGAAATGGTAGTAGCCTGGTGGGCGTGGAGGCGTGCTGTATTAGATTAGCTTCGAGAATTGCTGAGCAGCCAAAAAGGATGCAAGTGACAGCCCGCAGTTAACAGATCCCAGTCGTCACCCTGTACGTTGAACTCCCCAAAATTAGGCGGCTTCTGCTTATCCCATATGTTTTGTCTGAGTCCATAATGCGGGAACTTTTGATTAACAGCGGTTTTTACACAACCCCTCAGTGGAGTCTGCATCCGTCCTACACTTGACACCACACCATTTTTGAACCGCCATCACTAACTGTTTCAATAGTGCAAACCTTTATATCTGCTTTCCGCTAAAGCCTAACGCTCCCCAGTCTTCGTCCCATGGCGACCAGCCTTACGTAAATCGAAGGATTACTCACCCGGTCCCCTCTGGTGGACGGCTATGTAGCGGGCCGGACAGCCCCTTGTCTGTCTGTGTAATCCTCTAAACAAAAGCCTTATTTCATTGTACACTTAGGCGAATAGTGCGGAATATTGTGCTGGATGTTTAGTTCGATTGTTTAAATTAAGCACCTTCTTTTTGCTTGGCGCTGGTTTCGGTTGCAACGCGCGACTGCCTTGGGTACGTTGCTTAATGCGTTTCCTTAACCCCCAGCACAGTGAACCGTTTGCACCACGCAGCACCCATAAACTGACATGGTTAGGATGCCGGTGTAAATGGTGATGAGTTCTTTCACCTTGACCAAATCGTGGTACGAGCAATTGCGCGATCTATTGGACCAATCGGCGACCGCTGTCACCAACGCGTGGTTATGAATCAGTTGATAAGTGCCAACAAATCAAGCCGCAACCCTACAGTAGACCACAACGCGCGATTCTAAGCTGGCCTCTATCTTCTGAAGCACGTAAACCTAGTTATAGCAAGAGCGCCAATGGTGTCGTTTTGTAACTAGGCGAAAAGGAACCCATTGCTTTACAAATAAAAGTTATCCTGCAATCCCCTGTCTTTTGAAATTGCTATTCTCGCCCCCGCTAAATGCTGCTTGTTTAAGAGATAAGTGTAGGATGGTCAGGACAGCATCCAGGAACTAAATAACTTCCGCTCAACCACCGTCCCATATCATGTGACGATAAGAGCAAAGAGCTTCTAGCATTTTAACCTGATATTAGGTTCGTGCGCTTACACTAAAAATAAGGAAGAGGAAATGAGGAGTTAAGAGCAATAGGGTCACTGCATTTTTATGTATTTGCGTAGGCTACTTGTATGTGGTTAGAGGCTGCAATGAGTCTTCACAAGAATTCGGGAAAAAGGCCAACCATATATCTACCAGGGCTCGCTTAAAGTTCTCAACCGTTTTACATTTCAATAATGCAGGAAAGTTGTTCTACGTGGACACTACATGGGTTCAGATGCACTTGACTCTATTATGGAGCCATGCTCACTGCTGTTTCAAATTTAGACTGTGGCACTGCACGTGGTCCGACGTGGCTGGTGCAAAGGAATTGATTGGCCCAAGCCCATGATACGCTTCATTAGCTTGAATGTCCCTATTAAGTCCCCTCGCAACCTGCGTCTCCTCGTGGGGTACAACCTTAAGTTGTGCAATCAAAACGTGTAAGGTGATCCCTTTTGGTCTTCCGTCAGGCGAGTGGACAGCTTTTGCACATACTCAATATAATTTTCGTTCTTCTGCAAATAGAGTGCCTACGTCTGAACACAGAACACCAAACGCTGGTTGATCACTGTTTTATACAAGGAAGGAAAAATATCTGGCCCGTTACGACACAACCTTCTTAAGTCGAAATAACCTGTTGTGCCTTATTGGCAGCATGCTTACCTTGCGCCAAAGGCTTGAAGTTATTGGCCACGAGGATGAACTGAGCACGTGCTTCGATAAATCGTTACATGGTCAGGGACCCAATAGATGCGTGTAGTACTACGCTTTTGCCACACGGAGACAAGATTTGGCATCTGCTTGCGTTTAAGTGCAGACCTCATAAGCGTGACAATTTAACAACGGTAGCCGTTGCTTTAGCTAGAGTAACCCTGTCACTCTTGCTAACCATCTTGACATAATCAGCAAAAATATGGCACGGCTATTTAATTTAGCAGCCAAGTCATTCACGTACATAAGAAACAGTAAAGAACCAAGTACTGAATCCTGCGGGGCACCGCGACATGAGGTAAAGGTATCCAAAATACCTTTCCCAGCCCTAACGCGAAATGTCCTAGCACAAGTGAGCGCAGAAAACCAAGAAAGTAGTTAAGGGCGTGGTCCAAACCATGGCATCATATCCCGAAGAAGACGATGGTTTACCGAGTCAAAATCTTTACTAAAGTAAAGATAACACCTTCTTACATGAATCCCGTTATCAAGACACCTGGTTCTTTTGTCCAACAAACGTAGCAGATCTGTGAGGTACGAAAGTTTTAGAACAAATCCGCGCTGGTTTGCTCTGAGCAAGTTAGGAGCATTGAGATATCAACAGCTTGGAACGCTTATGAGCATTTCCAGACACCTCAAAATTACGCAGGTTAGACTAACAAACCTATAATTATTCGGCGACCATTTAAGACCACCTATATGGATGGCCACCGCAACTGTCTACTTCCAAGGTTATGGTGTCCTTCCTGCACAAAGAGAGTTGGTAAAATTCAAGGACTGGTAGCTAAAAGATAACGGCAATTGGCTTCAAAATAGCTGAATGCAGATTGTCGGAGCCAAGGGATTTGTAGGGATTTGTGTCTATCAGAACAGAGAGGAGGGCTGCTGCAGTTGGTGTGCATTTTCCCAGATTTCCCACGCTTATATATGGGGCTGCAAGGAGAAGGAAATCTATTGACTGCTCGAAAAAATTTCTAAAAAACACGCAGCTACTCTGCGCCTTGTCTAGGGTTTCTTTAGCCTTAAGGCCAAATGTGTTAAGGTTTGCAACAACTTCAGGTAACGAAGAATTCGACTGCCCAAGGCTGTAGTAGCGGTTCAGATTTGGCTTTACACCACGCGCTAGCAAATGCTCATACGAGTATTCGGTCTGTCACTGCAATTTGGCAACTAAGTTGTGAAACCTTTGTAGCCCAGCCACCCACAAAATCCGCGTGTTTCAATTAACATTTTTCTATAGGGCCGTGTGTCGTTTTAACGCGCTAAAACCCTTCGCCGCCACGTGGCGAATTCTACGTAAGGGAGCAAACTCCACTGGCAGCTGCATGACCCTAATATTGCCTATATGCTACCTCTGTCCTAAAATTGCTTGCTTGCTCAAGAGCTCAAGTAATGTAACTACCTCCGTCCCTGCGAAGCAAATTATTTTAAGGCGGCACCCACTTTTCTCAGGCCACTAGCAGATTGGCGTTGCAACAGCATCCGTCCTGGAAACCATACTGAGTGGAGAAGTGGTGTTATTTTTATCGCAATGCTGCTGTAGCGCGCTTTTGATGAGTTTTTCCAAGCTTATACAGACGATGGATGCCAAGCAGATTGGGTGATAGGTCACCAGGTCTTGACAATTTCCTCCTATCGACTTAGGAATTACGATCCCAGTTTTCCGGTCGCTGGGTAAACAACTAGTCTACAAAGACAGCTGAAAGACGGCAACTTGGTGAAGCAACCTAGTCAGCCAGTGTCCTGAGGAAAGGGGATACAAACGGTCAGGGCCAAGTGAGGAGTTCGGGTTTGGTTCAAATAGAACTTTCAAAACGGTATCCGGCCAGCATCCCGTTAGTTCAGGCACTAGTTGTACGTGGACATATGTGTGTTGGTCGACTGAGCTTTCAAAGAGTAGAAGGAGGAGCACTGCCGGGTACGTAGATTTGCTTTTTCATGGTCTTCATAGAGTCCGATTCCGGCCGCGTTGCATGTCAGAGCCGGTATACCGCAACAGGTTCTGATGCTGACGTTAAGTGTATGGTTGTTTTGGTCTGGCAGATGAGTTCTCTGCTAAACTGTGTTCAACATAAACTCTCTTCTCACGCTTTTTATGAAAATACAGACTCTTAATTGCCTATTACTTTGAGTAATAAGCGACCAGTTGGGAGAACGGGAATTGGGATTATAGTTTCTGTCAACGTTTAATGAGTAGTCGCACTTTTCGCCTAATTACAGGTATGACACTCGCAGGGTGCTGTTTCCTAAAGTTAAGAAAACCTGTTTAATGAGCAGGTTCATTTACAGCGTAGCAGCTTCCAGGTCCAATCAAAATCTAGATCTTGAAATATAGTCTAGTGCTGGGTGCTATCCACCGTCCTTGCGCGGGATGGATCAGTGCACCAGAACTTCTGGTTGTAAGGGACTAAGCCCTGCATCCAACTGAAGAAGAGAACGCGGTCATCACTAAAGTCCATTGTTGGGAGAGGAATCCGCTTGGAGACGGCGGCTGGTACGGTGTCAATAGGAGATCGGGGATATGCAGTAGCTGAAATGGTAGTAGCCTGGTGGGCGTGGAGGCGTGCTGTATTAGATTAGCTTCGAGAATTGCTGAGCAGCCACAAAGGATGCAAGTGACAGCCCGCAGTTAACAGATCCCAGTCGTCACCCTGTAGGTTGAAATCCTCAAACGTAGGCGGCTTCTTCTTATCCCCTGTATTTTGACTGAGTCCATAATGCGGGAACTGTTGATTTACAGCGGCTTTTACACAACCCCTCAGTGGAGTCTGCATCCGTCATAGACCTGACACCACACCATTTTTGAACCGCCATCACTAACTGTTTCAATAGTGCAAACCTTTATATCTTATTTCCGCTAAAGCATAACGCTCCCCAGTCTTCGTCCCATGGCGACCAGCCTTACGTAGATCGAAGGATTACTCACCCAGTCCCCTCTGGTGGACGGCTATGTAGCAGACCGGACAGTCCCTTGTCTGTCTGTGTAATCCTCTAAACAAAAGCCTTATTTCATTGTACACTTAGGCGAATAGTGCGGAATATTGTGCTGGATGTTTAGTTCGATTGTTTAAATTAAGCACCTTCTTTTTGCTTGGCGCTGGTTTCGGTTGCAACGCGCGACTGCCTTGGGTACGTTGCTTAATGCGTTTCCTTAACCCCCAGCACAGTGAACCGTTTGCACCACGCAGCACCCATAAACTGACATGGTTAGGATGCCGGTGTAAATGGTGATGAGTTCTTTCACCTTGACCAAATCGTGGTACGAGCAATTGCGCGATCTATTGGACCAATCGGCGACCGCTGTCACCAACGCGTGGTTATGAATCAGTTGATAAGTGCCAACAAATCAAGCCGCAACCCTACAGTAGACCACAACGCGCGATTCTACGCTGGCTTCTATCTTCTGAAGCACGTAAACCTAGTTATAGCAAGAGCGCCAATGGTGTCGTTTTGTAACTAGGCGAAAAGGAACCCATTGCTTTACAAATAAAAGTTATCCTGCAATCCCCTGTCTTTTGAAATTGCTATTCGCGCCCCCGCTAAATGCTGCTTGTTTAAGAGATAAGTGTAGGATGGTCAGGACAGCATCCAGGAACTAAATAACTTCCGCTCAACCACCGTCCCATATCATGTGACGATAAGAGCAAAGAGCTTCTAGCATTTTAACCTGATATTAGGTTCGTGCGTTTACACTAAAAATAAGGAAGAGGAAATGAGGAGTTAAGAGCAATAGGGTCACTGCATTTTTATGTATTTGCGTAGGCTACTTGTATGTGGTTAGAGGCTGCAATGAGTCTTCACAAGAATTCGGGGAAAAAGGCCAACCATATATCTACCAAGGCTCGCTTAAAGTTCTCAACCGTTTTACATTTCAATAATGCAGGAAAGTTGTTCTACGTAGACACTACACGGTTTCAGATGCACTTAACTCTATTATGCAGCCTTGCTCACTGCTGTTTCAAATTTAGATTTTGGCACTGCACGTGGTCCGACGTAGCTGGTGCAAAGGAATTGATTGGCCCAAGCCCATGATACGCTGCATTAGCTTGAATGTCCCTATTAAGTCCCCTCGCAATCTGCGTCTCCTCGTTGGGTACAACCTTAAGTTGTGCAATCAAAACGTGTAAGGTGATCCCTTTTGGTCTTCCGTCAGGCGAGTGGACAGCTTTTGCACATACTCAATATAATTTTCGTTCTTCTGCAAATAGAGTGCCTACGTCTGAACACAGAACACCAAACGCTGGTTGATCACTGTTTTATACAAGGAAGGAAAAATATCTGGCCCGTTACAACACAACCTTCTTAAGTCGAAATAACCTGTTGTGCCTTATTGGCAGCATGCTTACCTTGCGCCAAAGGCTTGAAGTTATTGGCCACGAGGATGAACTGAGCACGTGCTTCGATAAATCGTTACATGGTCAGGGACCCAATAGATGCGTGTAGTACTACGCTTTTGCCACACGGAGACAAGATTTGGCATCTGCTTGCGTTTAAGTGCAGACCTCATAAGCGTGACAATTTAACAACGGTAGCCGTTGCTTTAGCTAGAGTAACCCTGTCACTCTTGCTAACCATCTTGACATAATCAGCAAAAATATGGCACGGCTATTTAATTAAGCAGCCAAGTCATTCACCTACATAAGAAACAGTAAAGAACCAAGTACTGAATCCTGCGGGACACCGCGATATGAGGTAAAGGTATTCAAAATACAATTCCTAGCCCTAACGCAAAATGTCCTAGCACAAGTGAACGCAGAAAACCAAGAAAGTAGTTAAGGGCGTGGTCCAAACCATAGCATCATATCCCGAAGAAGACGATGGTTCACCAAGTCAAAATCTTTACTAAAGTAAAGATAACACCTTCCTACCTGAATCCCGTTATCAAGACACCTGGTTCTTTTGTCAAACAAACGTGGCAGATCTGTGAGGTACGAAAGTTTTAGAACAAATCCGCGCTGTTTTGCTCTGAGCAAGTTAGGAGCATTGAGATATCAACAGCTTGGAACGCTTATGAGCATTTCCAGACACCTCAAAATTACGCAGGTTAGACTAACAAACCTATAATTATTCGGCGACCATTTAAGACCACCTATATGGATGGCCACCGCAACTGTCTACTTCCAATGTTATGGTGTCCTTCCTGCACAAAGAGAGTTGGTAAAATTCAAGGACTGGTAGCTGAAGAATAACGGCAATTGGCTTCAAAATAGCTGAATGCAGATTGTCGGAGCCAAGGGATTTGTAGGGATTTGTGTCTATCAGAACAGAGAGGAGGGCTGCTGCAGTTGGTGTGCATTTTCCCAGTTTTCCCACGCTTATATATGGGGCTGCAAGGAGAAGGAAATCTATTGACTGCTCGAAAAAATTTCTAAAAAACACGCAGCTACTCTGCGCCTTGTCTAGGGTTTCTTTAGCCTTAAGGCCAAATGTGTTAAGGTTTGCAACAACTTCAGGTAACGAAGAATTCGACTGCCCAAGGCTGTAGTAGCGGTTCAGATTTGGCTTTACACCACGCGCTAGCAAATGCTCATACGAGTATTCGGTCTGTCACTGCAATTTGGCAACTAAGTTGTGAAACCTTTGTAGCCCAGCCACCCACAAAATCCGCGTGTTTCAATTAACATTTTTCTATAGGGCCGTGTGTCGTTTTAACGCGCTAAAACCCTTCGCCGCCACGTGGCGAATTCTACGTAAGGGAGCAAACTCCACTGGCAGCTGCATGACCCTAATATTGCCTATATGCTACCTCTGTCGTAAAATTGCTTGCTTGCTCAAGAGCTCAAGTAATGTAACTACCTCCGTCCCTCTGATGCATTGTATTACTTTGGCTGTGCTTCCGTGTCATTCGGGGTCACTTGATTTCTTCGGCAACTTAATGGAAAAATAAACATGATCATTCTTACCGGCGAGAACGCCCAAGTTGATGACTGACAACCGACAATGTTTCGAGATTATAACGTATATGGAAGCGGAAGCATACCGGCCACGACTTCTAGTTGGAAAGTTAACGTTTTGCACTGAGGCGTGTTCATGAACCCACTGCATTAACTCTGATTCCAAGGAGTCGGTTTTATTGATCGCAAGTTGTCAGTCGGCATGCGGTAGGTATAGGTTATTAATTTTTACATAGCTTGGAGCTGAAGGTGCAGCACGTTTGTCAGCTCGGTTAGCTCTTTGTCTTCTCCTCGCGTCGAGGATTGGGCTGTGGTAAAAACAAGCAATTAATTCGACGATACTCGCACGCACATAAAACTTGAAGTGACGTAACACTGGGAGTGCATATGGTGTACTGGTTTGTAAATAACGATAAACATTACGAAAAAGCAAAAGCACTTTACCTCAACATTGGCAATCACCACGGTCCTTCCCGTAGCCCGAATATGCAGTTGGGATGCAGTCAGTTATTAAATACTTCGAGGAAAGCTAGGTCTTGATAATCGCAAAGATATCTACAAGTCCACACCTCATCGCTAGCTCTACCCACTTATTTTTATGCCAAAAGCATTCGTGTACCATACAGTTGTTATTGTCTAAAACAGTCTATTATTGCCCAAAAATGCCCTAGTAAAATTCCCCGCAGGCGCAGAGCCCGAGGTGACAGCCAGACTTTTGGCTCTCGTATAACAGAAGTAGCTGGGACCTCACCATCGATCTGTGAAGACGGAACACGGAAGTGTGAGTTAGTATATTAGTTATCACTGGCAGTTCTGGTGACTCAGGTCTCGAAGTGTATTCTTCTCCTCAGGCGCATAATCTTGATCTCATTATGCAAAGATTGCACCATAGACCACTCAGAGCGTGCGACTGGTTGTACCAGAACCGCGGAGGCGAATCCGAAGGGATTCAGTTATAGCAGTTCTGGAACTTTGTGAAATACGCATTTATCCGATGCGATACGTGCAAGCTGCACTTCCAAACTTGCAGTCTTCAAGGTCGTTTCGAAGTAGCACTGTCCTGGGACAGCTGCTTCGGCGTGGACAACATCCTGGCAGAAACTGGTTTGGGTTACACAGATAACATTAGTTTGTGTGTTTAACGCAAGAGCAGCGATTTCTGGCACCATCTTCCACAGTGCAAGAGAGTTAGTGTAAAGGCAGTGCCATGTGTTGATATGGACTGTGGGTGACCAGTGCTGAACTTGTGCAGTTAATAGGGTAGTTTAAGTTTTGTTAACGCCGGCACCTCCAGGGTCTGTGATTGCTCGGATATCGTTATAAGCTGAAAGCGCGTAATAATTATGTTAGTGTAGTTTGGCCAGATGGAGTGGAACTATGTAGAAATTCATCCCGACTTCATAGAGAACGTTGCCACAAAGCTTGTACCACAGCTGTAGTAAAGCACGACATGTATACTTATAGTACCTATGCTGGTGCTCGGCAGTTTTACTATGAAAGCTTTGCTAGCAAAGGCGTATCATAATTATTTGCTTATAGTTAGCAGTTTTGGTGGGTAAAAGATTAACTACAACGCAACAGTGTTAGCAAAAACAGACGTTTGTACATACGTAAAAGAAACCTAATGTTATTAAAAATTGCCGTTGCTTGTGAACCCAGACTTACGCACAACAAAACGCTGAGGTAGACAAATTTCTGCCTAATGAGGGAAACAAAATAAGTCAAATGTTTATACTGATCGAAACATGCCGCGGTCTGCAACTGTTAACCCTTTAAAGCAGTTTTAAATTCCCTCAAATTTACTACATATATATGCTTTAGAAAATCCTCTTGCAATTAGTGGATCGTTTAGTTATGCGTTTTTAGTTTAATTTTATTTGTAGGAAGACGCTTAAAGTACATCCGCAAAACTGCAAACAGCTGTTGCATATTAATCGGAAGGTCCCGTAAAGCAAAAGTTTATACCCGTAATCTGCGTGCTTCGAAACCGATAAAAGCGATAAGTAAGATGCGGAAACGGAAAATGTTTGCTATGGTTGTTCTAAAGGAATTTTTTTCGATCTATATATTAGAGAGCGGGATATGAAGGTCCCCATGCTTGCCTGCGCTAGGGACGCAAAGTGTCTAACAGTCGCCAAGGTGACGACGGCGATGGTTTCTGATGCGTACTGCGGCGGCAGTAGCTGCACCGCAGTAGTAAGACGGTTGATGGACAAAGAGCACTTATTCAAACAACTAATGAAAATGAAATATGTAACAAGTAAACATTTCAGATAAAACAACACTTTGTAAGCGACAATTCACCTCCTTTTGTGTATAATTCGGAACTTGCAAGCCGCTGCAGCCCTAACCGTGGTGAGGTGTTTCCAAACGGGATAGCAGAGTTGTAAGTGAAGTGCCCATATGTTCCTGCCCACTGGAAATGCGGTGCTTGTCGTTGGTAAATACTTCCATTATATTGATAACGCTGCTCATTTCGTTACAAGGAGTGCATCAGTGCCGTTTAAGTGACGCTTTTACTTTATGTTTCGCATAAGATAAGGAATTATTATGTGATTCCTAGGCATGATTTTTATGTAAAAGAACCTGGTTATAGTGGGGTCGCAGGCTTGCACAGCAAAACATTGAGTGGTTTTCGAGCTCATGTATTGCGTTAACAGTACTCGTGCAATAAAAGCTTTCGTGTTTATTACCCACCAAGTTCGGCTTGAGCGTGCAAACGTGATGTCAATGCAAAAGCGACACGCTCAACAGAAGCGCGCTGCAGGGAATAAAGCTATGAGATATAGTAAAAAGGGCAAGGTTAAGTATGTATTCTTTATAGCGGGTGGCGTTAGACCCTTGTGTAAGCGCTTCAGCGATATCAACTTTGCGGGCTCCACACATCAGTAAAGCCATTGGGCTTGTGTCTCATGGCATGCAATGCGGGTTAAAATAACCGGCTTTGCTCGCAGCTTTTTCTTTGCCTTCCTGCTGGCTTAGTTACCATGATGTGGTGCAGCGCATTACGAAGCGTTTACCAGCAATCCGTACAGCCAGAATTTTGGTGCCACATTACCGCCTATCACAAATGAATGCTTTGAAATCATACGTCCCTAATATCCAGGTGACCTTTATCAGCGTTCATATACTAAGAAGCGCGCAAAAGCGCTGCGCACAACAAAAGTAGCTGGGCTAAGGGCCGCAGTAAATGAGCAATTTGCTGCATACAAATCGCCACAGCAAAGCAACAAATCGCTTGCTGTTATCGGTGCTTGAAGCAAGGAGCCGTATAAGTACCTTTATAACACGTGACTTCCCTTCATGAAAAACTGGACTCCATACATGCTGATGCGCGTAGGCCATTTGTGCAAGTATGCAAAAAGACAGAGTAGAGCTTGTGTTGCAACAAAAGCATGTGACAGACCAAGTAAAGGAAAGCCGTTTGGCGAAAGCTCACATTAGTGTCAACAAACCTCTCTAAGGTGCCTTTAAATTAACAGAGGTTCTGTACTTACTAAAGTACTGCCGGCCGCGAAGTGTTTCTAAAGTACCGATCGGTAAACAGAGTGAGCTACCTGCGGTATAGCCAGGGATACTGGCCTGTGTACAATTACCGTGGGCGTTTCTTCGATGCGATATATGCAGCCGCCCCAGTTTGCGGGTGGTAGTTTACTATGCATGGGAATCTTTCGTGTGCCCATGCCCTAGGGGTAGGCAGCCAGATTGGTTATCCGCGAGAAATCCTATTCCTAGGCGGCCGGTGATTTTCACTAGCACTAGCACCACGGGAACGTTTCCAGCCTGGGAAACAGGCGCCTGTGGAGGTGCAGTGTTCCACAGTAAATGGCTGCGGAATAACTAGCTAAATGTGAATACTGAAAATAACTAGAGAGCGATTTAAACGCAGTGGTCGTTTCCAATGTTCGTAGGCAGGTGCGTGTTCTGGAGCATGGCGCCGCGTGCCATGGTGAGAGACCTAATTTGGTACGGGTGGCTAAGGATCCTACCACAGGACGATTCGAGACTATTGGTCGAGAGTTATCCCTGTTTTTCGAGATGAAAAGAGGGTTAGAGTGTGTAAGTCAGAACTGATACACAGGCAACAGCGGAAGATAATGCTGCGCGTCACGAGCAGTTATGATTAACAAATATTTACCCAATGGCACCGTCCAACCGAAAGCAGGGCAATGCAAGCAAGGAAGTAGATGATAAGGGCACAGTAGTCGTGGGTGATCTGTTGAAGACTACGAAGTTCAGACGAATGCAAACTACGAGTGCAACGACATACCGTATGCTGCAAAAGCGGCAGGCGCCAGCGCCATTAACACAGACTGGAATATTTGTCGCATGTGTGGTAAACAGGAACAAGAATCCGTAGACATGGACGGGGACGTGCAGTGGGTTCAACCCAGCGACGCGTGTGTCGATTGCAAGTATCAAATTAACCACTGAGTAGGACAGCAGGGCTTTAGTAAGAAGATGTAGAGAAAACCAACAAACACGTTTCATATCAAAAAACGAAACGTTTTGAAACATCAATAATATTCAAAAAGATTAGAAAACCAAGGTCTGTGTATTATTCCCCGTATTTCTGCATACTGCTGTTCATATACGGGTAAGCCTTTTGTGTGGTTTTCTATGGCACTCCATACGTGTAGACAACAGACACTGTTTTATTTTTCCTTTCCTTGCTACGAATCAGCGCGGGGTCAATCTCTTTGGGTGCAGCTGTCGTTGCATGCACTCCGAGAGCACTAAGAGCTTTGGCACCCTAAGGTAGGACACGGGTAGGATCCCAGTGGGATCCGTTCCCTCGCTACTCCTTTACAGATGCAGCACGTATCACCACCTTGTCTCGCAGAAGGCAGGCTCGCGACAGATGGTTTTCCGTTAGTTCAAATGGTTAAGGAGTTCACAACGCAGAGGCGGCCGCTTATTAACCCAGGTAACCCTCCTTTGCCTGTGGCGTGTTGCGCAAATTATTATCTGTTAATATTTTGAAGTCTTCTATGAAACTGTAGCTAATTAATAGTAATTTGATGGCTTAATCCATATGACAGGGCTGGCCACTTATACACACTCTCCTAGCACCAGTATCCATCGTTTGTCTTACCCTGGTCAAGTTTGTTTAACTGCAGGGAGTCTTTGTAGACTCCATGCATCACTGCGTATATCTGGAGATTAATAGGAGCCACTCCTTAGCTCACCAGTCTTTATTCTCTTAGTAGGACTGTACCACTTAACTTCACGGTTCTGTTAACTTTCTTTGTAATGCAGTAGGTATCCACTAGTGATCAGAAGTCTTAATCGAATTGCTACAACTGGCCACTAATAATCAGTTCACTGTAGCTATTATCTGTAGTTGGTCTCATGTTCAACACCTCTGTTTGTCTACAGCGATTTGGTGTACGCACCCTGCATCTAGGCGCCTAGCCGGAGCTTGCTAGGAACCATTCTTTAGCTCCCCAAACCTTTTTCTCTTAAACTGTTTGCAGCAGCTTTTGCTGGTTTGTTGACTTGTTTTGTGACAGAGCAGCTAAGCTTTATTAAGTAAAAGACTTAACCCAAATGGCATTTATGGCCACTAAAACCTCGTCCGCTAGCGCCGTATCTTGTTCCTCCTACCTTTGCAACTAGCCTCTTGCTCATATACACTTTAACCTAGCATGCCGCTGTTAGGCTGAGCTACGTATCTACGTACTTGATAATTATTCTGTTCCTTTCGATAAGTCACATCCCTGTACTTTACCTAAATCTCTTCATATCGTCATTGGATCCTCCGGTTTTCGACTGCATGCAATCGAGGTTTCGTAGCCACCTTCCGATCCCCGTTTAACATCATGCAATTTTAGCTAAGGCCTGTCGTATTAGTGACAAGCTCAAAACAACGGTTCTGCTACAACACAAATATTTTTATCAATACCATTATTATAGCCATTATTTGCACATTGCATCATGATTAATAATGCAGTGACATCAAGGTAGTCAGATTTCCTGGCAGACTTGCTCGGACTTCCATTATTCCTTTCCGAGCATATAAATAAAGGAACGAGTAAGGCAAAGATCTTCTACGGATGGTTCGACGGCAACCTAATTGGCCCGTGTGGCAACTGCCTGGACATGCACAGGCGTACATACAAGACCCACAAATAGCTTCTAGTCCCTCTCAACCTGCACAGCGCTCCTGCTCTATGCCCATGGACATACCACTTGCTTGACAGTATCGCTGGGCTCATATATCTACGTTAGAACCTGTCAAAGCCACACTGTCAGCCAGAAAACGGTGTTGGATTTAGCGTGACTGCGAATAGCAGAGAGAATATTGGTCCGAATGCAGCCTTAACAGTGACCTTTGGCTCAAAATACAATTGATGGCAGTGTTCCAATACTTGGTTAGTTTTAGCCTGGTAGGCGTTCGCTTTAAAAAAGGCCAAACCTATCTGCTTAAAAACACTGCGACGTGCCGGATGTGACTCACCACCAAACAAAGTCACTGAAAATTGCATCACACTGGCAAGTTTCTCTAATTCTCACACCACTGGTCCAGATGCATACGCTCACACAGCTTTACCTACTTTTGCTAAAAATATCCGATCCACTGTTAACAACACAGCGTTAACGGTGCTGCCTCCCACAAAAGGAGTTTACAGTTTCACGTTCCTGCCCGTAATCTATCCTGAACCTAAGAGACGAAACTGCTTGTCAATATTTGATCCACTTTGATTTGGCGTGAATAGAAACCTTCGAGCATCAATTTTTTATTAATCCACCGTTTTACTTCAGGTTTCAAGGAAGTTTGATTGCTAGTATTTTACTCATGGTTGCTTGAGTCCAAGAAGCGGTAGTTCATCCAACGCAATGCAAACGCATCCACAAAGTACATCACATGGAACAACTGTGGTCTTCCCCATCTATCACAGATCCTTCTGTTTTTATACCGTTCGGACAGCGGGTTTGCATTTTTCTGCAACAAACTTATATCTTGTCCTCTAAACAAGCCTTCTTACTAGATGTTGGGGTTCACATTATCAAAGAATCGGACATCACCGCTATCTGCAGTACTTGTTTATTAATGTTGCACTATGTCAGCGCATTGTACCTAAAACTCGGTTGCGGGTGAAAAGGTGTTCTTTCCGTGAAGCACTTGAGTGTTGCCTCGCATGAAATGTGCGATACCAGCAGTACGTACAAATAAACAGCCCAATTAGAAAGTGAAAAAATCACGTCCAATTTACCCAAAAATAAAAGGAAACAAATCATTTGGGGATATTGCATGTTCTCAGCAAATCCACGGAAAACGAGAGTAGTGGTTGTGAAACGGTTTACACCAAAGATACCGCAACCGTAAGAGCTGTAAAAAGATGGAAAGTAGCCAACGTTTAGGCGTAACGCGAAAGGGCGCCCTGCTACCTGTCGTGCTACCAGTTTAAAGTTAGTGGGCCACAGAAAACTGTAACAAAACCTGTGTAGGGGCCAAAGCCCGTGTTTACCGTGGTTATAAAGGCTAGTGGCGAGTGAGCGTGACGTACGCAACGGAGTAGCATACTCCAATATGCTGCTTTGTGCAGTAAGTTAAACGCTGCTACAATGTGTGGCCTAGCGCAAGTTAACTAGAGAACCGAAAGCCGATAGGTAGGAGAGGAAATGCCATAATATGGCGCATAATGCGCATCATACGCTACAGGGATGCTGTACCGAGTGACCTTTAATTAAGTATCTGAATATATGAAGCTACAGCTGAGGAGCGCAGAGTTGTCATGCTAGGGGGTTAGGCCTAGACAGATGTGGAATATTGTATAAAATAGAAATGAAAGCGGCAGAAGAACGTGGCCGTCAGAGTAACGGTAATTTAGGGACCAGTCTAAGGAGTGGCTAACTAGGCGGATAGCGGCTTGTTAGCTGGCCGAGCATTCCACACTCGGTCGATTCGCAAAGCCGAAGTGTCGCCTGCAGCTCAGAAGAAGGTGCTGAAGAGTAAACCACAGTGCTTGGCCACGTAGATGAAGACACAATTAATGCATTGTGTGTAGGTGGCCGCTGAGATCTCCGGCGTAAAACGACATGGTAACTAAAAGGATACTATGTCTCGTAGATATCCGTCTTTCAGTAAAAAGCGCCTATGCAGTGGAGACACTCTGTATCATCTAGGTTTTCAAGACCACGTGCCAGCTTTGTATAACATTTGCGGCTTGAATTACATATTAATCACTTAGCAAGCAACTGCTCTAGGCCTGAGTTGCAAGCTGCACACCGGGATCCCAGAAAATGTTGTAGTATAGGGGAAACAGCTAGGGACGGTATGACTGAACGCTCGTTTCAACAGTTGCTAAACACTGTTAATCCCAACCGGTGACATGTCGTGGTTTGGTTTGCAAACGTTTTGGTTTGTGGCCCTGTGCGTTCGTGTTGGTACAGACTTAGCTGTTTTGAGTGATGAGAAAAGAGGTTATTGGGGCGCAACCGGTCAACGGATGACCAGCAATGAATTGTTTGTTGCCTTAGAGGAGTGCAGCCAATAAGTTTTGCAGCTGGGGAAGCTAGGTGTGCATCGTCCGAGCATACACGGGTAACGACGTGTGGTTCTTCGGACGGCTGCATGTTGAAGGACTAGGTGAGCATCATACTAAAGGCAGGGCGGCTCTTGGTTTGCTGATGGACTGCATGGGGCAGGTTTTATTAGAACACATCGGTACCGAAGGTGCGCTGCTGTCACGGAACTGTGAGAACATGTGCGTCTGGGCATTGGCTGACCTACGGGATGCGGGCTGGTATACCGTGGTGCACTAATTTCATTATCACACTGGATTGTGTGGGCATCATCTGCTACATTGCTAGGGTAAACTGTTGTCGTTGTCAGAGGAGAGTTGACTGTACCCGTGTACGTTATTAAACTAGGTAGGCAGTGAACATCCACCGTGAGTACGTTTACAATACTTAGTGTCTGTTAAATGCAGTGTTGGAGCCGGGGGTCTATGTGGAACACGTGTGCAGAGGCTGAGACAAGTGAGTGGTAAGCACTATCAGTATATGCGACTGTAGAGAGCTGCGACGCGCAAAGAAGGAATTCCTGAAAGCAAATAATAACTGCAACAGAATGGGTAGGGATAAAGCCGGTGACGTAGCCGATGGCCAGTATATACGGTTGGTAAAGCGATTTTGCGGCTAGTTATTAATATTTAATTATGCTGTAGCTTGGTTGATATAAACCAGATATAAACTGGTGCAACATTTGCTTCGCATCTAGCTGGCGTCGTTTACGGACGAGAATATAACTACTAAGAAGTAATTTCGCTTATATAATATAATTAGTATCGGTCGCACCATGCTTTTGGCATCAAGTTAGCAGCGGCCACAACCCAGCTTAGACCAAGTATCCTTTTCTTTTCTGACGAAAGACTCTTTTAAAAGGTTTTACTTGACGTTTTGGATACAGGTAGCATCGGAACAAGATCATGGTAGTTCACCCAGCTACGGGTTGGCCATGTTGCATGAATCTTAAAACTTGCACAAAAATATTTACATCTAAGTAGCATGGGACGCAGACAGGCTTAGCGCTACAAAGCAGTGACTGGCCTGACAAAGTCCAGTTATAAAACAGTTATATGAACCTTTATGTACCTAGGTAGATTCGTCCACTTCCCCCATAACTTCTACAAATGGGTGGCTCTGCGCACGCAGACAAATTGTAAAGCGGTTTTACCAACCTTTGTGAATCTAAGTAGCGTCGTCCGCAGATGAGAATAGAGCTACAAAGCGGTGGCTTGGCTGGGATGAGCTGAAAATATAACGATTGAACCAGACCGGGTGGAGCTACGTAGCATCCATCACACACCGGAATAAAGCCAAGGTGTGGTGGCTTGAAAAATTAGACCAATTATAAAGCGGTTGAACCAGACTTGCTATATGTAGATGCGTCGGTTTACAGTAAACCATGGATTAACCTGTTTACTTTTTACGGGATAACTTATTTGGGATTCTGGTCACAGTTGCGTAATATATTATGCGTCAAAACACCACCAAGGCAAGAGGAGACGCTTACAAACTGGAGAAACGAGGTCTGGACCACCTTTCCTGTATTCATTGTTCTGCCCGGCGTATGATAACGTGCTGGAACTAGTTGCCCAGTCCTATTTTTGTCGCAGGTTCCCTAAATTGTTTCAGACAAAATGTGTCGCACGTTTTTCAGACCTGTATCTACATGCAGTTGACCTGTTCGATCATTTCGCTTCGCATGGATATGCGACAATTGCATTATAAGCTTGGATAGACGGCGACACTTCGGATAGGGCTGCTTTTGTGGCTTCTACTCATTTCTTTTGTGTTACAAGGAACCAGAAATATGACTGCGCACAGATGGACATTCCTATTCGGTCGATTTATTTTTACTTATGATGGTGATTACAGGGGTTTTAACCCATTTCCTAATATACCAATGCAGATTCTGGTTCATGGTAACGACTTCCCAAGCATTTCAGAATCGATTAATTATGCCAAGCGTTTCGGACACGGCCAACTGGCAGGAACCAGTTCACGGACCAATGTTAACTGGAACAGCCGGTATTAGGATGGAAATTGCGAGACATGATGGCTAACGAACAAAGGCATTCATAAAAAGGAATGCACGACAGGTGTTTATAAATAAATAAAATGTTGTGACATTTGTAGTAAAGATAGTAGTGCAAAATTGTAACAGTTCCACGTAAGTTCTAAGCTGCTTATTTGTTACGAAGTATATGTTTTTAAAGGAAACGCGAGACCTCCGAATTTAAGGTTAAATAGTAAGATACATTGGTGGAAGTTTACCTCTGAGCAGCAAAGAAGGCCAAGGAGCTATCTTTTGTGATATATACAATAATATGGTAAAATATAAAAGGCAAAAAGGTAAATAAACGTACACAAATAGAAAGTGTAGATGTATAATGAACGTTTAAAATGCAAGAAATGTATTGATTGACCTATTGTAAATTATCGGGACCTAAGAGATGGCAAATAAATTTGGGAGCAAGGATGTCTCGCCTGTCAGTATGCACGTGGCAACTTATAGGCGCTTACAGAATTACGAATAGAAATTACCTGCTATATAATGCATATACGTATGAAAATAATGATGGATGCACCACCGTGGGTAGTTAAATATAAGCAACATGCAAGACAGTATACATAAACTTTAAGCTTGATAATGATCGGCAAAAAATCTAAAGAGCTATAACTTTATGATACCTGCAAGTAAATAGAGGAAGTTGTACAATCTGTAACCTTACATAAATATACACACTGAGCTGCTTAACTTAGGCGGTGAAGAAGTAATATTAATACGTATACTGCAACGAGCTAAAAGGTTGGGTTATCATCAGCAGAAATTTGGTCAGCAGGCCAGGTCGTGCCGCCTACCTAGTTCCTGCAAACCTTAACACGCATGGAAGCGGGCCGTCCAGCTCTTACAGGACATGACTAGTCAACGCATCCTCCTATCCGTCGTCACCGCTCGACAAATGAGAGTTAGTTATCTCGACTATACTATCGTGAAACTTGGCGTGAATCATCTCGTTTCTGACGACGTGTCTGGAAATGTGACGGGGTTGCTCTGCGCAGCCAAATGCACCAGCATTCGTGTGTAAGGTCAAAGCTTGTTCTCGCTTACTCTCGACCTGCGACGTAATTTTTGATGGAGGATATCATTTATCGCCGAATACCAAAATTTCATAAGCAGAATGGACATTCTTCAATGCCACGACCTGCTTGTCCATGCTAAACGACAGCGGCTCATCGTCCAGACAACGAGAGTTTCCGTCGCTGGTATATACAGCGATGTAGCATCGCTCAGCCCGGGGTAGGTTACCGCGACCTCACAGATTGGCAAATCGGTGTTTGAGAGTTTCTTCAACATATTACAGCCTAATTTGCTGCCGTCAACCGCCTATGCAGCTGCATCGCAGGACTTACTATCAGTAATCTACCTGCCTTCGTCAATGCTCGAAGGCTTACTCCGAAAAAGCTTAAAACCACCAGTGCGGAATTGGCGCATATGCACGCACAAGGGAACGTTTGGCCCTCCAACAACTGTACCTCTTCGCTACTTTACATAGTGACAAACTAGTCAATAGGATTTTTAAACTGTAAATGTTACCGCCCCCACAACAACCTAACAGTTCCAGACCGATATCTTATTGCTCACAAAAAGGAAAATTACAGTTGTTTCTCATGGCTTTCCTTTTCTCAAAGCTCAAACTGATGCGAGCTAAACATCGAACACAAGTCGTCGACGAGGACAAACCGGAAACGGCCGTTATCACGCCATTTATACCGTTCGAGTTTCTACGAATGTCAACCGGTATGCGCAACGCTGCCCAGATAGTTCAACACTACTTTGACTCCCTCGACCCTAGCCACAGCCTTGTCTGCCCTTACATCGACAGCATCTTGATAACCAGTTCTTTGGAAAAGGAATACTTTAGGCACCTACAACCCTTTTCGAACGGCTGGATGCGCATACCGTCACTGGGCAACTTCGACAATTGCATTTTCACGCAGCCCCAATTTGAGTTCCTCAGCAACAATTCTCTTTCTGGGTATCCGCATTTGCAGGACAGAGACCAGGCCACTCTCGACCTTTCTTGCCCGAAGACTCACGCCACTAGTCGAGGCTTTAATGGCATGGTCAACCACTATCGCAGATCCCTAAAACACTGCGCTGAGTCCATGCAACCGCTCACGGACATTCTGATTGAACAAAACATCGGTAAAGTTGAGCTTCTGCCTAAAGCACGAGAGGCAATCCAAGCCATCGAAGAAGCATTAGATCCCGAGGGCAGGATTCAACAAGTTGACAGAAACGCTCCACTAATTGCAGCCGTCGGCATTTTAGAAATCGCATTAAGCGCCGATTTACCGCTGGTTTCTGAAGGTAATTGGCATCCAGTAGCTTTGATTTCTGGACATTTATAGGCTGTGGAAAGAAAAGGTCGCACAGGTGGCCGCCAGTTACACGCAGTACACACGGCTCTTCGCAATTTTTGCCATAATCATAAAAGGTAATTATGTTACGAAGTTTACAGACCACGGCATGAGTTTCTACGCTATTCAAAGCCCTGCGCCACGACACTATCCGTGGGACATTCGTAATCCAGATTTCCTTACTCAGTTTTTCGTAAAATGTCACACACTTGTCTAGCAAGGCTAACGCCGTGGCGGACATGCTTGCGCTAGTGAACGCCCTGGCTCCGATCGCTCATCAACCCGAGCTTCAGGTATGGCCGCAGCTCAGCAAGCGGAAACAGAGTCAACGTGACCTGCCAAGAGTCCAAGCTAAAGTTTGTAACTAGACCGCTTCCTTCGCTTATGGCTACAATAACCTGCGACGTCCCTAATAGTACTCTACCTCTGCATGTATCTGCCGCTCTTTGTTAACCAGTCTCCGACACTCTGCATCACATCGCGCAGCCCGGCTTCCACGCTTCAGTCAGAAGGAATGTGGTCAGGTAGGTCTGTCTTAAAGTGCGGTGAGACGTCAGACTTCAGGTACGCAAGAGTCTGACTTGCCAGCGAGCAAATGTTTATCAACATGTTGTCTCCCCGATAGTGCGCTTACCGCCAGTGTCAACTCGATTATTCTACGTCCATGTCGACCTTGTTGGACCACTTCCGCTGTCAGATGGTCTGGCTTACATACTGAACATAGTGTGTCATCCCACTCGATGGCCTGGATCTGTCACCATGCTTGACGTTTCTGCTTAGACCAAAACACGCGCATTCGTAAACGATGGGCCGATTTATACGGCAGTCCAGCAATTATGACTACCGACCATGGTCCGCAATTCAACTAGCCCACCTAAAATGACCTGCTGTAAGTCCGCTTCTGCAAAAGCTTCAGGAGAACTGTCAACCATTCTTGAAAAACGGAATGGTAGAATATTTCCACTCAAAGCTTAAATCCTCTTTGTGTGCCGCTTATCCGCTTAACTGGACAAAAGTTCTGCCACTGTTTCTACTTGGAATTCCATCATCAGCGAAAGCCGATCCCGAAATATCCAGCCGTCGAGCTGGACTATAGAATACCATACTGAATACCTGCTGGCTTCTACTCTAACAAGGCTAAACACTCTTCACTACAACGCGCTGTACGCATGGACGTTCGCTACGGCCATGCGTATTAATAAATCGACCAACGTCCGGGAATAACATTGCATCTTTCGTTCCCATACGCATGTATCACTACGAGGTCGTCTGTAACTGTACTCTTTACTCGTACGCGGACAACTCGAACGACCATTCGGAGGTCCATTAGTTATAAATAATTAACTATTTACATCCTCGACGAAAGGAGACCCGCCACCACGGGCAAAATTATGTGAATGTCGCAGCTAGTAAAACGCCATAAAATGCCGTACACCACAAAACAGATAAGTGTTGGCGAAATACATTGTTCGTTGAGTTGTATATACGTTTTGTCCAGCAGTTGTGCAACGATAAGGAGCATGATCATTGATGTCAAAAGGTCACGCCGAAGCGCTTTAAGATAACTTCGTGTTTGTGTAAGCGAAAGGGTTCGTGAAGGATCGAATGCTTTCGCAGATGTAACTATATTTTTACGTTGGCGTAAGTGTTTAATAGCATGTTTGTTAAACAAGTTGTGTTCGCGAATAACGAATATTTAGTGCATTCACCGTATGCAGCAGGGAGCAGTGACTTGATGTCTTTAGCGATTCACATCAACCACGTCGCATTGTTGTTAAACAGATATGAGTGGTTTTGCATAGGAAAAAAGATTCCAGGCGTAAACTCAACGAGTGCTGGAACGCAGTCACTGACCACAATTTAAATAGCATTAAAGTGCTTGCTACACTTCTGTATGACCGATATTCGAATGGCTAAGCACAATCATGGTGCACCCGTGTGTCAGTAGGCTCTACCTAAAGTTAATGCAGGATACACCAGTAACGGTTGGGGACGGCGGAGGTGGTCGGGGATGGAGCTATGTAGTTTGGGTTACTGAGTTGCGCAGGTAAGCAAGCAACTTAATTCATAAGCGGTAGCCTGGTTGTAGCAGGTAACCCACCGGCCAGATAACTGCTGCTAGCTTGCTCACCAGAACAAACCATCACAGGTAAGTGGGAGAGTTTCATGGAGAAAAGTAATCTAAGCGGAAATTATACTTGATCGACGAGCTAGATGTGGTATTTAGAAGCAAGTATGGACGAGCGAAGTAGTACAGACCATATTCAACATACATCCGGAAGGCATAAAATCTACAAATCACTGGTGAGGTGGGTGAACTATCCGTGATATAATGGCGCCAAGTCTATTAAGATTCTCATATTACAGGGGAAGTAATCTCTTTGCGAGTTAGACGGAGGATAACGCCATGGCACCGCACTTGTATTGTACACTTGCAAGGAGGTGACGAGCTTTGCGGCTACGGTCTGTGTGGGATGATGGTTTGAACCTATTTGTTTAAGCCAATAGACAATAATAGACAAAATACTTTCTGTGCTTTCCAGAATACACGTAGGGCTGAGCGCAATATAACAGAGTATAATAGCTAAACAAGAGAGGCACGTACTTGATGACAGCTCACGCTGGCAAAGTGGGTGAAGGGTCCGTCGGCTACTGACGCCAAGCCGCTGAAGATCCTGATAACATGAAAAATAACACACTGGCGAGATAGACGGATATAGTGTCATGGCACTGCAAATAAGTTGATAATTTGTCGCGTGCTAAAGCTTCTTTAGGTGCTGTTGTGGATTTGAAAATTAATTGAACCTAATTGGTCAAACCAGTGGAGAAGACGGTTCATGTCTTTTATAACAGATGAATATTTCGGTCATAAAAAAATTGCTAGGCACAATTGGCGAGGTGGGCAACGTATCCATCGGATACTTACGCCAAGCGAAAGAAGCTGTTGTTACTAAGAGTAACAGAACACTAGAAAGGTCGACGGAACCAAGCCATGGCAACAGAAGTAAGTTGAACAATTGCAGGCTGGTAAAAAGTCTGAGGGAAATATCGGAGGATGTAATTAAATCGAACGTAATCGTTGTAACATATATATGATATATAGCAAGGGGACAGAATGCCCTAAATAGTGGTCCGGGCCGTCTACATTTTTCTTTAAACCTACAATGATTATCTCCAAGACTTTAATCTAGATAGTGCAATCCAAGTAAATTTAGAAAACGTCAACGAAACAAAGGATTCCGAACGGAAAGTAGAAAGTAAGGAGAGCTAGCGTCCTCGATGCCTATCGAAATCCTACTCGTTTATTATGTTTGTCTACATACTGGCGTCATTTGTTCGTGGGCGCCTTCTAAATATAAGGCTGAGAAAGCAAAACCCGTGTACACAAACCAGGTGTTATTATATGTGGTGTAGTGCATCCAAGGAATGCATGTGCAGTACACAGGTGGTGCAACGGAAAAACGACTGTCATTGAAGCAACAAATGATAAGACTGTGCCACAGCTGCAGCAAAGATAGGGCTGCAATGCTAGCAAAAATTGGACCTGCCTATAAAAATAGATGCTGCAGCTGCTCAAAATACCTTAAGTGGGCTACTGATTTTCGACGTTTTGCGTGTCAAGTAAGTCAAATGGACACATAGAACCGACAGCAAGTGATCAAGATTCATTGCTTCGTAGGATCCCCGTACGCTGTAGTGTATGTGTGGATTTGGACTGTCGAGCAGTCAGTTAAAAGGCGTGAGCTTAATTCATGAAAACCCATACCTCAGCTAGAGAAGACAAAGTAGGAGAGCCGGCGATGCTATTAAACTGTAGGTGTGGAATAAACTAACGCACAGTTGCCACACGCGTTATGCTTACCACCCGAAGATGGAGATCAACAGACGTAACAAAAAGTCAACTAGACACAGAGCGGATACGAGCCAGATTCATTACGTAGCAGAGCTTGCTTTTTGTTTAAAGATAAGGGATATTGACTGCTGCGCAATCGGCTGAGAGAGAAGCGCTGGTTTATAGCAATACTTGTTTTGGCTGAAAGGACGATTGAGTAAGGGAGGCAGCAATATTAGGAACCTACAGATGTAGAGTAAAATAAGGCAGCGGTGCTGGATAAGTTGCATAATTCATTCCAATGTGGAGCACTACAGTATCACAGATAAGGCAGATTGAGAGATAACAGAGGAAAAGTGCCAAATCCCGTACGTAGGAGAAGCTGCTATAGTTTGAGTGATTAAGTGACATGCGCCGTCAAACGGTTGGTTAAGAGGAGGAGCGCTGCTTTAAAGGAACAAGGTCTAAGCTGTAGAGAAGGCAGGGTAGTAGAGCCAGAAACGTTTTGAAACTGCAAGGTTTCGTATGTAGAATAATCCGCTTTTAGTTAATAGTGTAACATACATGCATTAACAAGCAGTCAATTAAGCTAAGAAGCGTCGATTTACAGAAATAAATTTGTGGCTGAGCGTGAGATAGGGTACAGAAGCAAGCGTTCCTATAGACCTTTAGATGTAGAATAAGAGGTGGAAGCGCACCACAGCTATATAAGTAAACCACGCAAAACTGAAGCACTTTGGTGTTTTAGTCAACTCAAAACACATGGTGAACAGAGAGAAAACTGCCAGGTTAATTTAGTTAGGTTTCTGAGGTTTACTGTGTTTAAAGGAAACGAGTTGCAGAGAATTCATTTAAGCGTTGGATCTGTGATGTATAGGCAGTTGCATTGGCCAAAAGAGAAAATAGCCTAGTAAAGCCTGCGATGCTATGAACCCAGTGTTTTGGAACAACATGGAGTAGTGCCGTCAAAATAGTTTAAAAAACTACTGGAGGTGGTGAGTTACGGGTCACAGGTAAGATAACTTTACGTAAGGATCGCCTTTTCGTCATTGAACGTAACAGTAAGCGCGAAACTATCGCGCTGAACCGGATCAAAGTGGCACACATCGAATCGGAGGCTAACGAATACTCCATTTTACCGTCCTTTCGTGACTAGACCCAGCCGATGGTTGTATAAACACATACAGACAGCAACACTGCAGACAGAAATCAGCCAACCCAACCCACCGGCATCGACATGCCCAAATCGTTTACCAGCACTGGCCAACTGGTTCACTGGTCGAGACGTATCCTAGAATGTTTGCTTAGCAGTATGGCCACAATCGTAGCTTTTGGGTAATTATTCGCGTCAGTAGCCACCAAAAACTGCGAGTAAACGCAAGTTGTTTTGAAAATATAAATGGTTCGCTGGTTTCAAAAACTACAAGAAAAACAAGGAAAACGTGGTGACAACCAAAATGTGCTGCTGCTTTGACGTTTCGCCGCTTATTTGGTAAGTGTCTTTCATGTTCGTTGCTGTCGCTTCTTCTGTATTCCTCACCTCCTAAGTTTCATTCATTCTATTTCGCGAGTCGCAGAAGACACCAGTGGTCAGACACCAATGTTCGGAATAATAGAGCGTTCACCCACTTTATTACATTGGCAATTTAAGTGAGAACACGACCGAGAGCCCGCTATTGTCTGCTTGCTATTTGCACCAGGTTTCACTGCCACTCCTTGAGGTAGGCCGTCCCGCGAAGGACTATCTTCAGGTAGACCGCAAATTCACTCACGGTGCTCTTCTAAGGGTTAAAATGTGTAGTGACCTAAAGATTCCCCTGGTTGTCGTTGAAAAATATACTCAGCAATTAGTATCAATTTGCAGTTAGATGACGTGGCTACTTAAGCTCTGCCACAGCAGCAGCAGCAGGTTTCAACCTCTTGTTTCGCAATATGCAGGCCCTCAACAGGTGGTCCACAATTAGCTTGAAAAGTCAAAGCGTGCACACGGCAGTCGTTAGCGCTCACTGACAAGGTTATCCTCTTTTGTCTGTGGCATGTTGCGCAATTCCTTATTTTACTTTACCCTACGTGGTACTTTAATTTGCTGGGGGACTTGAATGCTAGAAATTTGCCTGCATCCAAGTAGCATCCAAGCAAAAGTCGTGATACAGTTTTTGCCAAAGATACAGCGGCCATGTAGTATACATGTAATAATGTAAAATACAAACGTAAAGAAGTAACGCGAAATGGCGCCCTGCTACCTGTCGTGCTACAAGTTTAAAGTTAGTGGGCCACAGAAAACTGTAACAAAACCTGTGTAGGGGCCAAAGCCCGTGTTTACCGTGGTTATAGAGGCTAGTGGCGAGTGAGCGTAACGTACGCAACGGAGTAGCATACTCCAATATGCTGCTTTGTGCAGTAAGTTAAACGCTGCTACAATGTGTGGCCTAGCGCAAGTTAACTAGAGAACCGAAAGCCGATAGGTAGGAGAGGAAATGCCATAATATGGCGCATAATGCGCATCATACGCTACAGGGATGCTGTACCGAGTGACCTTTAATTAAGTATCTGAATATATGAAGCTACAGCTGAGGAGCGCAGAGTTGTCATGCTAGGGGGTTAGGCCTAGACAGATGTGGAATATTGTATAAAATAGAAATGAAAGCGGCAGGAGAACGTGGCCGTCAGAGTAACGGTAATTTAGGGACCAGTCTAAGGAGTGGCTAACTAGGCGGATAGCGGCTTGTCAGCTGGCCGAGCATTCCACACTCGGTCGATTCGCAAAGCCGAAGTGTCGCCTGCAGCTCAGAAGAAGGTGCTGAAGAGTAAACCACAGTGCTTGGCCACGTAGATGAAGACACAATTAATGCATTGTGTGTAGGTGGCCGCTGAGATCTCCGGCGTAAAACGACATGGTAACTAAAAGGATACTATGTCTCGTAGATATCCGTCTTTCAGTAAAAAGCGCCTATGCAGTGGAGACACTCTGTATCATCTAGGTTTTCAAGACCACGTGCCAGCTTTGTATAACATTTGCGGCTTGAATTACATATTAATCACTTAGCAAGCAACTGCTCTAAGCCTGAGTTGCAAGCTGCACACCGGGATCCCAGAAAATGTTGTAGTATAGGGGAAACAGCTAGGGACGGTATGACTGAACGCTCGTTTCAACAGTTGCTAAACACTGTTAATCCCAACCGGTGACGTGTCGTGGTTTGGTTTGCAAACGTTTTGGTTTGTGGCCCTGTGCGTTTGTGTTGGTACAGACTTAGCTGTTTTGAGTGATGAGAAAAGAGGTTATTGGGGCGCAACCGGTCAACGGATGACCAGCAATGAATTGTTTGTTGCCTTAGAGGAGTGCAGCCAATAAGGTTTTGCAGCTGCGGAAGCTAGGTGTGCATCTTTTAAGCATACCCGGGTAAGGACGTGTGGTTCTTCGGACGGCTGCATGTTGAAGGACTAGGTGAGCATCATACTAAAGGCAGGGCGGCTCTTGGTTTGCTGATGGACTGCATGGGGCAGGTTTTATTAGAACACATCGGTACCGAAGGTGCGCTGCTGTCACGGAACTGTGAGAACATGTGCGTCTGGGCATTGGCTGACCTACGGGATGCGGGCTGGTATACCGTGGTGCACTAATTTCATTATCACACTGGAGTGTGTGGGCATCATCTGCTACATTGCTAGGGTAAACTGTTGTCGTTGTCAGAGTTGACTGTACCCGTGTACGTTATTAAACTAGGTAGGCAGTGAACATCCACCGTGAGTACGTTTACAATACTTAGTGTCTGTTAAATGCAGTGTTGGAGCCGGGGGTCTATGTGGAACACGTGTGCAGAGGCTGAGACAAGTGAGTGGTAAGCACTATCAGTATATGCGACTGTAGAGAGCTGCGACGCGCAGAGAAGAAATTCCTGAAAGCAAATAATAACTGCAACAGAATGGGTAGGGATAAAGCCGGTGACGTAGCCGATGGCCAGTATATACGGTTGGTGAAGCGGCTATGCGACTAGTTATTAGTAGTTAGGTAAGCTGTAGCTTGGTTGATATAAACCAAATATAAACTGGTGGACCTTTCGTTTTGCAAATAGGTGTCATCTTCTAAAATCCCTTTTCCCTACCTGATTATATGGCCAATAGATTGCCTTACGTAGTCAGAGATGAGCATTTATTTTTATATTTATTTATGGATAGACGCTCTATGCGGTGGCTTGGCTGAAGTGGAAAGAATAGAGAGGGATCGCACCAGAGGTTCCTTAATATTGCTTCTGCCCCAGACCAGGATAATGCTATTGATCGGTTGCTTGGATAACCTCTACCAACTATCAATAGTTGCACATGGCAATGTGAAACTAGGTAGCATTGTCCACAGATCAGAGTAGAGCTATTAAGCTGTGGCTCAGCTGAGGCAGTCCAATTATATAACATTTGCACCAAGATTTGTGAATATATTTAGCATCGTCCACAGACGCCATTAGAGATCCCTAGCGGTGTCCTCTCTGTGAGCTACACCTAATTAAATGCTTTGTGTAGCTACGTTGCTTAATCTATGGATTGTAGATAAAACATTAAGGGGTTATTTATTTGTCTTTGCGACAAGCCATTTAGCTATATTGTCTGAGCTGGCGGTAGATTTGCTGTGGTTGGCCTATTACGATGTTTTGGTCCACCCATTCACATTCCCCGCACGCTTCAGTTACTACCGGAGTGCATCTTTTAACGTGCCGCTTAGCTGCTATATACCAGTTATAAATCGGGTGCGACAACCTTAATCCGGGTTGGCTCGTTGTTCTTCCCCTGTTGGAACAATTAATTGGGTGGCTCCCCTGATTTATTACGTTTGCATAGCGGTTGTAATTAAAAAAATTGGATAATACTTTTACTCGACCACGCTAAGCACGTTAATAAAGGTATGACTGCATTAATAGTACAACAAATGCCTAAGAAATGTACAATAGTATAATAGGGTTTTCATATAATTGGATCCATAAATGTAGGTATAGGTAAGTGTGTTGCCTGTGTTTGTAAATGTGTTGCAGTTGATTTACCTTATGTTGATCGCGTCGTCGGTCTCTAAACGGATGGCTAACGTCTGTGGATTTGATAAGCTTGTCAGCGTAAGCTCGGTCAGTGGCTTTATTTAGTGGCGGGTCAATTCGCCGCGTCAAAGTGTCGTTAAGCAGGTATTTTTAGCTGTTTATAGGATTGGGCGGAAACCCACCATCTCCCAGTACAAATCCGTATAAATGTTTGCGGTAAAGGGTTAAACCGAAACCACCCATCCAGCATTGTGCGGAGGTTGTTCGGCTAGTTAGTCGCCGGAATCACGATGGCTCTTTTCACGGTCCAGGCTATGCACCGTTATTCCACTTTAAAATATCGACGTCTTCTCAGCAATTACGCTGACGCTGCAAGCATTCGTTGGTCATCCTTCCGTTGTTTATTGGGCAATAAGAAACTCTTGCGCCTACTAGCTTACTTTTATCAGCAACAGCGTCAGTTGCACGTCAAATAAAGCTTCGTATGATTTCCTGTCTGAAGCTGTGTATAGCCAAAAGCAACGCACCAGCAAGGATGGTTTACACGTTGCATTCAAAGCTGGTGTCAATTTAATTTTATTGGCAACTTACTATTTAGAGCTATTATACTCAATGCAACCACTGTTAAAATTGGAGGTTAATCTTGTGTGAGTACCCATATAGCCGTCCAGTAGTAGCACGGGTACACAGGGCTTCCGCGGATAAATGCCCGCATTTGCCACGTGAAATCATCAATAGAATTATCCGTTACCTTAAAACAGATGGTAGACTAAGTTGAAAACACACAGCTTTTGACCCGAGACCAGAGTTTAAAACTATTCGAAGCAAGGAGTCATAGCTTGTGATCAGTCATGTTTTATCCGCTCACGTCGTGAATGACTGGAACCGCCAACCGGACTCCACCGTCGATACTGAGATCGAGGAACATTCCAAGGATTTGTTGGATTCTACTGTTCCTTTTCCGGGATCCAGCTGTTCCTAACGCAGCTGCAGTGGTCCTTTGCAGGATTGTATTTCACCATGTCCTAGGCTATCTCTGCTACTAGCGGGAAGTCTTGGAGCCAACAATAAATAAATAAATATTTTATTCTTGACTATGCGAGGCACGCCCATGGAAGCATGATCAGATTTGTACAACTGTACAAACATTTAATGGCAACTGTAACAGTGACAGTAGAAAATTGTTCACATGTCCATGACTGAAACTGTATAATGGTGAAAATGCGAAACAATAATTTGGCCAATAATAAATTGAGAATCCTGAATGATCCATTGGAAGGTAATGGAAGAGCACGCTTGAGATATATGCCAATAGAGTGAGTTCGTGCACAAGTAAAGCAAAGGTCAACGCATCGTAGGAAGTAAAGAGACGACAGTATATGCAGATGTAGAAGTTCCAGTGTAACGAACCTATCTAGAATTGTGACGCTAGTTGACTTGCCAGTGTGAAGTTATAGGCTGTGACTGTTCGGTGGCGAGTCACATACGCCACTTTGCAGCGTTGTTACACGGACATTTGTGGCTTTTTATAGGGAGAACGCTTGCCAGGCGAAAACCCACCAAGTCCTGGAACAATGCCGCTACTCCAATGAATGGCAAATTGTAACTGGCTATGTTTCTTGTTGAACGTTTGTTTGCTCAGTTATTCGCAGTCAGGTTGTGTTCCATTTTTTTGCTGGCTGCTGCCTTAGCTAGCTGCCTAATGCGTTCCTGGGTCCTGTCCATTGGTAGGTCAGTTTCTAAACATTATTTTTGAATATAATGTGTTGATCCTTTGCAGAAACACGTGAAGTCTTCTCTGTTTATGTATATTTGCCGGGGAGCAATGAATTCGTGTCCAGCTACCCTCACTGGACGTCGGTGGTTGGGTTCAGATGGTTAGAATGGAAGTAAAGCCATGGTCCAGGTAAGTTCTTGTTGCTTATTTCGTCCCATCCCAGACGGAGGCAGTTCCTCAGTTCAATCCCGCATCTCTCAGATATTCAAGCCCATGCACTACTATACACGGCAGGGAACCTTTTTCGGCTCCCTATCATCCATTGATCCAAAAAGCGCATTTAAATCCAGACATCGCTCAGTCTAGCGCGCGCATCGCAAAGTTTTCGCGGTGGAAGCATTCCAGGTTACCGTACTTAGAATACTCACGTACCTTTGACCGGTCGGCTCTGTGGTATAGTAGATCAGCGAAAGTTTCACAGTGGTCAAATTTTGTGTCGTGTTAACTCAACGACTGTCCCACAATATTTCAACCAAAATGCATGGTCGGCTTACCTAGGTCGGAAGTTGCACAATCAAGAGAAGGGGTTATGTTCCATAGGCGGTTTAAATGGCATGGTTAAACTCGGCAAAAATTGGACTATGTTTACTAATGATGCTTATATTGTTGAAGCTGTAGCTATACATAGTGAATACGCTAACGCGGTAACGTCAGTGGATGATATTTTGCTGCATCTCTTTATTTGACTACTGTTTAACCCTGTTTTTGTTGTTTCAGTGTAACACAATTGGCAGTAAAACACGATGGCCTTAAGTTAGAAGCCGTCATCTTTGTAGACAGGGTAACTGAACACGCAATAAGCGGGAACTGGTTAACAGACCAAGACTGATTGATTTGAATGGATCGAAGTAGAAAGCAGGTAAAATGACCCTATTCGTTTTCCTCTCATCCAGCTCGTTGTGAGGATGATGTTCGTTAAGGCGATAGCTAACGTCACTGTAATGTTACCATATTTTCGAGCACAGCCGGGAGTAATATCGCTATGGTGGAGTTTACAAAATAAAGAATAAAGTTTTAACCATAAAATGGATTGCTTAGCTTGTGCTTATAAATAAGTACTGTTGGGTAAGTTATGTACTTAAACGTTCACTTTGCGTTTACGGTTTACTACCGTAAATTATTTCGTTCTGTTAAATCCAATGTGTTTACATTGTGACAAAGTTGTAAGCAAGGGTACTTCGTGTATCGCTTGCATACCCTGGGCATGTGGCCATAGACTAGCTCCTAGCTTGTTTGTTCGACATCCGAGGCCTACACAGAACACAAGTGCTTATGTGGAGTTGTGGAGTTTGCATCCACGCTACTGCATTGGTACGGCGACTGCACCATCAACAAGTTGAGGTGTTCATCTTCTCCTTTTTATAGACAAGCCAGGACACTCAGAAGGTTTTTACTTGCCAACCAAAAAACCAGACCAAACAGCCCAAAAACCTAAACGTCACCAGTCTACCAGATTACTTTGACGTAGTTCCCTTAGTCTAGTCATTCAGTACGGTTTCTCCTAATGGCAACAAAAAAGAACCTCTGCTTGCTACAGTCCTTGATCAGGAAACCGCCGACGAAGCGCCATTGATCAGTGCACGCCCAATACCTACTACAGGAACTTCGGCTACTGCCGGACGGTCCATTGTATTGTATGAAATCGGTTGGCTCTATCTGTTTGATGATTTTCCATGCACCGGAATCTGACACGCCGGATCCGCAAATCCGTTATGTTCAAGATGTTGCAGTTTTACAAGGCTTGATCTTTCGGATCCCGAACTCTGATAAAAGGATGTTTATGTGCAACGGGTTTGGAGACTGGGAAAAAGGAGTTCAAACACCTCTCGATTTTGGCGTATGGCTTTTGCTGAACAAATCACAGCTATTTGTCGCTTTTGGCCTTTGGCGTCCAAACTGTCGGCAAATTCACGTATGTGTCGGCCGTACATGGAAGATCGCAACTGCTTTCCGACTGCCACGATTGGCCTTAAGCAACGGACCTAGTAAGGTAAAAGCAACCTACGGGTCGTACATTTTGTGTATCCTAAAAGCGTCAGCTGATAAACAGAACGGTACCACTATTAGCGCGTGGCCCACGCTAGTTGCCGAGCTCATCCTAGCGCTTATAAACGTTCCACTCTTATCAGTAAACTTTACGAGGTATTTCTCTGAGTAGCAGATGGTTGACCAGGTATATTTTGCCCGAGAGAAACATGGTTTTGCGTTTCGTTGCTGACCCCGAAGTTCACACCGGTGGATACAAAGCCTTTTGATGCGGAAGATCCAAGTGCGCTCGTGGGTGGTTTATTGTTGTACATAAAGTCCGACCTGCCATAAGTGCTCAACTCTGCGCATCGTAGTAGTGACGGTCTGTGCGAGTAACTTTGGTGCAGAGTAACGGTTTGGACGACTAAACTAAACGTGCCAGCTGTATATCGGACACCGTCGAATACTTCCCGCAATTGGATTTATATTATACAGCGGCGTTTAACCTGCCACGCTTTCGTTTTGTTAGGAAACTTTAACATTACGCATGTGGATTAACTACAGCATTGAGCTCTGCGAACAGTAGCTTTCACAAAAACATTTCTGTTGATGTGATGACAGAAATTAAGGCTACGTAACACAACTAGCCAACCAGAATGCAGCAGCCGATGCAACCTGAAAGCTGTCTCTAGCTCCTTTTTACAAACGGCGTGGAACCGTTTAAAACTGTTTCAGTTATTAGGCACACTGGGTGCAGCGATTACTTAACACTTTGGCCTTTCTGCTTTTACTAGCTTTGGAGTCCTTAAGACTATGCAATCGGAACGTTTGTATGACTAACTGGGAACGCGTGCTGAGCATTGCCGAGCACATAGGTTTGTCGCTGCAATGAAAGGGACTTATAACAGCACGTTAAAAAGCCTTGAAAGAAATCTTTGTCTAATTATTGAACAAACCCTTCTATAACAAAGATTAAATTTGGCAATAGATCACTATAGATTAAGGAGCAATACATTGCACTATCGGGAAGACGTAAGAAGTTATGGAAGTACTTCACGCAAAAGCACAGCGCCGATTACAACGCAGCTTATAATCCACAGCGAATTCACCTAACTTCAATGAACATACAGAACTGCGCAGCGTACGGGCTACACGTAGCAGCAGTTGAAGAACAATGTCCCATCATGGTTTGAGAATGACGAACGTAGACTTAAGCCAGCTGATAAAGTACCTGCACTGGAACACTAAATTGTTGAGCCTTTGACTACCGACGCAGACCGAGCTATGGCACCTGCTTCTCATTTCGAGAGAGTGCTTCATGTGGACAATCCAGTCATCGGATATGCCCCGCGCATGTTAGACTGGATGCCGCAGCAATTTCAGAGAATAGAGTCATGCGCTTACTAATAGATATGGAATGCTCTAAACTTCCGGGACCGGATGGAGTACATCTGTTGTTTCGCAACAGCAGGGCACCTATCGTCACACCAGCAGTAACGGAACTGTTTACTGCTTCATTAGCTTAAGTGAACGTCCCTCAAGAATGTAAACAAGCAATTGTGCAACATTGCCCCAAAAGTGACAAAAAATGAGACGGAATATGTGGACCATTATGTCTAACACTAGGGTTGGCCAAAAAACTCGTATAAGTTGTGCAGCGGGCACTGCTTGAGTTCGCGAAAACATAACGCGTGTTCAGTTCAGTTCAAAATAGCTTCATGAGAGCATGGTCGTGCACCACTAACCTGACTTCCAGGCACCGTTGGTTTGAAGCGGATAACAAAGGCTAACTGTTGTTGCCTTACTGACCGACTATAGAGAAGCAGTTGACAACGTGTACCACAGTATTTACCATCTAAACGCAGTGACTACGGTGTAGACGGAAACTTATTAAAGTGGATTCACACGTTTTGCCTTAACGACGGAGGTGGATTCAGGTAAATGCCTACTGAATGCCCAGATTTACGGATGTTAGTGGTGTACCCCATGCCACCATAGTAGGTCCAACACTGTTTTTTTTGCATGAGGACGTATTAAAAGTAATTGCAAGAGCTGTTGCCGCTGGCATAAAGTGTAAAATATCATCGACTGGTATCAATGCGAGCTTGCTGCAGCGTGACTTTGGCGAAATATTTCAATCGCATCAGCTACCTGTCTCTTGTTGTATCATGAGAAATTCGCATTAGTGAGCATCGGTAAGTGCTGTCGTGACAGGACTTACAGCATCGGTGGACCACGTTTGTGCCACGCTGCAATGGTGAGTGACCTTAAACTGATGGTTTGATGAAACTTCCAGTCGTCAGAAGACACACACGAACAGTCTACTATTCTAGCCTCTGCATGTTTTGGTCACTTAAGCGGACGTTTCACACTTGGTCTGAAGAACTGCTACCAGGCTGTACGCTACAATCGTTGGGCTGCTGGTAGTTCACGGTACACCAGCCTGCTATCCCGGATGATAAGTAAGAAGAAAAAGCCGGAATACGTACAACACTTAGCTGCCCGTTTGCTATCTACGCTACGGGGCTTAACCTAGCAACGGTGGTATCAGAATTGCAACCAAACACTGGCTTACAATAAGGTAATTATTAGGCTGCTTAGCGTATAGAGGATCCAACATTTACGGTACTGTTCACAGTGGAGTTATCTTTTCTGCGTCACGAAAACATTTGCCGCCTGAGGACACGTTTACAACCTGGAGCTTCAAGGTAAAGACCACTTATTTTCGGTTCATTGTTTTGCCTGAGGTATGATAAACTTCTGGAACTGGCTGCCCAATTTTGCTTTTAGCAGAGCTTTAGTACATCGTTTCAAGCAAAAAGTGTCACTTATTTCCCAGACCTGTCTCTAGTTGAAGTGGACAGTTTCGACCGTTGCTCGTCGAGCGGATACGCGAAAACTGCAGCTAAGTTTGGTAAGAACAAGACACTACGATTAGGGCTGTTTGTGATTCCTGCCCGTGTTTGTGTGTAACTTAACAACTAAAAATGTTACTGCACACCGACTGACATTCTTCATTGGTCGCTTGGTTTTTGCTTCCGTGGTGATGACACAGATGTTATTCTCCTTTTCCTGCTATGGCGATGCCGCTTCTGCTTCACGATAACAACTCCCCAAGCATTTCCAAAGCGATTAATTGCAAAGCGAAACCCGGGCACAGAGCAACTGCAGGAACGGCTTTGTGGGCAAAGGTCAATTGGACCAGCCAGTATTATGTTGACAATTGTGAGACCTGGTGACTAGCGAATAATTATGCATTCGTAAATGGAATATTTGTTAGGTGTGTATAAAAAAATACTGATGTAACTTTTGTAGTTAACTGTTTACCGTAACCATTGTGACAATTACCAGGAATTTCTAAATTGATTATTCGTAGCAAGATACAGGTTTGTAATGATAACGCAAGGCAAGATAAAAGAGCTACACGTAAATAAACGTACAAAATTGTAAAGCGTAAATGTATACTGAACGTTTAAAATGAAAGAAATTTATTGACAAGCCTACTGTAAATTATCGGGACGTTAGAGATTGCAAAAAATTTGGGAGCAAGGACGTCTCGCCTATCGGTATGCATGTGGCCCCTTACAGAATTACGAACAGAAATTACCTGCTATATAATGCATATACATATGGATGGAATGATGGATGCACCACCGTGGGTAGTAAAATATGTGAAACATACTGGACAGTATACATAAACTTTAAGCTTGATGATGAGCAGCGAAGAAAACTAAAGAACTATATCTTTATGATACCTGCAAGTAAATAGAGGAAGTTGTAAAATCTGTAACCTTACATAAATATACACACTGAGCTGCTTAAATTAGGCGGTGAAGAAGTAATATTAATACTTATAATGCAACAAACTTACAGGTTGGGTTATCATCATCAGCGATTTGGTCAGCAGACCAGGTCGTGCCGCCTACCTAGTTCCTGTAAATCTTAATGCGCATGGAAACGGGCCGTCCAGCTCTCAGAGGACATGACTAGTCGACGCACCCGCCTATCCGTCATCACCGCTCGACAAATGAGAGTTATTTATCTCGACTATACTATCGTGGAACAGCGTGCTTCATCGCGTTTCTGACGACGTATCTGGAAATGTGACGGGGTTGCTCTGCGCAGCCAAATGCACCGACATTCGCGTGTACGGTCAGAGCTTGCTCTTGCTTACTCTCGACCTGCGACGTAATTTTTGATGGATGATATTCTTTGTCGCCGAATACCAAAATTTCATAAGCGGGATGGACATTCTTTAATCGTACGACCTGCTTGTCCATGCTAAACGACAGCGGCTCATCGACCAGACAACGTGAGTTTCCGTCGCTGGTATATCCAGCAATGTAGCATCACTCAGCCCGGTGTAGGCTACCACCAACTTACAGGTCGGTAACTTGCTATTTAGAGTTTCGCCGAAGTCTTCCGGCTTACATCATTTCTGTCATCCGCCACCGCAGTAACACCGCGGCACATACCTACCAGGGGTCTAGCCGCCTTCGTCAATGCTCGAAGGCTGACTCCGAAAAAGCTTAACACCGCCAGTGCGGAATTGGCGCACATGTTCGAATTTGGGGTCGTTTCACCGTCCAACAGCCTCTGGTCTCCGCAGATTCACATTGGGCTGAAAGAGTCGGGAGCCGATCTAATTTGTAGAGATTACCTCACAAGCAACAACCTAACGGTTCCAGACAGATATTTGATTCCTCACAAAAGGGATAACACAGCCGGTTTGCATGGCGTTCGCGTATTCACACAGATCGAACTGGTGCAAACTTGTCATCATATCTCCGTCGCCGACATGAACATGCCGAAAGCCGCCGTTATCACGCCAGTTGGACTGTTTGCGTTTCTACGAATACTAAAAGCGCTGCGCAATGTCTACCCTTATATCGACAATAGCTTGGCGACCAGTACTTTGAAAGAGAAACACCGAACGCGTCTACGACTCTTGTTTGGACGGCTGAAAGCGCATAACATCATTCTCAAGTCCGACAAGTGCCATTTTATGCCGCCGCACAACGAGTTCCTCAAACCCGAACTCGCTTTCGGGGTATCCGCAGTTTGCAGGGCAGAGTCAAGACCCTTCGCGATTTTCCTTGTCCAACCACTCAAGCTGCCATTCGTCGCCTCAAAGGCACTCATTTTACGATCTATGCAGATCCCAATTTTCTACGCTTTCCGGAGTCCTTTGCCTCGACACTATCCGCGTGACGTTCGTCATCTAGACTTTGTCACTAAAATTTCGTCATACGGTTAACAGTGTCTGGCAAGGCCAACGTCGTAACAGCCACGCTTGCGAGGGTAAACTCTCTGGGTCGGATCGAGCAGCCGCTCGTGCTGTCAAATGTGGCCGCAGCTCTGCAATCCAAAAAGGAATTAACGCATCCTGCGAAGAGTCCACGCTAAAGTTTGTACCCAGACCGCTTCCTTCGCCTATAGCTACAATAACCTGCAACGTCACGACAAGAAATCTATCTCTGCACGTACCTACCGCTCTTTGTTAGCCAGCCTCCGATACGCTACATCACCTCGCGCTTCCCGGCTCCTGCACTTCAGTCAGGATGATTGCGGACAGGTAGGTCTGTCTTCACTTGCAGCAGGACGTCGAACGTCGGGCACGCAACAATCTGACTGGCCAGCGGACAGACGTTTATCGGCATGTTGCCGCCCCAGTAGTACGCTTACCAGCCGGGTCAACTAGATTTGCCTACGTCCAGCTCAACACTTTTGGATCAATTCCGCTGCGCAAAGTTCTGGTAGATCGCATCATTCTTTGGCGTGAAGTTAGCACTATTCTTGACGTTTCTGCTCATAAGCTCATAACCCACATATTCGTCAAACGCTGGGTCGCCATACAAGTCTGGCTCACCTCTGTGTCTACAGCTCATCATCCGCTATTCGGATCGTCCACTTTCAACGACCTATTGAACGTCCAGCTTTTGTAAACTCATTCGGAAAATTTCCTGTCCAGCCGAACAACCTTCCCGTGTTGCCAGCTGGGTGGTCCGGGTAAATCCCGTTCCAGCATATGGTTCAGCGGCAGTGTTCCAGGACGTGGTGGGATTCAGCCTAGGGAGCGTTCTCCCTATAAAAAGCCACAGATATCCGTTTAACTACACTGTGACGTGGCGGATGTGACTCGCCACTAAATAAAGTCACTGCCCCTTCCATTTCCGGAGGATTCTTCACACTTCACGGACGTCATCCGATTCGAAGCGTTCCATTCATTTCCCCCTTTGATGCGAACCCAACAAACAAAAACACAGAGTCACATTTACCTAATCACACAACATGGCTGCTTCCAAATACAGACTAAACACACTTTTACATGTCAACACACACATACTTTCCTATACTATTTATCAAAATATACTAATTTGCGCAATTGCGGATCATACATGTCTGTATTACCATGATCATGCCCTTGCTGGTGTGCCTCGCAAAGGCGAGAATAAATTCTTTCTTTCTTTCCTTATGAGACTGAAGGGTAGTACACTTTTACCCATAGCCTATACCCTCGTTCAGTGCCGTCTATCCAGTTAGCTGGACAGACGTTTGGCCAAAGGTTCTACTTGGACTTCCATCGTCACCAAATTCCGATCCCGAAAATTTCAGCAGCCGAACTGGACTATAGAAAACTACACTTACTACCAGGTGACTTTTAATCCAAAAAACCACACACTAATCGCTACGACGCGCACTACGCACGACCGTTGGCTACAAGACTGCGTCGCCATAAATCCTCCAAAGTACGGAAATAACATCGCGGCTTTCGTTCCCAAGCAACTTTACCGCTGCACGCTTAGCTTTATTCGTAGCAATGGTATACGCAGGCAACTCAAACGACCTTTTGGAGTTCCAGCCGTTATAAATAAATAAATAGTTATATTCTCGACATAAAGAAACGCGCCATTACAGGCATGCTTAAGTGCTTGTCAAAGCCATTGTAGCACCATAAACTTATGTATACAAAAAGACAGATATGTGTTGTCAAAATACATTGCTCGTACAGTTGTATATATCTTTTGCATAGGAATGTTGTAATGATAAGTGGCATGATCATTGCTGTCAATAAGGAAGGTCGCGTCGAAGCGCTGTAAGACCACTACGTGACTCTATTACAGAAAGATTGGTGCTGGCTGGAATGGTTCCGGAGGTCGAGCACCTGTTTTCCGTAAGCGCAGGCTCCCGTTAGGATGTTTGGTATGCAAGTTGGGCTAGCAAATATCGGATATTCGGCGCAATGGTCATGTTCGGCAGCAAGCAGTGATTTGGTTTTTTTGCATGGTCACATCTTCCGCGTTGCGGTCTGGTTTAATCGACATATGTGGCTGTTCATCAGAAATACGCTTTCCAAGCCAAATGGCAACACGAGCTGTAACGCTGTCATTAACCACAGTTTAAATAGCATTGAACTGCTTACTACGCTATGTATGACCGTTTTCCGAACAGGTAATCACAGACGTGGTGCACCCGTGTGTTGCTTGGCTCCAAAAAAATTTAAAGCAGTATAAACCAGTAAAGGTTTGGGTCGGTTGTGACGGTCGGTGATAGAGCTAGGTAGGTTGGGTTACTGAGTTGCGCATTTGAGCAGGAAGCTTAATTCATAAGCAGTCGCATTTTTGTTGCAAATAACCCACGGGCCCGCTGGAGTCCGCAGGCTGGCCCATCGGAACAAACTTTTGAAGGTAAGTGGTAGGATGGTATGAGAAAAAGCTTTTTAAGAAAATGATTTAAACAACCAGGGATCATTCTTTGTTGTTCGGAATCAGGTGTGGCCGAGCGCCGTATTTTAGACCATAATCAAAATGCATCCGAATCGTATGAATTCTGCAAATCGCATAAGCAAAGTGGGTGAAGTATCCGTGGTATAGCAACGCCACGTCTATTTAAACGCTGCTATTACAGGGGAATTATTTCCCTGGCTATTTAGATGGAGCATAACGCCATGGCACCGCAATTGGGTTGTACACTTGCGAGGAGATGACGAGCTTTGCGGCTATGGCTTGAGGATGCTAAAGTTTTGAAACTATTTGTTCAAGCGGGTAGACCAAAAGGGACAAAATGCCTTCCGCGCTCTATACAATACAGGTTTGGACGAGGGCATTAAAACGGACTATAAAATCTTAGCATCTGATTTCCAGAATAGTTGGCATACCATGCTAGCTAGCTAGGTGAGGTGTCCGTCAGATACTAAATCCAAGCCCCTGAAGATTCTGCTAACAGGACAATAACACTTGCGAGGTGGACGTACCTAACACGATGGCATGGCAAAAATAATTTGATCACGTGCAGGATACTAAAGCTAATTCACTTTCTGTCCCGGAAGTGTTAAATTTCTGAATGCAATTGTTTAAATCAGCGGACATTACGGTTCACCTGGCTTCATATAATGAAGTTTTCACTCACAGGATAAATGCTAGGCATAACTGGCGTAGTGGGCAACCTATTCATGGGATACTGACACCAAGCCCATGAATCTGTTGGTACCAAGAGAAATAGTCCACTTGGCGAAGTGGATGAAGCATCATGCTATGGCAGCGCATATAACTTGGCAGTTTCGGCCAGGGTAAAAGTTTTATGGCGATGTACCGAGGAGGAATGTAAGCCGAACGCAATCGTTTGGACCATTAGATGATATACATCAAGAGGACCGAATGACCGAAGTGGTGGTCCGGGCTGTCGAATATGACTTTAGACCTACGAAGATTAACTTCATGACCTTTAGCGAGGTACGGTGATCCAGGTTTTCTTTAACACTTTCATGCAAATCTCGAGACGAGAAAAGGAATTAAGTTAAAGAAAGGAAGGTTTGCAAATGTAAAGAAGGGAATAAGGAGATCGGGCGTCCTCGTGGCAAACAAAAGTCCTACTTGCTTTTTAGGTTTTTCTATAAACTGGTGCTACCTGTTTGTGTGCACCTTCTAACAATAAAGTTGAGAAAGGAAAACAGGTGTACACAAAGTAAATAAATAAATAAATAAACTTTTATTATCGACAATGCGAGGCACACATGTACAGGCTTGATCATGTTTAGCTAACATAGTGTGATCAAAATGTACAAAGAGTACATGTTTGGCATAACAGTGAATGTAAGTGTATGGGTGTATATATGTATGCAATTGTCTATGAATGTAGCTTGTATTTTTGAATGTGCCACAGAATTTTTGACTGTTTGTTTTCGGTAGGAATGTGAGAATAA
>OX104068.1:23174133-23194097 GCA_944474145.2 Dicrocoelium dendriticum | reverse complement strand
TCGGAATTATTTGGAATCTCATCCGTTTGTCTGCATTCTTTCTTGCTGGTAGGATTGCCACAGGTGTGAAATTGTAGTAACCTGCAATCAGCGATGGCTGCAGAGGACTAAATGTGGCTAGAGTGTTCCTACTGAGAGCAAAACCTAGGGAAAACCGGGCGTTTGAATTGAACCAGCACAACATTCCTCCGCGAACGCCAAAGGATTGACACAAGATTTTGCTACTCGGGCGCCCAACGGGCGCTCCATCGGTCACCCATTTAGCGCCCCTCGGACACCCAAGGGGCGCTCATCGGACACTATGGCTAAATGGCTTGATGTAGCAGGAATACATTAAAAGACGTGAAAGACCGTTTTGAAATAAACAATAATCATAGGCAAGTACTGCAGAATGGATAATTTCCTTTTCATGACAGCACGATTAGATTGGGCTACAGTAGAAGAGCGGGGTTTCTGGTGCACATTACCAGCATGAACATGGTGGACGATGGGAACGTTTGATTGCACAACTGCGGGCACACTTGAAGTTCAGCAGCAGCGAGTTCTACAGTACAGCAGTGAGATGCATATATGAAACTTCTTTTGCAGTAAAATTAAATTTGCTTGTAATATTGCAATACATGACGACCTTTTTATAAAGGATTTGAACAAATTTCGAAAACAAATCTGTTAAATAAATAAATAAATACTTTATTCTCGACTATGCGAGGCACGCCCCTGGAGGCATGATCAGATATGTACAACTGTACAAACATTTTATGGCAACTGTGACAGTAATAGTAGAAAATTGGTGGTATGTCCATGGTAAAATAAATAAATAGATAGTTCATACTCAGTTTCATAGAGACGCAACAAATTAGGCATGATCAAGGTTTAAAACTGTTGTGTATCACGATGATACTCCAAGTTCAATGGTGTATAGTTGAAACGGTGTCAAGAAGGGTTGATATGTGAATCTAGTCGACTTGCCAGTATGTAGTTGTGGGCTGTGACTTTATTCAGTGGCGAGTCACATCCGCCACGTCGCAGTGTTGTTAAACAGACATTTGTGGCTTTTTATAGGGAGAACGCTTGCCAGGCGAAAACCCACCACGTCCTGCAACACTGCTGTAAAGCATTTTGAACATTAATGTTGAACTGGCAAAGCCGCTTGACGACTGGTTTTACCTTCGGTTTTTCGCGGGGTAATGGCTTCTAATTTCCTCTGTTAGTTGGACGGGTATTTTGCTCTGGGTCGCCATGATTGTTGGGGTCGCTGGAGGAGAGGGACATCGCTATTTTTCTTCTTGTATGTCCAGGTGAGCAAAATTTTCAATTTTTCCGCTGTCCAGATTTTTCAGATGTATACTGTTTGGGAGTATGAGGATATGTCCAGTTCTCCATACTGGACATGGGTTATGGTGATTGTAGGTTGGTCCTTGCGGAGTTTTACCATCCTCCATGTCAGTCCTTGTGGGTTGTTCCGTCCGTCTTGGGCCAAAATTGTTCCTCAGTCCAATCCCAGATCTCCAAGATGTCCCGGACCACAGAGAAAAGGGAAAGTGAGAGACAACCGAGAGAAGACCGCAAGAACAGGCATGGAATTGAATATTGTTAATGTCTTGTGTTATAACATTTGGGCTTGAGACAAAAGCATGTACATTGTGCAACAATAATTATGCTGAAAATATCTTTTGAGTATCCTATAGAATCATTAGCCGTATAGGTGGGTTGCTATTGCCTGCGTAGGGACAAGAGCGTTGCACCAGTAAGTAAAGTACGAGTATCTGTTTGATATGAGTCGATAGTTGCGTGGGGATAGAGCAAAGAGAGTTAGAATGTTGGTAGTGATTGTCAGGTGCATGAACAGCACGTAGTTAGTGTAATCCGCGTGGGGGGCATAATAAGCGAAAATAACGTTATTGACCCCAATTAGCCTACGTACTCCTGCGCATAATAAGCGATGCTCCTTCCTTTTCAGTGGAAGAAACTTTCAATAATGCGGCGCCGTATATCAACGAAGATTAGAACAAGTTGTAGAGAATATAATCGGCTGCTAAGTCAAATTTGTACTGCGGTGCTCCATCTGACAAGCATCTTTTTGTGGTTGTGCAATCAAACGCTCCGGTGAACGATTCCGTATGGTATGTGTGCATTTTTCGCTCTTCTTATCGTAAGCGCCAAGCTATACAGGATGATGTAAAGAAATATTAACCAGAAGCAGCCTCCCCTCTCCATAAACATAGTCGTTTCACGGAAATGCCACTAGAGGAAGGCGGTGAGGAATTACCAAAAGGCTATCCCTACCGCTTTGTGCAACTCCAGTGTGTGCACAACGCTCGTACAAACGTTGTTGGTAAGATGTAAGTAAGGTTAGGTTACGTAACGATAATTATCCTATGCATGTACCTTGCTTTTGCTTGGGGGTTAGAATTTCATATATATTTTAAGGAGTCTGTGTTATGAGCAAGGAGAATGTAACTTGTCGCATAGATACGATTTAGATCTCGGCATTCCACGGATGTAACTGTGCAATGGACGAAGGACGGAGGCTAAAGAAATGGTTATTGCAAGCGTTATGAATAGTTTTAAGTATAATCTTATAGTGCGCATGCAAGTTTTCCGACATTACAGTCGGCTGTTGCCCTGAAGTGACCTGTCAATAAACAAGCGACATCTGAGGCCTACATCCGAGGAGTTTTGCGAAGAGGCGGAGTGACTGTAGAATAATGGGAAGTGCTCGGTTTTCCTCCATCGTGCTCACCTTGATATCCTCCAGAAGGTTTCCGACAGTTGAATGACACGGAGGTCATGTTGTCGGCTGGGACGCGCCAGTAAAATTACAGCCGCTCTATGTTACTTCACTCTATGTCGGTAGACTTTTCTGGGGTTGCGTCCTCTTTCTTGCATGCCCGGTCGTCAAGTGGAACGTCCGCTAGCCACTGGGAGGCTATACGAGCAATACGCAATATGTTTCCAAGCGCAGCGGCCTAACAGACGCGGGCAGTGGAGAACTGCCTTGCTTAAGTTGGTGCCTTCAAGTCTGGTTACCTAGGTGTGTCAGTGGTGTTTTGCCGTTTCCACATACTTTGCGACACGAGCAAGTGTTGTGCTCAGTTAATTGAAACGAGAGAAGTCGCTTACGTCAGCGGCTACTGAATTTAAATTACACTCGGGAATGAAAGCAGTTTGAATGGATCATGCATGGCTTCTGGTCCTGAAGAGTGAATGTCACCAATAGTTGTCGAGAACACGACTACCGTGTGCTGCAACTTGGCTGCGCATCGACCGAGGTGAATTTACATGTTAGGCTGTAAGACGACTGCCCGCGTGGAGAATGGGAACAAGCCGTTGAAGTGACCACACAGCAAGATGTCTGCCCTGAATGTGTCGTTTACCTTTAAATCGACGCGTGTTACTGAGTGCTTGCAGCAATGTACACTGGCGTTTGGTAAGCATAAAGACACTGCAGATCCCCTTGTGAATTTCTTCTTTACTGCGCCTCATTTTGTGTGTAGGTTGCCATACGCAGGCGTTCGGTTTCCACCGCATTGGCAGAATGTGCGCATATGTGATCCTTCCCAGCATGGGGATACGTGGGCGGTGCTTCGTAACTGGGGTTCGTTGCCAAGGAAATTAAAGCTACAGAGGTAAACCTGCAGGTGTGAATTCAATCGGCAGTGGCGAATCTCCTGTGCTCATGTGTGTTACGTGTATAATATGAGGAGGACAGGTTTGGACCATATAATGGCAAGTTGCTGTTGGACGACTCCAACAATGGGCAAAGCGGAGCCTGAAAATAAGGTCTAAGGTAGTTTGGAGATACAGTCTCGTGTTGATTTTGCGAAACTGCCGTCTACGCCGGTGGACCGGACGACGAAGTTGGGTACCGCAGTGGAACTAGCGGTCGAGCTGAGTATTCATATGTGCGGCATGGGATCGACAGCCTACACGTGTTTTGCGGTTATTGCACATGTTTTACGACGTGATGTCCAGCAAGAGGGAGGTCAACATGCACTGCACTATGTAGTGTCGCAAGGAGCCAAGGTCACTTGGTTGCATTGGAAATATGCATCGCTTGAAAGTAAACGCCAGAATGTGTTGCTCAGTCAGCAGAATACCAGCGACGAAAAATGTCGCTACGGAGGTGCGGTTTCAAAACCCACTATGGAATCCGAGGTTTCGGATGCAGTTGTCAAACCAGTGAGTCATCCAAGGTGCCTGAAAACCGACCTGCGTGGGCTGCTAAATGGAAGGAGCCGTTGGTTCTACGTCTGACTGACGGCTCGCTTGCGTTTTCCATGCTCACTGGAACAATATTTAGGCATCCACACTGCACCACCTTGTCGATGTACAGAACCCATGCAAAAAGCGTAAGCTTGAGAGCGAGATTTCCTGGTTGGTTTTCAAAGGCACGTGCTCTCTATGCGTCTGAGGGATGACGGTTTCGACGAGAGCACACTGGTGGAGTGGGTGATGTGTGATGTTTGCGAACGTTGGAATCACTTCTTTTGTGCTTGTTACCTAGGAACGAACACTGTACGTGTGTGCATTGTGACAGGCAATAATTGCTCCCACAACCATGCAATGAATTTGTGCAATTGTACCCAAGGCTGATAAGCATGCTGTGTTACGAACCATTGCTTTTGGTAGACCTTCCCATAATTCGAAACCCCATTACGGACATGTGCCATTTGGGCAAACAGGAAGTAACTCCCCATGGTCAAGCACTACGTGACCTGGAGAACGCTTACCAACGATGCTGGCCCCTTTAACGGCATTCCATGGTGGTCATTAACATAATAACTGCTCATTTCTATACAACTTATTGTAAGCTTCTTTGCCATGTTCTGCTCTTTCTTGTGGGTTAACGTGGTATACCTTTCGACGAAACTCGTTTTCTTCTACCTAGCGGGAACGTATACTGGGTCTATGTCACAAGGTCTCTGCATGTGTAAGCAGCGCGAAATTTTACGTATACGTTTACTGGGGCGTGGCTGCTCTTCAACCTCCTGAACAGTGAGGCGGTCTGCCAGGCTACTCCCGACGGCGAGCTACTCGCGACTCATTCTGTCGCAAAGGTGGAGTCCTTTTTGTACATCATAACTACTGTGACTATTGCACGAACATATTTGTTCAGTTCCCCTGACGTAAATGCTGAGTAACTTTCGGTGTATTTGTGCATCTTTTTAATTCAATTCCTAATCGTCTTGTCACACATAAGCCCCAAATTGCGTCATTTGTGCTTCTTGATTGTTTGAGGCAAGTGCTGTTGATCGTTTTACTCTTTCCTTACAAACAGCCCTTCATCCATTTGTATAAAGCTCAAATAACTTCTTGGAGGGTCAAAACATTCCTTTTTCAACCTTATCGGCAAAACGCAACGTATATTTTATCACACATATTTTACCATTAGCCCTTGGGCTCGTGATCAAGATTGCTTATTTCTTAATTGCGAGTAAATTTGGGGTAGTAAGGAGTGCATAAGGGGAGACGAAATATCTGGCGCTCTGTTTGTAAATCATCAAGGACAAGGCAGACAGTCAGCTGTACATGGGTTCACAGGCTGATACCGTTCAGGTTGCTTAGAATAAAAGCAATTCCAACGGACGGCGAGGCAATTCAAATTCATCAGTTACTGTGTTGTTTCGTCTTGAGGTCACTTAGGCAACAACTGATCAGGCCAAGTACTGTTGACTTTCAGCACGGTAGGCAAGGTCCCAGCAGACTGCGGGTGCTCCTGCATAGACCCATTTTTCAGCGTTAAGTCGAGGTTTTATTGCGTCTTATTTGAGTTCCCATGCTTTTACCTGATTTTGCCTACGTTGGCAGCAGTTATTTTTGGCATCTTAACTTTTGGCGTTACGGAGTAACAAGTGACCTCTGTTTCTGACGCTTAACTAAAAGGCATTCTTGATGCTGCCATCCTCATGCTCTTATGCGGTAAGCTACTGGGCTGCAGTGAGTTACCATTCAGTACGTCAGTTTCGCTGCCTCCCGCTGTCTACATTGTGCCATGTAAATAAATAAATAAATCTTTTATGCAAAGTGGATAACTACCGGCCGATCTGCCTGACGGCAGTTTTGGCAAAGACGCTCGAGAGGATTGTGAAGAAGAGCCTTCTGCAACTTCTCGAGTCGAAACACCTGTTAACCTCCGCACAGCATGGTTTCCTGAAAGGTCGTTCGTGCATCACCAACCTACTGTTGACGAGGCACGAATGGTTACAAGCGCTGAACAAAGGCCAATGGGTTGACGTCATTTACATTGACTTTAGTAAGGCTTTTGACAAGGTTAACCATGCAGTGCTCCTTGACAGACTGAGGATGTGCGGTGTTGGTGGTTCGCTGCACAAATGGATCAGCAATTTCCTTATTGATCGGAAGTGGAGAGTCCAGGTGGACAACCATCTAACAGACTGGTATCCATCGAGCAGCGGCGTGCCCCAAGGCACTGTACTGGGCCCGATATTGTTTCTAATCCATATAAACGATGTGCCTCAGCTACTACAATCACATTGTGCTTTGTTCGCAGATGACTTGAAAGTGTGGAGAGTAATCCGCACACTCAATGATTGCGATTTACTTCAGCAGGATCTTGACCGCCTCTCAACATGGTCTGCAGAGGTTAACCTTCCGAGCAACCCTGCCAAGTCGCAATTCATGAGGTTGGGTAAGTGTGATCACGGCCGAACGTACACAGTGGCTGGACAACCGTTGCATCCCGCTCCTTTCGTGCGCGACCTCGGTGTACTCTCACGCTGCGACCTAAAGTCCATTGACAACACGAATAGGCTGTACCAAAACAGCCTCCGAATGCTTTGGGCTCTCAGGCGCAGCTTTAGCACTTGATCCGAAGAGATTGCCACTCGCCTCTTCGTCTCGATAATACGACCAATGCTAGAGTACGGCACTCCCGCATACTGTCCCGTCACCCGGGGCGAAGTAGAAAAGCTTGAGCGGGTGCAGCATGTAGCCACTAGGCTGATTCCCAACTTACGAGGTATGCCATACGAAGACCGATGTAAGAAACTAGGGTTATACACCCTATCTTATCGTCGGCTGAGGGTTGACCTCATCATGACTCACCGGATATTACATCTGGGTGATTACCCCATGTTGAGACAACTACTTCATCTGCGCACACCAAGCTGCACGCGAGGACACCGGTATAAACTTATCGTCCCGGATTTGAAGCGGGTCGCCCATCAACTCTGTTTCGAACGAAGAGTGGTGAATGTCTGGAACGACCTGCCGCAGCATATAGTAGAAGCGAACACAGTGGCACAATTCAAGATGCTACTAGACAAACAATTTGCAGAGGCAAAGTACAAAGAGCGAAACGATAAATAAAAAGTTCATGTCCGAAAACGACGAATGATGCAGCTACACAGAGCAACCTCTACTCGCTGCTTCGCACCAGTTCTCAGTTCTCAGTTCTCAGTTCTCAACAAGGTGATGCACACATTTACAGGCATGATCATTCTGACATAACGATGCATGATCAAGAATGTGCAAACACCGATATGTTTGCCATGGCAGGTTGCGTTTGTGTATGGGGTATGTATGTATGTAGCTGGGTATTTTGTGCTTGTGCTTACGGTGTTCGTGTGGAGCACCGTATTGATGGTGGGTTGCTGAACATCCGTCGTTTCGGTGCGAGAACTCTAGTCGGTGAGACAACTATCCATATGTTGCTGTTTGCTGACGACTGTGCGTTGTTTTCACACAGCGCGGATGAGTTGCAGCACATGACTGGTGCTCTGGCTTCGACAGCGGCCAAATTCGGGCTCACCATCAACACAAGCAAAACTGTCTGTCTCTTTCAGCCTTCACTGGAGGTGCAATCTTCAATATTTCCGCAAAGCAGCATTGGTGCTGAAGTATTGGAAACCACCTCCCGCTTCAGCTACCTTTGGAGTGTGATGTCGACTGATCAGCAGCTACAAGCTGAGTTGCGTAATCGCGTGTCGAAGGCGGCAGCGGCATTCGGGAAGCTTGAGTTCCGAGTGTGAAACAACCATCAGCTTAGCATTGGCACGAAGCTGATGGTGTAGAAATCCATGGTACCGTCCGTTCTTCTATACGGCAGTGAAACGTGGACGATGTACCGGCGGGATGTGCGATATCTCGAGCGGTTCCATCAGCAGTGTCTGCGACGAATTTTGCGGATCGGTTGGGGCGCCGGAGTTGCGGACACGGAAGTGTTGCACCGAAGTGAGATGTATGCAGTGGAAGACATACTTTTACTACGACACCTGAGATGGCTCGGTCATGTGAGCCGTATGGATTCGCCGCGGATACCGAAACAACTTTTATACGGTCAGCTGAGTATAGGGAAGCGGCATGCTGGGAAACCAAAGTTACGTTACCAAAACATGATTAAAGTGAGCCTCACACGTTCTAATCTTGATTGCAGATCATGGGAATCGAAGGCGGTTGATCGTCGTGCATGGCGCGATCTGATCACAACGAGAGTTGCTGAGGTGCAGGAGAAAGCCCTCATGCATGCAGAGAAGAAGCGGAAAGTGCGGAAGCGGCAAGCACCGATGAATTGTACTCCATCGACATCGAGCGCATTGTGCTGTAGAACATGCGGTCGCGAGTGCCTTAGTCAGGCAGGCCTAGTGAGCCATGCGAGAGGTCACTCGGGACCACTGCCGAAGCGCCGACGGGTCCCACAGTGAACGTAGGCAGCACCGGCGCAGCGTTTGTAGGCACGCTGAATTCGATTTACTAACCGCATGCTGGAATGCTAAGTCTCTTTATTTCAGGTGGTGGGTTTACAGTTTTTACCTTAATGCTTTTCTTTTTCATATAAATATCTCCCTGTACTCTATCCCATTAACTTGTACACCTCGCTTCAGCCAATTGTATTCGATTTCCATAACATTTTTGTGTTCGTGGCATTCCGTGAACTATACTTCCTGACCTCATGCACTTAGCTAAGATTTGATTGTAAGCAACTTAATACATAAGCTATTTAATTAAGGTTTATATCACCGTTTCCTTATGCATTAATCGAGCTTTTCTCTTTTCTTTCTCTCTCTCTCTCAAGCGTTTGGTTGTTGTTTGATATCCCCGGTGTGGCTGCGCTTGATGTGCATGTTGACAAGGTGCCTACCTGTCTGTTACACACTACTTTGTCCATACTGGCTCCAGGAGACAGTTGGTCGTTGCTGGAGGGGACGAGGTGCACGGTCCTTGTGGCCGTGTTAGGCTCGAAGAGTGGTTCCATGCACTCAGTGTGGAGCGGACTACGATCCAGCCACCGCCTTGTGTGCGCTTTATTTCCCAACTACAGTGTGCTTGTGTTTGCCTGTGAAGGAGTGTTGGCCGGCTCCGTTGATGAAAAATGGCTCCCATCCGCATGCCTCCCGATCTTTTTCCTTCGGGTTTACACTGGATATGGGGCGTGCGTTTGGAGCTGTGTGTGGTGCAGCGCAAGCCCTCCATAGTCCCTCTGTAGGCGCAGGCGTCCTGTGGCCTGCCAGAGTGACAGGCAAATCCGAAACCGGATGCCGCCAACCATTTTGGGCTTGTAGTTGTGCTGCTCCAATCTTCAATGTTTGATATTGTAATCAATATTGTCATCGCTGGTGTCCATGGGTTGGAGAGAATTATCCGGATATCCAAGGGGCAGTGACTTTATTTTGTGGCGAGTCACGACCGACACGTCACAGTGTTGTTAAGCAAACATTTGTGGCTTTTTATAGGGAGAACGCTTGCCGGGCGAAACCCACCACGTACTGGAACACTGTCGCCGAACTATTTGCTGGAACGGGTTAAATCCGAACAACCAAGCTGACACCACGAGGAGGTTGTTCGGCTAGCCAGCCATTGTCATACAAACAACGCTGCCTCCAAGGTTTTTATGCTTCTCTTTATACCGGGTGCAAACCATTTCACTGTGTTCACGATTTGCGGGTTATGAGCCATTTCAACTCTCGCCTGCAATGACGGGAATATTTCTGAATGGTTCAGAAGTCCATAACCCACAAGTCATCGTGCCGAGCTAATTCATATGACCCATAACATAAATTGCGCCAGTTATCACGTAACTGCTCACCATGCCTTCTTTTTGTATTTACACTTACCTTACAGGATTGACCACTCAGCTGGCGCATACACTATAAGAGTGGTCCTGCACATCCCCCAGCCATCACAAAACCTGTGGCATACTTGAATACAGCTACGTTTCCGAAAGCCCGACACGTACGGAGAAGAAAGTACAACTGACCAGCATGTCGCTTAATCTCCCTTTCAATGCTCCAAAGCATACTTGTTTACATCTTTCCGCCTCAGAGGCTGCTCGGTGCCACCGCATCCACTTGCTCCCAGGGAATTTTAGTCAAGGTAACGCTTCCTTGGAAATTTATGTCGCGCTTCAGTGAGTCATATTTGCATCAGTTTCATGCCGGCTTTGTTCGCGTGTATTTGTCACACACTGCACCGTGTTCGCGCGTCGCGGGTGCTCAGTGCTTAAGGCGCTACCAAACTTGACGTGAATATGTATATATATATATATATTTGACGGTATCACATATTTATACGCATTTGCATGTGCCAGGCATATGTACATACTAACAGATGCTACATATGTGTACCTACTATTAAGTATATAAAGGCCCAGCTACAGAAATTCATATTAAGATAGTATATGCATATAAGCATGTGCACATACTTAAGTATGTTCCCATGGTGGCACAATTCTAGTAATAAACGTGTCAAACTTGACAGAAACGAGACGACAGTACAGTTGGTTACTAAAGGACCAACGCCAATTAAATACTTTCATTTTGACAGTTGTTACTAAATAAATGGTTGGTATATCTTATGTTGCTTACTTACTTGTGTTACTTGACCATAACGCGTATAGTTTGCATGCCGTGGTAGGTCACTTTATTTGCAGTTTCGGTGTTTTAGCGTTAGTTGCTCGTGTTGCTTGTCAGAGAGTGACAGTCGTAAGTCAACGGATAACTTGTTGCCGAGCGTCTCTCAGCTTGTGATCATTGTTTCCTCTCCGCTTGGCTTTCCTATTTCATCTCCGGTGTTGTTGTAGTTTGCCTTCCATCGTGGGTGCTTGTATGCTCTCCATCTGGTGGTTTTGCGCTTAGTCCTCTATCGGCCGCTGTGACAGTACCGCCCAGCTAGCCACGAGATTTGCCACAAGCCCGCGGTTTATCCTGCTCCGACACTGCCTAGGTGTTTATCCAGTCTTCTAAATAAATAAATAAATAGTATATTCTCTGTAAAACGAGACACACCTCTAAAAGGCATGATCAAATATGCATACAAGCACAGCTTCTTTGGAATATTAAAACATTTCGTTACAATGAAAGGAATAAACGAAAAGATGTAGTCCATAAGAGCGAGCATATTGTCAGGTAATAGTCAGACCAAGGATCATAATGGCGCCGTGGCGCGCAAAAACTGTTGCGTCAAGATACAAGTGGGGGGTAAATTTGACATGTAGTGATCCATGAGCACAGGAGCCCGAACAAGGTTTAGTGCAATCAATGACCATTACGAAGCCGGGATGATCGGTACTCCACTAATGCATTCTTCATAGTAAAATCAGTTGCACAGGTTCGATGTTGGAGGCTGAGGACTGCGTCAGTTTGAAATGTATAGCAGTGACTTTATTTTGTGGCGAGTCACATCCGCCACGTTGCAGTGTTGTTAAGCGGACATTTGTGGCTTTTTATAGGGAGAACGCTTGCCAGGCGAAAACCCACCACGTCCTGGAACACTGTCGTAGCTTCCGTTGGACTGTAGTGCTAGTCGGCTATACATCGTATAGACCGATTTTGCACTCTATTATTCGCAGTCGGTTGACAGCCAAAATTTTTCGTTGGTTGGCCAAATGGCTTAGTACTGAACCGGCAATAGTCGTTGAAGCCAGTCAATGATGTAAAAGAGTCGCAGGGTCGAATGATAACGATGCGGGTGAGTAAACATATTGTTAATAGAGGCCGGCTTTTTCTTTTATATTGTCCGGCTCGCAACCCGTGTCCTGCTATCCATGCTGGACTTGTCATAGGGACGGTGAGTGCAGTTGTTTCTTGTGTCTGAATATGTCCAAAACAGGAATAAATGCTATTCTCCGCAAAGTGGACAAGTATTTCCTTCAAATGTAAGTGTACTTGTCTCCATGACCAAGTGAAAACTCCAGGAAAAATCATCGGAAAAGCCGCTTATGCGCGCGCAGTGCTGTCCGTGAAATGACATCAGAAAAACTCCAGGTGACTGGAGAATCGGAATGTTTGAGGCAGTGAAGGTAATCACGCCAGAATTGTCAGTCTCCGGTCGTGGAACAGTGGATCCATGTAACTACATTATTCCAGGTGAGTAAATTGTTCTACTGTGAGTACGAGGCGAGCTAAACCCATTTGTTTAGACCCCGTGGTATTGCTTTTGCTTTTCAGCCCCTCGGTCTACTACGACACACGAACGCCCCAGACACGAAAGCCATCAGAACCCTCGCCCATACGCACACAAAAGCAACTGCCATGTTGTCTTGCGCTACTGTTTAGCTCCGTTGATACTGCTTTTCCCCATTCGCACCTACCAGGTTTTCCAGTTATAAATTAGTTAATACATAGGTTTTTATTTCCAGCATGATACTTCCAAACTGTTGCCAGTTAACTACAAAGCTTCCGTCTTGTAGCAATATTTACTGTGCAGCAAAAAACTTGACCGCAGGATTCAGTTATGAAAAGCCCTTATGTTGGCAGTTGCTAACCAACAAAAGGGTTGGAAAATTTGAAAGATATATAGCTTATGGTTACTCACGCACTGCAGTCGTCTGGGAACGTTACTAACTGTTGCGCAGCCGACAGGGACTTCGGTCAGGTGGTGTATAAATTGAGGAAGCGTCTTGCAAAAGCTCAGGTACCTGTGTCTCTCGTCCATCAGCTGCTAGGGCTAGTGCAACCGTGGATGCCCTATCTGTCAAAGGATTACCAGCCGCGGATGCAAACCCCACGGAATCCCGCCTTCGGAAATTAGCACTAGGCAATTACGGCCGTGTATGTCTACTGAGAGGCCTACAACGTGTATGCTCTGCCATTTAGTGTGCTGCAGATGACACTGCGTACTATCAATTGCAGGTTGACGGATTTAAGCCTTTTAATACAGCAACGCAGCAGACACGATAAATAATGTGCCGTGTGATTAACCCAGCGGTCACGAAGCCACCTCTTGTTGGTGTTTATGGTAGAACCGTAAAACCCAATGGCATGGACGATAATTTATGCGACGTAGTTCATGAGATTTGTTCTTTGCACGTCAACGCTTTATTCCCTTTAACAGCCGTTATAGTTGTGGACCCTTAGCACGCTTATATGAAACGCTAAAAAGAAAACGGATTGTTACAACCATGACAAACTCACCCAACGTGGTGAGTATATGAGCCGCGTGGCGACATACCGAATACGGATATAACAATGAACAATGTACAAGGAACAATGATTTCTCGCGGATAAACATAGCAGATGCTTGACAAGTCCCGTAGGATGGTTGGAGTAAAATTAAAATTTTAAGGATTCTCGAATAAGTAAATCGTTAGTTCTAGCGTACATTGAGTTAAATGCACAAATGTACAAAGATAGTTTAAATGGGAAGTGCATGTGCACACGCAAAATAGTATAGAGAGCTGTAATGGCACCGGGTGTGAGAGATAAAAAGGAAAGGACAACGTTCATTCTTTTGTTACTGCATTTGACAGATATGGTAGGTTAATTCAGTTTAGCTGCACCAAATCTAAGCGCTTTGACACTCCTGCACGTAGCCTCACCGCCAAGTTGCGAAGAGGGCCGTTAAGCACGTGGTTATGTTTACGTTGTTTCTTAGTCCAAGTGAAACGGACTATATCAATTAATGCAAATTTGAACACGTTTCTTCAAGTCATATTGTGAAAACCTTTAATGAAGGCACAGGGATAACGTGCGTCGGTAGGGCATTCCAGGCACGGGACACACGGAGGGAGAATACGTTGCGTCAAAAATCCGGTTGACTGTATTGCGTACCTAGTTTGGGCCAACGGCCCAGCAGGTTGGTATTTCTGCTTAGCGGCAACAGACTGCGCCATAAGTGAGTTGGGTTTGTCAGTATTAAGTAAAGCATGAGTAGGTCTTCTCGCTGATGTTGATATTCACCACTGTGCACTCTCACGGACTGCAGTCAGTAGGAGAGATGAAACAATCATTTAATGAGCTTGGTCGCCCTACGTTTTGCAACTTCAAGTGCATCGACGTCGCAATTGAGCCAGGAAGTCCAGGCCGGGAGCGCATATTCCACGTAAGGCCTCACGTGGATGTTCAGCATTTAGAGAAAGACTGATGGCCTAAAACTGCCGAAAGCCCTCTCTAAGGGTCTAAGATGTTGACTGGCTATTTTTGATGCCTTCTTAGCAGTCTCCAGCAACCAAGATCGTTCTGCCCGATCACCCCTAGGTTGTTTACTTGCGAAGTACCTTGTAACATCTGATCCCCAGGTCGATATTCATAGCTAGGCTGATGGTGTAGGATTATGACTGCAATTGGTCACATTGAACTGGAGCCGGTTGTTGGATGACCACGCATAAAGGGCCAAGTCATCTGCGCGAAGAAATAGCATCCACCCGCCGCCTTTGCAGCTTTAAATGTAGGTATGCTTGAAGACTTTTCGCTTGCTTATATGCATCCAGTATATTTGGATGTAATCCGCAGGTAATAAAATACTAGCTTACGTCGCCCGTTGACGGTGGATTTTAACTGCGCAGGGAGCGAGTGCTTTTAGTGAACGAACTCTCTTATGACTTCTGACTTTCTTTGAAATCCTTCTTTCCACGCAGGAACTCATCGTCGTATGAATACCGTACAGAAAATGCAACCGAATTGCGACAATTTTTGCTATATGCCGGACCAGGGTGTCAACTGGTGATTTCGCCGGAGGCTTTCCATCATAACTTTCTGGAGCTCCTAAGTGCTATTTGTATGTTGTGCTACCTCACCTTCACAATACATTATTGGATTTCCTTATTGCTTTATTTGCTGCATTGTGGATACTTAATTTTATCTTTACGGACCCATAGACATGACGTGGAATGTCCACTCACTGATTCACCTACCCGCTAACGTACACCAAATGGGGACTTTGACGACATTTTAGCATTCCACTTTCAGTTTCAATTGTGTTCCATCAAGCGCCATATAATATAAGGGTTGAGGTCAACCCTTTTATCTGGTTTGCACAGGGATAACGTGCAGCTCTGCGTCCTCGGTACCATTTAGTGGCAAATGATAAGATCAATAATCCCGGTGCTCAATTACCCAAGCGTAAAATGTTCGATTGTCTAAAAACGAAAAAATATGAATGGTATTATATAGTATGTTGATATAAAGTAATCCATTAAACTACGAAGGCATCATTGAGCAAAGCATGGCTGCTGCAGCCTCAGAAGCTGATATTACGCACCAAATCAAAACTCGCTTTTATGCTGCAGGTCATAAGTGACCGTCCGTGGAGCAAAGTAAAGACTACAGTTACACCGTGGTAAACCCACTGCTTCATTATTAATGCATTTAACCTTCTAATTTGGAAATAGCCGAAGCGGATTAACCACCATGACAAGGTGGCGTTTGGCTAGCAACCCGGCCTTTGTGCTATGCACTTATGTACATAAACCCTCCATATATACCGGTTGTCAGTTTTGTTTGACTTATGATGTTCTCAGGTGAATGACAAACTTTGGTTGACTTTCTGACCAACAGCATGAAGCCCCGCCTAAGTGTGCTGCTACGTCAAGCAACCAAGGCAAGACATACTGCGTGAACCTTAGGTCGGAACCATCATGAGATTCGTAAGTTACTTAGTGCGTGGGAGTGTGATATCCCTATTTGGATATCGATGGTAGGTAATCAAGGTTCTGAAGCTGCCGCTTTGCCATGCGTGGCTTTGAATTGCAATTGATCAACGCTAGGATTATTATTAGCAGTCGGCCGTAAACGGGACTTTAGCTGTTTATAGCCAACTCACGGTACACGATCATTCCCAGTGGAGCTTAGTGCTCCGATAGCAACGTTTAGGAGACAAATATGGACCGGATCTTGACGTGTGCTACCAAAGTCCGTATGCTTACATTCAGGCAAATAAATATTGCATTTTATGCTTCGCCGTTGTTGAAACATTAACACACTTTATTGCATTGCTTCGAGTGCCGCTTTTTATATTTTGCAACCGCCTTTTTCTTCTCATAACTGCTTGCCCAAATTAAACCAGAGCAATTCACGTTACCTTACACCACATCAACAAATTCGTATTTCCTAGCATTTTGGGCACTTATGTAACAATATGGATGCACCTTTAAACAACGTTTTATCCTCAGATAACTAGTTTTGACTGATACACAGCTTACACAAATGCTTGCCCAACATTGTTCCATCTCCATTGCTATTCACAATTTTGTGCCTCATAATTCCTATTCTGTTGTCAGTTATTAGCCCTGTATTATTAATATGTCTGATTGTGAATATTTACCTATCATTGCCTCACCATTCCTATAACGTCACACAAAACGTATCTTTGAACAGTTGCTGACCTTCTGACCTAGCAAATGTAAATCATTAACATCATTAACCTATATTACACACAGCTGAAATATAGTTAGCCATTTCTCCAATTACTTGACTACTGACAAATTGTCTAACAAAATATTACATTTTTATTTTATTTTCTTTACAAAAGTTCCACTGATTCTCAGGCAGTGGCGCCGTTCCTGCAAAAATTTGAAGTCAGCTTTCCCAGGCGTGTTGATACCAAACATTTAAACTCGCGTGTATAGTAATGCAAGCTGCTCTGTTAGTGTTTTTTTAATAGTTCGTGCAACTATGGGCACTTAAGTCAAAACAGGCTGTTATTACTTACCTTTATACACTTAAAGCACTAGTAGTGAAGCATTAATTAGGCGATGGCTCGGATACGAATATAATGACAGTACAATATGAGGCTACCGTACGCTGCATTTTCTTGCTGACCTTCCTGAATCTTACTTTTCTTTGCATACTACACTAACCAAATTATATTTAAGCACTGTATTAGCAGTTTACCCGTAATCATGCTTTTGTTTAACTCATATTAGGTGTTAGCCAAACGTACGCTCAAATTCGTGTCTTGCTAGGCGGTAATACCTTGAGCACCCAACTGCCTGCGAGGTATTTGGTTTGAATTGTAGCCCACAGGTTTAATAATGCGTCATAATTGCGACGTACTCATACATCGAACGCAGATGCGCCAAAAATCCTCGACCAAAGGAGTAGAAAAGCCATCTAGACCACATTTGACTACGCGGTTGTGCTTTGGTCCGTGTAAGATTACTTCCTAATAAGGTGCCTCGCTTTACACCATAGCGTTTGGATTACTAAGCCTGGATCGCTTGGTCTACATAGGGCCTCACAAATGCATTAAGCATCTAGGGGAAGCTAGAAGGATCGAACCGCCCATACTCCCTCCTTAACGGACCAAAATGTTTGTACGCGTCCTTGGACATCTTCATTAACTGTACCGAAAACCGTGGTCTCCTTAGATCACCGCCCCATGGTCTCGCTTTCGGCAGGCGGTTTTCAGCACGTAGCTTTCAAGCTTATATGCGTACATGCACTTGTGGCGGTCAGAAACCGGTTCACACATGTCCGGGTTAAACGGAAGTAGGTATCCCTTTGACCATTCAAAAGCGTAATCTGTCACTTTGCAACACACCATCATCATCCTGAAAGTCAATAGGCTGCCTTACCTTAGTGTCATCGACGAAAGCAGGCACTTTGCTTGATGGCACTCGCAAAGTCGTAAGTAGAGCACACAAATAACGGCGGCCCCAACACCGCCCCATGTGGGCGTCAGCCGCCCACACCAAATGGATCAGCAAATGAAAATCGCAGTCAAACCTAAAGGAGCAGCTGAAAGAGGAAATCTCCGATACATCTAAGGACAGGGTTTTCAGCTTTCTATGCTTGCGGCTTTTAGCGAACGATGCGGTATCTATCCGGTCGAATGCTTTGAAAAAGTCTGGATAGAGGACATCAATGCCAAGCACACTGTCCGCTATCTCATTCCAACTGCCACGGGATAACCGTAGGTTGGTAGTACATGACCGCTGCTGATGGAATCCGGATTACTCCGGTTCTAAGACCTTAGACAATTCATACTAACATATAACAGCCTCAGCTGTGATCGATTCCATAAGGTTTGTGTGCACCTGGAGGAGAGTAACTGAACGGTAGTTAATATGCTCTGAACGGCCCTCAATTTTAAAATCGTAACAATGAATCCTTTTTCCACCTGCTAGGGACCTGCGGTTCGTACAGGGGCCTTTGGAAAACGCTTATTAATGGTGCAGCTATCCTCATAGCTGCCACCGGCAGCGCTTTCAAGGGAAGTTTATCAATTTCGAAGACACTATGGTCGTGCAACGTCACCAGCTTCCTCAAAATGGTCAATAACCTACACTTGACTTGTGTAAATACTATCATCTAAGAGAATGAGACATAATTGTTGCAAACGCTGATAGCAAGTCCGAACGTTCGGGCAAATGCTGGCCTCAGAACGTCGGCTGCACCCTCGGCTGATTGTGCACATTCATCCACTAATAGTAGTGGGGAACAACAAGTTCCTCATTCAGGAGGATGTTCACATACCTGTGCAGAAGAATTTTGTTAACACGAAACGTTCCCGGTAGATTCTGCTTGTGTACTAACGTCCTCGAGCACAACTCTGGTACAGAGATTACGATGCGCAACATAAGTACTCTAGTTGTCAGGGATAGTATTTGCATTATTCACATGCCCCGCGGTGTCTTTAACTCTCAAAAATTTTCCGGTTCTACTCTGGAGTAACGATTGTGCCCTTGCAGAACAAAATAGGCGTGTTGACCGACGCAGATTGAATCGAATCCCTGAACTTGCCGGTAAAAAGCAACCACGCACTGTAAATGGGACTGTCTTCCGGGAACTGTAAGCTGACAGCAGCTACCATTACTTCCAGTATACCGTAGGGCTTGATTGCTCTTCACAAATTAGGATCTTCTTGTAGATACCGCGTAACACACGAAGTCGCAAAATATGGTTATATGGTAGTTCCGCCCCGTCGGTTCACTAGCCTCGGTTTCTCCACAATGGACGCTTTGTATATGTGCAATTTATCAAGCACAGCTGGTTGATTTCCGGCGCTGGATCGAGTGGGTTGACTGACATGGCTGTAGAGCGGAATGCTTGCAATATACTCTTGTAGGTCTGCCTTAAGCTGCTCGTTGAGGAAATCCGGAACTGCCAAATCATGAATATTGAATACGTATTGTTGAAAACAAGCCTGTTTGCCCACATGGAACCCCACCCAAGGATAATGCCAGGCGGGTACTTCCTTGGGGCAGACGTTGTGGGACGATAGACAACTGCCGCATGGTAAGTGTCATTTCGCTTCAGTCGCAGGCTGCACCACATTGAGTATATGATCAGCATTTCTAACAAATAACCGGTTGACACTGAAGGTCGCTGCTAGGTCAATTATTTTGGCAAAGAGACACACCGGTTATCGCGAGTTCGGTACAGATAATGTTTAAGTGTAACCAGGTTTCCGCAACAAATGCAAAGTCCCAGGCTTTTGACGCTTGACGTAGCCGCAGTGCGGCAGTTGTTCGGGATATTTTGTGCATTGATGAACGTGCATGAAGGTTTCTCTGCTTTTAGCAGTGAGCCTCTGAACGGGAGTTTTGGATAAAACCCTGTGCCGACCGGTTAACTGTCAGACGTTAATTGTTTTGGGTGGTGTTATGAGGAACTCTTCTGTGTCCGATGCACTGAACCTAAAAAGTCCTCTGATTTTATTTGTATTTCATGCATGAAGTGGGTTTGCCAAGTTCGTCGGCTAGTTGCTAGAGGTTACCTGAACGCTCTCGTGTGTTTGCTTAGCAGCTGCCGCTTTGAACCGGAACGCGGAAAGACGGCTGCTGC
>OX104068.1:23156760-23173638 GCA_944474145.2 Dicrocoelium dendriticum | reverse complement strand
TATAGTCGAGAATAAAATATTTATTTATTTATTTGTTTAACATAAGAAACAACAATGGACCCAATACCGAACCTTGGGGGACACCGCTGTAGGCATGGCCAACACTAGATCTCGCGTCCCCAACCTTGATTTTGAAGGCCCGTTTACGCAATACTTCAGAGAGCCGTAGTAATAGTTGAGGATGCAATCCAAGCAATGTCAGCTTCTCAATTAAAAATCGCTGATTCACTGAGTCAAAGGATTTACTGAAGTCCAAATATCACACCTCTACCGACGTCCCACAATCGAGACAATGGGTAATCTCGTCTGAATAGTACAATCAGTTGGTATGCCAAGATTTCTTTTTAAGAAAGCCATGATATTACGCTCTATTTAGATTGTGCTCAGTCAAGTGCAAACAGATCCGGTTACTTATAAACTTTTCCAAATACTTCAGCATGAGGCTGGTCAAACTAACAGGTCTATGGTTAAGAGGCACCGACTTAGAACAGCCTGCCTTCTTGAAGAGGCTGGTTGAATAACCCCGCTACTGCTTACTGAAGGATATCAGTCATAGGCTTAACTATGGCGGGATGGACACTATCAGCACCAGCTGCATTATAAATAAATAAATAAATGAGATATTTCTCCACATGCGAGACACAGGCAGGCTACGAGCATGATCATGCGGTACAACAAACTCGGGTAGCGGAGAGGAATATTGTAGCAGTCTGGAGATTCCTCGGTTTGCTTGTGTAAAATTCTAACCAAAATTCTATAATTGTACACTTAGGCATCCGGTGTGGTTTGTTGAACTGCTTGCTGAGTTCGAATGCTTTACTTGCTCATCGCCATTTTTGCTTGGCGCTCGTTTCGGTTGCAACGCGCGACTGCTCTGTGTGCTGTGCTTGCTCCGTTTCCCTAGCTAGAGCGTCCACGGTGTCGTTCATTTATAGCTAGATAACAGGGAATATTTTGCTTAACCAATAAAAGTTTCCCTGTAACTCGACCTGTCTTCTGGAATCGCTCTCTGGGCTCCCGGAATAGGCAACACTCTAAATTGGTGATCCCGAATCCGGATCAACCTCCGCGCCGGATATTTGAAACATTTCTCTGGTGAGCTCGTTCCATTTATTTTTCATATTTTCCGGTATATTTCTGCGTACGGTAGCCTATTTTTGCGTCACCTTTAAGCCATGGAATCTGTAGACCATAAGGTAGAGTCTCTGCTTAGCGTTTTATCTCTCACAGTTCCACCTTTTTGGGACATGGATCCTGTTTTGTTGTTCTCTCATCTTGAGGCTGAGTTTTATAACAACAGAATCAATTCCGAATACGCGAAGAATTGCGAACTCCTGTCCTATCTCCCCAAGGAGATATCAATGCAGGTTCGTGACGTCATCATTTCTCAGACCGAAAACCGCTATGAGGCTCTCAAGTAGGCCACGATCAAGCGTATTATGCTCTCTGAGAAAGTTCGCCTGCAACAGCTTTTCAGGGATTTGCAGCTGGGCGACAAACTGCCCTCAACTCTGCTACGGGAGATGCAGCAACTCCTTGGTTCCTCAACCATGGACGAGACTTTACTGCGCGAACTATGGCTACAGCGGCTACCGGAAAACACACAAGCGATTCTCGCTACAGTGAGCTCCGTTCCGTTCACTCAACTAGCAGACTTAGCGGATCGAGTCACTGAGTGATCACAGCCACAAGCCAACGCCAGCACGTTGAATGCCGTCGCGTCCCAGGGCACTTCTATCACTGGCTTACAGTCAACTATAGAAGCCCTGCAAACAAAAGTTGCGACACTTAGTCGCCAGGTTCAACAAATCACTATGGACCGTCGTCGTGCTAGCCGCCAAAAGTCGCCCTTCAAGCGTCCTCAGGCTCGCAACCGGCAAGTTAGCTTTTGGTATCATCAGCGCTTTGGTACAGCAGCTCAAAATGTGTAAAGCCTTGCAACTTTGCCGAGAAGCAGGGAAAACTTCGCGGCCGGTCCGTAACGGCGACGGACGCGACTAACAAACACCAAAGTCGCCTCACCGAGTTTCTAGTCGACACTGGCGCCGAGGTTAGTGTTGTACCCCGTAGCCCAGATGAGGTCGTCTCACCATCACCGACAATGCTGCGTGCCGCCAATGACACACCAACCGCAATGTTCGGCGAAAAGCTGTTAGCCCTCAATTTAGGCCTCCGGCGAACCTTTCGCTGGCCTTTCATAATCGCTGCCGTGCCTTTCGCCATCATAGGCATAGACTTTCTGCAACGCTTCGACCTCATCATTGACGCTAAAAGGAAGAAGCTTGTCGACTCTAGGACACAGCTCAGTGTTATCGGGACCAGCGCCAACGTGGCTGCTATCACTCCCATTCGTGTCCTACCTCAAGCTTCACAGCCGCTTCTAGAACTTTTCACCAAGCACCCTAGACTCTTTCGCGTCCTGAACGAGTTGCCTCCTGTGACGTCAAACGTCACGCATCACATCAGCACTAAGGGCCCATCTATTTCGGCCCGCCCTCGCCGACTAGCCCCGGACAAGCTCAAAGCTGCTAAGGCGGAATTCGAGCAAATGCTCGAACTGGGAATAGTCCGCCCGTCCAAAAGTCCATGGGCATCACCATTACACATGGTACCGAAGACATTCGGTGACTGGCGTCCCTGTGTTGACTACAGGGCACTTAACAAAGTTACCGTTCCGGATAAATACCCTATTCCGCCCATGCACGACTTGACCTCAGCTCTCGCTGGCAAGTCTATCTTTAGCAAAGTCGACTTAGTTCGCGCCTACCATCAGATATCTTTGGCGCCAGACGATACTGCTAAAACAGCAGTCATTACGCCATTCGGCCTATTCGAGTACCTCAGAATGCCTTTCGGCCTCAGCAACGCTGCCCAAACTTTTCAGCGTTTCATTCATGAGGTAACGCGAGGACTCAAAGGCGTTTATGCTTATCTGGATGACATCCTCATCGCCAGCTCTTCTGATGAAGAACATCTTCATCACCTTGACGCTCTCTTCCAACGCTTAACCCAGCATGGGGGTACCGTCAACCCCGATAAACTCGAGCTTGGCCAAAGCTCCATCGACTTTCTTGGCCACCGCATATCCGCCTCTGGTATTGAATCCCTGCCAGATAAAATCCAGGCACTGAAGTACTATCCTGCTCCCAGTTCCTTCAAGCAGTTACGTCGATTCCTTGGCCTGGTCAACTATTACTGACGCTTTATCCCTAAATGTGGGAGCATTGTCCAACTAATGACTGACTTGCTACGCGGTAAACAACGGTCTTTTCACTTTGCAGATGACGCTAAATTGTCTTTCGTGAAGCTCAAAGACGCTATCTCCAACATAGCGCTTCTCGCCCATCCAGACACGTCTGCATCACTCTCTCTGACAACTGACGCATCAGACACAGCCGTCGGTGCAGTTCTTCAACAACTCATCGACCATGGATGGATACCTCTAGATTTCTTCTCAAAGCGCTTACAACCTGCCGAATCGCGATACAGCACCTTCGGTAGGGAACTGTTAGCTATCTACCTAGGTATCCGACATTTCCGTCACTACCTCGAAGGTCGACATTTCACCGTCTTCACCGACCACAAGCCATTGATCTACGCAATCGATGACGCAACAGACAAGTACTCGCCGCGGGAAACTAGACACCTAGACTACGTTTCTCAGTTTACGACAGACGTACGACATGTCTCAGATGCTCTCAATCACGTCGCGGAAGCGCTTTCGCGTATTCAACAGATCAGCTTATTGCCTGGCGCCAACATTGATCTAGCCGCAATGGCTGCTGCCCAACAAACTGATCCCGACATAAGCAAGCCACGACGCAACCCCACTGAGACGATCACCATTGATCGACTCAAGCCATCATTCCTCGACAAGTCTGACGCTTCGGTGCAACAAGCAGCTTTACAGCGCGTGCCATCACAGCTGGCACCGCAACCTCAGACGAGTCAACCCGCTCCAGCAGAACCTACAACCGCAACCGACAGCACGAGTACTCGCCGTGCTATCAATCGACGCGGTAGGAAGCTCAAGCCTCCAGTTCGTTTTTCAGACTTTGCTAGCACTCACTATTTTACGCAGAACGTGCCTCAGAAATTTTCTGCTCTTACCAATCGTTTTTGAAAATCCACAAAAAAGACCAAAACGTTTTGAAACTACTACAAAAAGAGCAAAACCTTTTGAAAACCCTAAAAACAGCTTTGCACGTTTTTCGCTTTGCACTCTTTTGTGTATGGCTATGCTCTTATGCTGCTTTTTCATTTTGCTTTCCATATACACCCCGTCGGTTGGTTGCCCCTCGGTTTCACTTTCCGCTGGATCTCCGCACGTCAACTGGAAGTGGAAAAGCCTTCCGGCTCAACCGTATACGTGAACTTTACCAACTGTCGCCCACAAACTATTTTTACCGTTTCGGCACCGTAGGCGGGACACGGGTGAGAGCCCGCTAGGGTCCGATTGCATGGTTCTCCCCCAGCAGCTGCATCGGGTTTCACAACCTGGTCACGCAGAAGGCTGGCCCGCGACGGACAGTCCTCACGTAGATCGAAGGACTGCTTACACAGTCCCTTCTGGGAGAGGGCTATGTAGCAGTCTGGAGATTCCCCGGTTCGCTTGTGTAAAATTCTAACCAAAATTCTATAATTGTACACTTAGGCATCCGGTGTGGTTTGTTGAACTGCTTGCTGAGTTCGAATGTTTTACTTGCTCATCGCCATTTTTGCTTGGCGCTCGTTTCGGTTGCAACGCGCGACTGCTCTGTGTGCTGTGCTTGCTCCGTTTCCCTAGCTAAAGCGTCCACGGTGTCGTTTATTTATAGCTAGCTAACAGGGAATATTTGCTGAACCAATAAACGTTTCCCTGCAACTCGATCTGTCTTCTGTGATCGCTCTCTGGGCTTCTGGAATAGGCAACCTTCTAAAATATTCAGTGATCTATTGTGTTCACATAGGAATATTTCAGTGCTAAATCAAATAAAAATAGTAAAGGAGTAGAAGTAGTAGAATTTGAGTGTAAGATTAAAAGTGGATATAAACCGTCAGTTCAATTGGAGTAATACGACCCATCATGAGACCGTCTCCCGGTGAACTGCTTCCACGCTTCTCTTCCGCATCTCATCTGGCCATGTGCTAACGGTTCAAACTAACGGTTCAAACTGGCCAGCACTCTGATGACCTCCGGCACACTGAGAATAAGTTCTAGCATTATGTAGCTGGTTGAATAGTGCGGCTGTGATGGCAAGCCTGACCCACTATCCTTCAGATGCAGATTTCGGTAAACACTTAGCAGCGCTTCTACTGTATCAGCGTCGTCTACAGCCTGGGTATATATATATACATCCATATATTATACAAAATCAGTGGTACAGATATTGCGCCATCGGAATCATGGCTGAATAGGAAAACACTATCAATAATAAGAAAAGTGCAACAACAAAAGTGTTTTTGTCTATTTTACTACTCACAGTTTTTGATATTATTTTCAGTTTGCTCTATTTAGGGAGAGCTAGAAGGTACACCGTAACAAACCGATGCACACGTCCGCCATTGACATCGATCTTGAGCCATGGCTTTTAAAGCCTTCAACCAGCAATTATCCGCATCTCCCGGACTCCAACCGGGTAGTGGACAACAACCGGAAGAGGCCAACTGTTTCTCCAGCTTTTTCATGCGGCTACTCCATGTTGCAGACAGTCCACCAGAGCGTCTCTTCCAGCCCTGTGCAGCAACCGCAAACGACGCACGACTGGGTATCGCTGACAGGCATACGCAATACGCGTCCCAACCACGGCAGTTGATGCAGTGAGACGAGCTCCTCGAGCGAGAGGCTTCCACGGCCCAAGACACGCTGTCTAACTTCCACTTTTCTTACTTGATGCTGCCACCACACACGGGCAATGGGCCGCAGACAGCGGTGCTCGAAGACGGATAGCCTGCGCAAGTCATCTTTACGAATGGGGCAGGTCTCGCATCCGTACAACAGTACGGCATGAGCAGTTGCATAATAGACCCGGCCTTTGATGGAGAGACGCATGTCGTGGCGACGGCACAAATGCCGATGGGAGAAAGCGGAGTCTATCCATCAGCGACAAGGAGTCGGCGGAAGTCCAATACCTCGGTAGGTGATGGGCAACTCCACAAGTGTCAAAAGTGACGGAAACTAAAGCATCTTTGATATACGTCCACTGCGAATCGAGATCACCGTCAATAGTTGAGCCAAGCAAGGTTGACAGCGAGGCTTGGTACCTGGTTAAAATCGCAGGGTTTTGTAGACTGGCGACTTCCGGCCGGTAATAAGCGCGCTTAGGTGATCCACCGAAACGCGTGCAAATCTTAGCACGAACCAATGCGTGATCGGAGTCTAGAAAAGTTGACCAGTACCATCGACAGTCCGTTACGTTTCTGCGCAATCTGCAGCTGGTTGCTATGTGGTCAAGCTGGGAGGCCTCTTGCGTTTGTGAGGGCGGGCGCCAGGTAGCAGTGTGTCTCCCCGGGTGCCGAAAACTAGTGCTCGAAAAATACAAGCGATGGTCAGAGCAAAGATCAAGCAGTCCGTCTCTATTTTTTGATCGGGAGCCACCGAGATCAAAACAACCCCAACGTGGTGCTCGCTTGGTGGAAGGCGGCCAACCCTTGCGTTAAAGTCTCCGGCAAGAATGACCATATCAGTCCTTCTGGAGGAACGCAGAAGTTCATGTAGTTGCTGTTAGAAGCTATATTTAACCGCATCCGTGCTGCAGTCTGTAGGGGTGTAGGCGGAAACAACAAACAAGGAACGCTTAGCGTCTTGCTGCCTGTTTACGTTATATGAACTTCTTGGTCTGACTGCACATAGCCGACTGTTGACTGGGATCCAGTCAAGCAGAGCTGATTCAGCCCTAACACTCAGTACAACCCAACACCAGCTTAACTAGTGGCGGCAGCTTCTGGGTCGCCGGAAAGCCGCAAGTAGTGTTTGGCGTCAGAGTTTGCCGCAGAGGCCTTTCTGATGACGGCGCTAGAGTCTTGTAATCTGGTCTCTGAAAGACAACAGGTGTCTACCGAAACCGTTTCAAGAGTACGGGTCAGACATACTTGTCGTCCGAGCTGCATCAAATTTCGAACATTAAACGCTGCGAGGATGAAAGGAGAACCAGGTCGAGGAAGAGCTGGAGCTTGGGTGGAGTGAGAGGCGGTTGCGAGCGCAGGACATGGAAAACCGGGAGTTTGGATGTCGCTTCCATGTTGCGAGAAGTGACCGTAGAACACAAAAGAGTACATGTGAGTGAAGGACGGGAGGTGGGGTGATCTGTGAGTGGAGTTTTAGCGGTTGAGTGAGCACAAGATAGGCATAGACAGCCGACCACCTCTCTTAGAGAAGTCTTTGCTTGGACATAACTGTAATAACAACCTAACTGTTTTTGTGTAGATTCCTCGCAGTTAGACACGGACAGACAGCAACCACACATCCAGGAAAGCTCTAGACGGCCGTTTCGTCCTATTGAGACTCGTCAGTAGCGCGCACCCGCCGAATCCTGCCGGATTCGAACCCGCGATCTTACTCTTGCGAGTCAGCGACGTATGCCACTGAGCCATGGGCGACGGCAGCGGACCGCCATGACTGATACCTAACTGCGATATAGCGCCGCTCATCCTCCACTGTCTTGCATGCTATGCATGTGCAGAGGACAGGGCTGACCCCCAGAGCAACTGTAATAACGGTACAAATCCACTTTTGAGTAGAAGCCACCTCTGTTCCAAAGTGGCCCGGTATAGTTCAGAGATCCAAGTGAGTTGTAGGGCTCGATCCCGCTGCTTCGTTACAACAATGCGATTTAAATCCCTTCCCATCCAACGGTTCTCTGCAAGCCTCGGTGTGTTCAGAGAAAAGGTCAAAACACAATAACCACTCTAACCTATGGGTGGCTCCACGCATAGGTCAATCACATGACCATGTCTGGCGCTCACGATATCAAGGGTTGAAGGGGTACTCACAGTACGACTCCTAGTCGGAACATTGGGGTACTGCTCGACCGCATTTAAATGCATGCAATCTACTGGTTACTCCTCTAGAGTACCCACACTGTTTTCAGCAAACTGCCAATCAACATGGGGAAGGTGTAGGCTACCGACGATCAGAAAATTAGGTGCGGCCATTTATGCCTGTCTTAGTAACGTACTGAGATCCCTGTCGTCTTCTCGCGTGGAGGATGGACTACGATAAACACATACTATAAAAGCAAATCTACTCCATGGTCTTAGATAACAGGATACCACCTGAATGTTATCGGAACTCATGGTAAATGGAGCCTCCCAGTGTTCAAGTGGACACTTTATAAGCAAGTGATACACGGGACTGTCAGCCATGTAGCACACGATGGCTATAAGCGGATCACCGATAAGGTCATTTGAAGAAAGCCTGGACTCCAACACAGCGGCCACATCAGCATGCTCACAACGCGTCACTAACTCTCCCCATTTGATACGCCCACTACAGCAATCAGTGTACCACACGCTCAGTCTCTCCGGACACGGTTGTTTCCCCTCGGACGTAGAGCCCGAGGTGATAACCCATTTTTTGTACCATTTCATTTTCGTCGGCTGCCTGAGTGGTTGAAGCAAAGCTGGGCTGCTGTAACACATTACAGGATAATCGCTTTCCTGGCTTCGCCAGCCTGGGCTTGCTGGATAAACCCCCGACGGGTTTCTTCCATTTACCTGAGCTCCGGTCACGATACAACTTCTGCGCAATGTCGGGTTCATACGCACAGTTGCTACTAACGGAATCATGCAAGCTGCGCCATGAGTAACTTGATCAAAAGTCTGATCCTGTAGCAAGCAAGAACCAATGTCTGCTAAGCACACGCAATGGAAGAAAATCCAATTTTGTTGGGGGTGTCGGGCATAAAAATCAATAGATTCCTGGTCTAATCTAGATCGATTGTTATGTTACCATAACAAGCATTTGTTGCACTGAATGCCCTCTTTCACCTCAACGCTACAAGGGTACTCAACACATTTATAGCCAGCCACCGATGTCATTGCGTATAGTGCGTAACCGCCACGTTTAGAATAATAAAAGGCTAGGTAATTTGGTAGGATTACATGACCAAGTTGACGCAGGTATGACGACGTAAGGTGAATAAATAGTCAGAACAAGTTAACACAAAAGAAAATACCACAATATTACATAAAACGGTAAACACAGAGAATTAACACGACCAACAGGAATACAAAGTGAGGCAATACCGGAACGAACTCACGCTGTTAACGAACATCCAGGATAGCTTGGATCAATATTTGATGGAGCAGAGTAAAGAATTCCCACTCAGTCTCGTTAGATCACGCTTCCAAGCCAAATTTGAAGGCAGAAATTTCAAGATGGAACTTTTCCAAGTGCGTTCCCCCTCCACGCTTGTATACTGCCGCGGACACCATATTACTCGGAAATGACAACTCGCGGTTTCAATCTGAAAACGTCCCAAATGCTCTTCCACGTCATCTACACTATCATATTTCGCCGTAGCTAAATATCTGAACAGTTCTCCGTCATCCACCAGCGTAGCACTAGCAGCATCGTGAACAATGCCCACGAAATTATAAAACAAACATAATACATTTAACCCTTGTCCTTAACTCATCATATTGCATCAAGATTGATTACCGTAACGAATTCCACGAACACATTTTAGCTATTGTGCACTTATCCGCCTTGACACAGTTGCTAGGTAACACCGTTGCTATGTGCCATTTATACTGTAAAGAGTGATCGAGACTAGTTTGGCGCGTGGTTGAATTTAAATCGTTGCTCTGACGGGAATTTGCCCCACAACGGTCGATGCAAGGTATAGTAAATAACAGTCCAATGGTACATCCGACACTGGAGAATAAGAGGAGTGGTACGAACAAACTTTGTCGTGTGAACATGGAAAGGAAATTACGAATAGATGAGCAATAATGCCACAGTGTGATGTTAAACGTTAAAGCATGTATGTGTTGAAATGAGCGACCGAAGGTCGAATGAGGTAGTCACGAAATACGAAATCTTCGTTGCCATGACAGAAAGCGTCGCCTCGCGGGTAATTGGTGATGTAATCGGAAAGGAAACATATAGCGAAAGGAAACACTTATAAATGGAAGCCGTGGGAGCTGCGCTATTTTGTAGAGGGATGAAATCTTCTTAAAGGTGCAGTGTGAAGAGATATTTGGTGATGTTTAGATTGGGGGCACGAACAATGTATGTATACCTAAAAGATAAGCTTTTGTTTGATGCGCTTCCTGCGTGTTAAGGAAAAACAAGATGAATAATTTGGTAAATGGTATAATGCCGTGTGTGGTGTGATATCTAACTACTGTAAAACGTTTCTCACAGCCACCGAGAGGGAAAGGTGGTTTCCCTGCTAGCAAATACGGAGGTAAACGGTTTTTTCTTAGTTATACATGTTCGGACGGAGTACCAAGGTAAACGAAGGTTTAACGAAGGTAAACTGAGATTTGGCTTCGTAAAAACTTAGTGTTTGCCGCTGAGTGACACGAAGAATACGAAGGTGTCTATCCACCAATGGGTGGTACAGTTCATGGTGCGCAGGTGATTGCGTACGCTGTACGCAACCAATCAAATGACAGACGGACCGCATTTACGAAGGTAAACGACGATTTTTCTTAGTAAATACGAAGGGTGGCCTTCGTATTGACGAAGCAATTACGAAGGTTTTTCTTGGTGTATACGAAGGTTTTTCTTAGTAAATACGAAAGCTGTTCTTCGTAATTACGAAGCAATACGAAGGTTTTTCTTAGTATATATGTAGGCTGCTTTTCTTATTGACGAAGCAATACGAAGGTTTTTCGTAGTAAATACGAAGGCTGTTCTTCGCAATTACGAAGCAGTACTAAGGTTTTGCTTAGTATATACGAAAACAGTACTGCGTATTGACGAAGCCATACTACGGTTTTCTCTTAGTAAATACGAAAGCTGTGCTTGGTAATGAAGAAGCAAAACTAATGCTTCGCTTGGTAAATGCAAGGTTTTTCTTAGTAAATACGAAGGCTGCTCCTCTTATTGTGGATGCTTAACTAATGATTTTCGTAGTAGGTACATAAGAATTTCTCAGTAAATATGACGGCTTTCCGTAATGATGATGTACTACGGAGGCTTCGCATAGTCAATACAAAGACATTTTCTCGTACGAAGGAGGCGATACACTGATTTCGTGTAGTATATAATAAGGCGTTTCATCGTATGAGCGTCATGATACGAAGGTACCGGCCACTGTGTCAAACGGTTACGTTTCTATGGGCGACACCATGCAATAATTTTGCCAACCCTACAGGAAGTGGTTCCCCCATGGCCCAGACAAAATTGTTTTTCCTAATGGCAATGAAGCTGCTCATAGTATCTAACGGTTTCTATTCCCAAGCGATCAAGACTAATTGCACGTCTGGCGTTGACTGCGCAGTGAAACCCATACGAAATAGCGACGCACAGTAAGTGAAGCTATTACATAATCACACTGCGTTGATGAGTAACGTGCGCCCTTACCAACTGCGGATTTGTTGGCTGTATTTGCTTGTCGCCGTCTGAATAGGTTACCAACTATATACCGGGTTGGTGGGCCAATCATTCCTACACGATTGCCAATGTTGACAGCCATCCTAAGAGATGTCGGAACAACCGTACGTTTGCAGCTACTGCAAAATACAAAAAATCGGAACGGAGTTTTCCGTGGCTTTGGACAAATAAAGGACCAATACATCCACTGCCTTCATTCTCGTCACACTGTAGGCGATCGCCATGGTCACGATACGCGCCGAGATAGTGGGATAATATACGATACGTCATAATTACAGGGCAACAATTTAAGCACACAAGAAAGTATTGCCAATATACATTATTGTGAAAGCAAATATTAACATGGTTGTTGGTGGTTCCTTGATGCAATGACTGTCCAAAGCTATAACTTCTAAAGCCTGTACTGGAACTTGTTAGGTACGGATTAGTAGCACCCAGTACCTGAGAAGCTTGACCGCTAGATGTTGCTGATGTACGTCGGTGCAGGTTGCTGCTGGCAAGTTGTAACCATTTGCAAACACAGTTTGCAACGGCGTTTCCCTGCATCCGAACCGGCTAATACTAACTTCTGCGAATGAAGGTCACTTGGAAAAGGTTATCTGAGTTACCTTGAAGCGCACTGAATGTATGTGTCTTCTTGAAAAGTATTGCGTTGTTGGCACCAGAAAGCTCAACTGACGCAACACATCCCGATCAGCACCCTGTCGAGCATGTACCGAACGGCCTCAGCTACCGTGCCGGCGGGTTTGGACTGCACGTGAGTAGTCTAAGCCATGCACGCATAATCGGCTAACGTGACTTACCAGTTCTCGACGGAGTTCGGGGTCCAGTAATTTGCCATGCAGCTCAATGAACTCCTCAATGTTGGAGGTTGGTAGCATTAACTCCGTGGCTTGTATCGGCCTTGTATTCCACATCGCTTGGCTCATTGACGCGTGGCTGTCCTTCAAAACTTGAAGTGTCACCTGCACGCGCCTAAGGGAATCGGATAATTTTTTGCGTAATGCGCATGACAGGGGCACATACCAAGTCCGCTGCGTAGCATATTGCGGTCTTGTTGGCGCATGCAAAGTTCGTCTGCATCAAATTTGTTGCAAGTAATAAGCTAAACCATACCTGCTATAGCGTTTAATGTGTCCGTAACCCTGTTGTCGGTTTGATGACAGCTGCCAGCCAGGGCGTGTAGCTAAAGTGACGAACCTTAAGGACTACAGCATGTGAGAGGCTCAGTTTGAACGGCCACTTGATTAGAAGGACATGCTGCAGAACACGCACATCGCAGTAACGTTTTCATACACAATAAGGGCTTCCGCGTTTCAGCATTTTCCGCGAAAGCAGCAAGCTTACGAGTAGGCAGGGAAGACCGCGACATCTCCTCCAAGGAGAAATCGGGGTACTTCCCATAGCTTGCTGCTGTTGGAGCACGGGTGCGTCGTTCTTTTGTGGGGGTTTTCATCCACAGAGTCCTGTAGTCTAGCTGACAGGCGTCTGCAACGCATTGCGTTATCACTTGTGAAGCACACTACATAATTTCTTTTTGGCGACGTTTGCATAAGTATGGTGGGATCTGTGTCCGTGGCCAAAGGTTGCTCCACGTACGACCTCTCCACGCGGCAGGCATCATCGAAATCCACGGCAATTGCTTAAGTGAATGCGCTTACCTGTACGATGAAGCACGGTCGCATGGACCATTTTGCAATCCACAAACGGGGGGAAACAGCTTGGACAAGTGAACCGCTTAATAGGCCATTACATGAGAAAACTATACTTTTGAACTGGTTTACGTTAATTTACGCATTCGCACCAGGGAAATCTCCAGGGCACTACCGACCCCCCTCTTAAAAGGGAAACGGTGGGTGCCGCTTCGATCTACGTGAGGACTGTATGTCCAGCCTTCTGCTAGACCAGGTGGTGAAACATGATGCAGCGGCTGTGGGAAAACCAGACGATCAGACCCTAGGGGGCTCCCACCCGTGTCCTCCCTAAAGGTGCCAAAAACACATAACCGAGCAAGTTCGTGGGCGTCCAATGTTCCCCAGCTCGTAAATGTCACAAGTTCTCCTCCGGTTCATCTTTCCCTGTTCGTACTTGCAATGGAAATTAGTGCAGTGACATTTGATAACAAGGGTAACATAAGCAATAACACTTACCGGATGCCGTAGGCCCCAACGAACAGGGGAATCTGAGTATGTGTTGTCAAAACCGTTTGCATTCTTTTGGGGTTTGCAAAACTTGTAGTTTTATCGGTTTCAAAACATTTTGTATTTTTTCGTTTTCGGTTAAGGGGACAACACGGAAAATGAAAGCGGGATATTTACAGTGGAGATAGGAGCAATGCCTTATTTGCATTGCACAAGGAAGGCTAGCACCCGACGTAGTGCCCTAGCGAGATTCAAACAGTGGTGCATCCAATGGCGTTCAGTTGCCTCTCAAATTTTGAGGATTTGCGGAGCAATTTTATTAATGAGGCCATTGTCATGAACTTACATTACCATTGATACGGCCAAAAAGCCGGCGGAAGCGGTTACCCCTAGATGTAACGATATCCTGCACGCCGCATGTCATGTCATTACCGCATATAGCACCGATGAATGTAAACCTACGTGCCCCGGGGTTCTTGCGTTCTAAGTGTATGCAACAGTGGGATGATGCCTTCGTCCAAACAAACGGTGAAAGAAACGCATTTGCATAACATTTTAATAATGAGAAAGCGCCTAAGTCAGTAGACACACCGTTGGCAGCATAAATGTGTAGCTTGGTCGATGGCATACTAGGATTGTATAAATCTCTTAGATTTATATAAGGCGTGCAGTTCGCTTATGCAGTTGTCTCCACGGTTGTCTGCACGGGGATAAATTGCTACGGTTTGTTTCCTACAATGATTACGTTATCCAGCTTGCGTGCAAAGAACACCGTCCCATTTAAATTAAAGCCTACTTGCCTATTTATTTGAACGTAGCCTATAGTGTCAGTTACGTCGGAAGACCTATTGCCCTTGGGGACGTTTCTCTGCAACGCCATACAACTCCGCAATAACTGAGGCACGATGTTCACTGGGTTTCGTATTAGTCTTTTCTGACACCTTATGTAAGGTTCAAATGCGAATGCGGCGAAATCATCCAACGTCCCATGCCTATTCCCACCTTGTGCTAAATGGCACAAGGAATGCAGTTAAATGTCATTTCTTCAGCACCATAAAGATGGAAGAAACGTGAAACAAATACCATAAGTACATTATGTGCGAAAGCGGTACCTTTCCTGAATAGCATTGGATGACAAAGCAGATAAATACCTAATGCAAATCCAGGAAATTGATGTAATAATCTACAGGCAAAATAGGTGTTAGAAACGCGGGTCCGGCATGCAACAAGAATTGTCGGAATTCAGTCGCTTTCCACCAACGAAACTTATCCACGCTCTGTGTCATGGAAAACCACGTGACCAATAACAGCGGTTGCTGCACAGCACATTGTTAAGGCGTGCCACAGTGTCCATATCTAAGCAAGGTCCTTACTAGCCGCTGCAATTGTCCACAACGATATCAAGCGTCTCATAACGCCCAAGCAAACAACATGCATATAGTCTTTTGGAAACTGGTCCACCATATATATGGGCAAGTATTCAACTGGTGACCATTTGCTACGGCAGTACGAACGGAACGACTTATTGGTACGCAAGCGGCAATCAATGCAAGGAAACGTTAATTTCACAGCGACATAAACACCTCGCTGCACAACTGCAATACCCAGAAATAGCTTCACTACGCTTTACATATGGTCTCGCTGGTGCGTCACAAAGAAAACCAGAGATACGGTCGGCGGTTGTTGTAGTTCGACCGGGGAATAGCATGTCTGTGCGTAGTAACCTTTTCAATTCAGTTACAAGTAAAGCCAAAAAATGATGTATATTCCACAGGTTACGCGGCCCGAAGTACATCCCAACCACAAAGGGCTCGGATAACTAGGGCGCCAGCGACCTACACAAAATGGGCCATACTTGCACACCGGAGGAATTAAAATATCGAAACCCATCCCCGTGCAACTGCAGGTGAATGCTCTCGGACGCAGCCACACTTTGGCACCGGTGAGCCATCTTAAACCCGTAACTTATATGCTCATAACTACCGGGATGTACATCGATCTCGTTCGTGATTCTGAGAGTCCTTATTAACGTGCGGTAATCTTTCTATAAAGACGGTATAAAGTTACTTAGGCCTTCAAGAAGCTTGTTAACAGCAAAAGCAGAAGGGTTGGTATTAAGCACCCATGCTGCCAGAAAATTTCGTGCCTCATCACAAACGTTTGCTGACGTGGTCATATCTAAAGACGTGCATTCATGCTCCTCTGATTGGTAGCTCATTGATTCCACCTCTTTTGAGGGTTGCCTGTACCGGGAGCCCAGAGAGCGATTCGAGAAGACGGATCGAGTAGCAGGGAAGCGTTTATTGGTACAGTAAAAGATTTCCTGTTATCTAGCTATAAAAGAACGACACCGTGGACGCTCTAGCTAGGGGAATGGAGCATGCACAGCACACAGGGCAGTTGTGAGTTGCAACCGCAACGAGCGCCAAGCAAAAATGGCGATGAGCAAGTAAAGAATTCGAACTCAGCACGCAGTTCAATAAACCACACCGGTTGCCTAAGTGTACAATTATAGAATTTTGGTTAGAATTTACACAGGCAAACCGGGGAATCTCCAGCCTGCTACATAGCCCTCTCCCAGAAGGGACTGTGTAAGCAGTCCTTCGATCTACATGAGGACTGTCCGTCGCGGACCAGCCTTCTGCGAGACCGTGTTGTGTAACCCGATGCAGCTGCTGGGGGAGAACCATGCAATCGGACCCTAGCAGGCTCCCACCCGTGTCCTCACTACGGTGTCGAAACGGTAAAACTGTTTGTGGGGGGACAGTTAGTAAAGTTCACGTAGGCGGTTGAGCCAGGTTTTTCCACTTCCAGTTGACGTGCGGAGATCCAGCGAAAAGTGCGACCGTGGTGCAACCAACCGACGGTGTATATGGAAAGCAAAATGAAAAAGCAGCATAAATGCAAAGCAATAAACAAAAGGGTGCAAAGCTAAAAGCGTGCAAAGCTGTTTTTGGGTTTTCAAAAGGTTTTGCTCTTTGTTGGTAGTTTCAAAATGTTTTGATCTTTGTTTGTGTATTTTCAAAAACGTTTGGTAAGAGCAGAAAATCTCAGTGGCAGGTTCTATGTAAAATAGATAGTGCTAACAAAGTCCGAAAATCGGAATGGGAGCTTGAGCTTCCTACCGCGTCAATTGATAGCAGGGCGAGTAGGAGTACTGGCGGTTGAGGTTGTAGGTCCCTGAAGTAAACG